>PYXC01001890.1:2160000-2380000 GCA_015244755.2 Tenualosa ilisha | reverse complement strand
TCTGTCACTTATCCCTTGGTCAGCAAAATATCAAGTTGGTCAATAGAAGCCTATGTTATCAACAGTTGTTCCTATAGTTTACATCATCATCATTTCATCACTGCTATCATGTCAAACCTTGAAGAGTGAAAGTGAAAATTCAGGAACCTGTCACAATAGGCTATTACTTTGCTATGTAATCGGCCGACTGAGTGATTATTGCTTGCAACCAGAACAGTACGCTGGACATATGAATTCGGGATAACCTTGAGATCGCTAAGATGTTCATTAATCTAAGATCATTAATTTTATTTCATTTTTGGGGAAACACTGCATAATGTTGGTGTTCACCAGGTAAGCTTGTGTTTTGTGTATGTGTAGTGAGACGTGATGTTAGGAGCATTGAGCTAATGCTCATTTATAGCACCTGTGCAACTTGCTATGCAATCAGTTCAAAACTACTGGAATAACCTTAAAGTTCATCACTCACATGTGCTGTAATGTACAAAATGAGTATAGATCTTTAAGTTCCTTGTTATAATTTGTTAGAAAGGTTAACAACCATTTGCAAAGTTGTCAATTTAGCCTAGTTTTTCCCAGGCATCACGTTCGCGACTAACGCTAACATTAGCTGTCAAACAAATAAATTTTCTTACTACAGTGTGATACAGGCACACCATCAGCTTGACATAGGCTGCTAATATCTACCTGTTTATTGTTTCTTCGTTTATTTAAAAAATACAACCATAAAGAGTCAATATAGATTAATAGGGCACAATGAAGCTTATATTAGCTTGTAATTCCAAATCAATTGCTAGTGACTATGCTAACGCTTCTGCCAACCAGCTGCCAATTAAGCTTACCAGTGAGCATTATGACGTACGTAGGTGAAAAACCTCATTACAGATTTTGGCCAACAGGATGCATCTCAGCAGGCCGCTGAGTTGGAGAAATGGGAAAAGACAGGCAAAATAAAATAAGAAATGAAATACTCAACAAACAAAGGGAAAAAAAATGCCCTGGGCCGACTGGGCCCGTGGTGACAGGCAAAGAGCAAAGGTAGGGGGAAAAGCAAAACTGAGGAGGGAGGTTATTCACGCAGCAGCCACACCTAGACCTGAGGCGGCGTGAGTGGACTGCTGTTCAGACATTGCGAACCTGTGACGACAAGGTAAGAGAAAAAAGGAGGAGGGATGAACAGAAAAAGGACTTACATTTAGCAGCCGGTGGGCCCAGATGGAGAAAACACACCAAGGCTGCTCAACAGGCATGAGCTAGTTAGGCTGTACTAGCAAGGGCTGTGACTACATACACACTCTCAACACAAAAGAAAAAGCCAAACACAAACTAGACAAAAGACAAGTCTGACCATAACATTAACATTAACTAACTTAACAACACAAAATAACCAAAACAACTTGGAGAAAACAGTGGTCAACCCCTTACATACAGTCATCTGTAGCGGTGTAGAAAACTACATTAATATAAATGTTAATGACACACAGTCTTAACACACAAAGGAGGATGCGTCATAGTGCAGAAACCACAATATTCAGTGATTTCATGCACACACAATAGAGCCTTGAGAGGTGCAAGGCCCAGCAGAGATGACATGTTTTAGACAAGTTGACAGGGATGAGACCCAAGTGATCATCTGATGTTTCATTTGACCAACAAGCCTCTGACACCTCTCAGAAAGCCCAGAAAGATCCCAGTCTCTTTGTTATTCTGTCCCAGTACAGTCTGTGCTCACATTTACATAATACTGTGTCCGACACTTTTATTCAACACAAGTTACAATAGAGGATTATGTAAGTTTTTAAGATTAATCATTTATTTTTTTAAGTGGATTGTTTAATATTTTAGTAGTTTTGAAACATTTAGAATTTCTCTGTCTAGACATGAAGACATTTGTGTTGATGTTGACATTTTAAGTGTCATTAAGAAGGTGCACCAGGAACCACAAGTGTATCTGTCAAGAAGGTCACACACATGGGTGACTTTGTCATTGCCTGTGCCATGCCAATTCGTCGTCTTTTAATCCCCCATTTTACAGCAGGCACTATCTGGGGCAGGCGGATGTCACTGTGTGATTAATATATGAGGTGTGAACGTATTATCTGGCCCATAGCCCTCAGTGATCCCAGTAATGTCCCATGATAACTGTTACTGCATGATACGTAATAAGGCTGTCAGTGGCACATGCAAAGCCATGGGCTAGGAAAAGGTGAGGAAAGAATGAGACTGAGAGAAGAAGGGAGAGAAAGAGAGAGAGAGAGTGATGGAGAAAGAGAGAGTGTAGTGTCAGCGGGCTAAACGAGTGTGTGGATCATGCAAATGTGTCTGTCGGCATGAAGCAGCGGGGGACTTTAACGCTTCCAGTTGGTTATGTGACTCCCAAGGCTTCCTGCCGTGCCAGACTCAGGAGCTCCCCTGCTGTATGGAGCTGTGTGTGTCCACAGAGGACATGGCCAGAGCTGGGCCAGATTTGGTCAAGTTGCCCAATGTGAGGGTCACCAACCCGCCAACTGACCTGCCCAATCCCCCTTCACCCGGCTTTTTCCCACCCACAAACTCCGACATGGCCATTAGCCTGGGCTGACACAGCCCATCTTCGCTCAGAGCACTTGTGTTAATAAGCCTCACCAGGAAACGAGTTAAGCGGCGGGGAATTTACCGAATTAGCTTCCTGAGAGGTTTGGCTCGACCTCTGAGAAGAGAGAAGCACGTGCAAAAAAAGAGAAAAGGAATCGATCGTGTTGCTGACTCATTTAATAACCATTCACAGTCTGATTTCTTTCTTTCTTTTTTTTTCCTCTCATGTGACTGAGATGTCTGCTGACTTCAGCAACGAATGATGGATCGCGTGTGTATGTGAGTACAGACCTCTGGGTGGTCCTTGGTCATGTTTCCGGAAACGGGCAGCAGAAACAGAGAGAGGCAATAACACAGGAGACCAGAGAGGCTAATGGCGTGTGGCAGGTGATGACAGTTCGAGATTGGAATGCATACGGAAACGAAGTGTACTCTGTCAGGCCTAATGAGCACCTCTGCCTTCTGGCACTTGGGTGAAGGTACGTGTATTTTCTTTTTTTTTTTTGGTTTTGCCTCTCTTACCATGCTGTTACCCAACCCAAGTACACCCCTGGCTCAGAGTTGATATTTATTTGGGGAGACCGAGTTCAGAGCTTCATATTTATTTGGGGAGACCGAGTTTACACCTTCAACTAGCCAAACAAAAAGATTCCACTACAAATAAACAAAGAGACAAACAAAAAAAGAGGAGTTTTGTTCGATTTTAACAATACTCAACAGATGGCCTTGCTGACGGATGACCACAGCCAAACACCTTTGTTCAATTACACCTCAAACTCTATCAAAAGGAAAAAAATAAATTGAAAAAAAGCACGAAAAGTTTGAACCTTGAGGTGGGTGACCTTAAAAGACTTCACAACCCCGACACCTTGTAGAACACTTACACTCCTCAGTAGGCACACTTGTCTAACCTCTAAGTGTAGCCACCCAACATTAATCACTCAAGCTTCTGATCCAGTATTTGAACAAATCGCTCAAGCCTTTCCTCATGCCACGAAACAACAGACAAGTTCATTAGCACAGTGCCTAATGAGTCAGTGGCTATAGCCTTGCCCTGAGCGAGCGCTACCAATTAATTGCAGCTTTGGCCAGTTAAAGTTATTTCACAGGTCCTTGGGGCACTGTGGCAGAACCAAGGCTTAGTCATGGAGGATGCATCCATCCAAAGGAGTCACGGAAAGGTTGAGCGGACAGCCGGCTCTGTTCGGTGTAATGGGACACAGTGGTGCGAAGCGAGACAGCTTGTGCTGTGTAGCCTGGTTTCCAAAGGGCGCAAACATGGTGAGAATGCAGTCTGCTTGAAATTAGGGGGTGAATGGATATCACCACAGGAAATATCCTCTTATCACATGCACTTACACACACATATACACACATCCACACACACACACCTCCACTTTGACATAAGCTTACACATAATCATCCTTACCGGGACATAGTAACACAAAGTGTTACACATGTCACAGAAATTCAGAGTTATAACTTTTTATACCCTATTTTATACCCTTTTTATACCCTATTTATACCCTTTCTTCCCACAAAGGACTCTTCTCACAGTCTAGCTCTAGCCTCCCGAGACATGTTGAGATATCCCTTCTCTTTTTTCTTTTCTTTACTTTCTTTTCAAAGCTCCTTGTCTTTCATTAGGGCTCTTGTCATGAAGCAAAAGACTCTCTATTTTTGCTGCTCTTGTGTTGTCAGCACTCCGCTCATAACATATAGCTATGCCACCTCTCTCCATCACTCTCAACCCCACTCTTCCCCACTGCAATCCCCACCTTCCTTCTCTCTCTCTCTCTCTCTCTCTCCGTCCCCTGCTTTCCAAATGTCCATGTAAGTGCTCAGTGATTGCTCACCATTCACCCAGCAGGACAAGAGCACTCGGCTTGTAAGTTCTCTCTCTTTCCATCAACCACAATTACAGATGAGACGCAGACGGGGAATCGATTCCATAGGGACGCTAAAATGAGTCTGGGAAGAGCGCTTGAGAATAGATAAATAAAAAAAGAAAATCACAATGGTGGAACTTTCGGAAACACAATGAAAACTTTCACTCATAAAGGTCACTAGATCTTTCTCCTCTAAAAAAGAAGGATTGTTGAGAGGTTTCTGTTGAAATACCAGTATCCCTGTCTCCCTATGTGTCCCTTTTGCATCGCTCTTCCCCAGAGCCAATGACTCTTGCTAAGCATCTCACTGTGGTGTTTACAGGAGGGCTAAACACAGTAGGGGACGAGGCAGTACACAGTGTGGGCAGGCGGAATTATGTGTTATTACCTACCATTATGCTCCTATGTTGTGTTGTTCCAGACCAAAAGGAAGGAAAACACATGATTCATTCTTGTACTGCTACCGGTGTTGTGTGTGTGTGTGTGTGTGTGTGTGTGTGTGTGTGTGTGTGTGTGGGTGTGCATGTGTTTGTTTTGTTGTGTCACAGTGTGTGCTATTGAAGGCTTCTATGCACATAACATTCATATCACATACAGATAACTCCAAAGTAGTTGTACCCTGAAGCAGACACGTATTTCTAAATGTTTTCCATTGTCTTCTGCATGCTGTGAGCTGTGTGTGTGTGTGTGTGTGTGTGTGTGTGTGTATGTATAGTGGTTGATGATCAGTGGTGACAGAACATTGACTACTGTCAGCATAACAAACTGTCAGGGTCAGAAATACTCTGAGAAAAGACTTGCTAGTTGCTACTAATAGTCTTTCAATTAGCACTGCCTGTTGTGTGGCTCTGCCCACAAACACTCTAATGAAAACAGGCACTGTATAATTGATTTAGCCAGTATGAACAAAGCTGGGTTATCGTTTTATTGCCCACAGTGCCTTTAGCAGAGTATGTGTTGTGAGCACAAGGTTCGTCTTGGGGTGTAATTCAGTGTGTTTGTGTGTGTGTGTGTGTGTACATGTGTGTGTGTGTGTGTGTGTGTGTACATGTGTGTGTGTGTGTGTGTACATGTGTGTGTGTGTGTGTACATGTGTGTGCACATGTTTAAATTGCTATTGCTATGCGTTGTTATATATTGATTCTTATTTAAATGCTACTAAGGCTGTCATTAGCTATTTGGTGCAGTTACAGACAACAGGAAAGTGGATGCAATCATGTAACATCAAAATATAACACAATATTGACTCAAATCCTGTGTGAATTAATCCATAGCCCTGTTGTTCGAGGTCACCAAGTGCTGTCAGTCGGAAAAAGAATGTTCAGTTAAAATGAATTATTGGTTCCATATTCTGTGTATGTTGCATAAAATTTTCTGCTTCTTTTTCCTACAGACAGTAATCTCCTTTAACAGCTAAATGTGAGATTTCATCAAGGCTCTCCAGTTTTAATCATTTACCTCCTACTGAGTAGTTTAGCTTCTATACCCAGAACAAATATTTAAATTTGTTTCCGTCAGCACAGATGCTCCTTTTGCATTGAATCCACGGCCCTGTTGTACCAGCTGAAAGAAGCACTCGTATGAAAACAATTCAATCTTCTTTTTTTTAATTTTAATTTATTTAACACCAATAACAATTGAAACTGCTTGAAGGCAGGCCCATAGACCGCATAGACTGAGAGTCCATATAAAAAAACCCCATACTACTTTCAAATCTATATAAATTTAATATCCATACAGACAACATGCTGACTCAAACATTCATAAAGCCTTGTTTGATAAACACTTGTGTGCTGAAGAAGTTTAGATCCACCCAAAGTAGAGCAGGTGAAACTTTTCAGGTGAAACTATTCTTCTTCCTGTTTTCACGTGTTGTCAGTTAGTCCACGGAGCTTAGCTGTGCCCGTAGGCTTCTGTTTCTGCTGTTGTTGCTGTGGTGATGCCCAGAGGTCCCCAGTGTTGATCACGGTTCAGAACATGCCTGAAGACATGCAAGGTAAGCAGCCAATCCAGAGCCCCAGAGGTTCTCTCTTCCTATGCAACAGATGCTAGGAGTTGGCTACCGCTACATCACACCACACCACACCATCACCCACCCCTCCCCTCTGGTCCTCTTCCTCCACCAGATTTCCTTCCTTCAAATATTCCTTGCACTTCTGGGATGGGAAAAGGGCCAATACAACTGTCAGGTTTATATATCCAGGATATATAGCTCCAAGCACCTGCCACACAATGGTTTTACCACTCCAGAGAAAGCGAGGGTAAAGGTGTGAAAAACATCATTGTTAATTTACAAGTGATCAATGATGCAAACACACTGTATGTAGCCTTGAGGTATAGAATGAAGACCACTTGTTTGACTGACCCAACACCTCACATTCTGCGGTTGGAGAAACAGTTCCAAATCTGGGACACCACTGCACTGAAATAAGACACCGAATGACACAGAACTGCATTTCAACCATTTAGTTTTCATTTCCGTTCCGTGTTCATCCTCTGTCCCCCCAAAAAGTTCTTAGCTTAGTTTTGCGTCTCTCGTTCCCAAGCAACGGCTTGGAAGTTCTCTCAATGGAAAATTGAGTGGAGTGATTATTAGCTGTGAGGAGTCACCCGTGGTATACTGTAGGATATCCTCACTCCTAGTGACACGTAGAATGAGGCTCGTCCAATCAGAAATTGATAAATAGTTCAACCGGACCTAACTGTTGTGCATATATATCAGACTGTAGAATGTTGGGAAGTACCACTGAAGTGAAATGGACCATTCTGCAGCATTTTAATAAACTGTAATAATAGTCAGGCATGAAACCCTTCAATATTTGCTTAATATATATAAATACATAACTGTATTTTTAAAAAATGTGAAAATTAAAGCCTAACATTGTTATAGAATGAAGACTGATATTGATTCTACTGATACAGTGTTGAAAGAACTTCTGGTGTACTGTATTTGTTATAGATAGCCCTCTGAACTCTGAAGATATATGTATGAATGTGTATGTGTGTGTGTGTGTGTTTGCTTGGCTGGGACTGTGTGTGTGTGTGTGTGTGTGTGTTTGGCTGGGAGTGTGAGGATGCAGAGCTCCTAGTGAAGCTTAAATTGTTTGCTAGCATCTCAAGTCTATAGGTGTGAAATGGAGGCGAGTGCCTATGGTGACCAATTGGTGCTGGCTCTATAGGTGAGGGGAGTGTCCTCACCACCCCCACATTACACACACACATACACACACACAAAAACACATACTTCCTCATACACATACACACACACACGAACACAAAACCTCTCTCTCTCTCTCTCTGTCCGTTATGGTTTGTTGGTGTGGAGGATGTGTACCTCCTCCCCTCTCTCCCTACCTCTCCTCCTCCTTCTCCTCCCTCTCATCTTTGGTCTGTTTGGATGAAACCACTTACGCTCCCTAAGGCCTCCACCACACATTTACTCCACCCTCATCTGCCATGGAGAAAGGAAAGAGACAGAGAGAGAGAGAGAGAGAGAGAGAGAGAGAGAGAGAGAGAGAGAGAGAGAGAAGAGAACGGGAATTCAAGATAGGAAGAAAAGGAAGTAAAGGGTGCTGAGAGTTAAAACAAGGAAAAGTGACAGAGAAGAAGAGGTAGAAGGTTAGAAAGAGGAAGAGGAAGTACAGGTAGAGAAAGAAAGGAGGGAGTGGAGAGACAGTAAGAGAAAAGAAAGAAGCAAAGATGGAAAAATGGAGAGAAAGAGACAGGTGGAGAGAGAGAATATGTTAGCCTCTGGCTCCGAGATAGCACTCCTCTGGTTGCTGGGCAGCAAGCATGTTGTCTGAGCAATCGCTTCCTCCGGCTGTGTGTGTGGCTCTTGTAATGGCATGCTGATGCTTCTCTGGCACTGCGATGTGGCACCGTGGCAGTCCTTGAAAATTGATGGACGCCAAACACACACATACACACACACACACACACACACACACACACACACACACTCACACAGGGATCAAGAGAATGAAGAATTATCATGTCCAACAGCCCTGCATGGATCCTGACCGGCTGTTTAAAGTGGGAGTAGACTGCCTTGCTCTCTCCATAGACACAGAAGGTGGGAGAAGCTACTTGTTACAGCTGCGTATGGCTTGCATAAAGGAAGAGAAGCAACAGGGGTGAGGACAAAGACAATAGGAAAGACATCATAGTGAATATGGATGTACTGAGAGACTTTTTTGACGATGGAGTAGGATGATAGGACTTTCTGAGAGAACTTTCTCTTTGCTGCAGTGTCCATAAGATTTTTGCGCTGATGCAGTAGCCCCTGAGCCTTAGCTCAACTCAATTAAATTTAAAAAAATCATTGAAGGGAATTGATTTAACTGAATTGAATTCAACTAAACTGAATCCGATGGTAGGCAACTGGATGTGGTGTGAAGAGACAGAAGACAGAGGAGACAGAAGATACACACACACAAATACACACACACACACACACACACACACACACACACACACACACACACACACACAGTGTTTATATGAGTGAGAGTGCCTAGGGGAGCCACTTGGATTGAGAAAACACAAGCCCTTGCTTATGAGGCAATCCTCACTGTGGGTTTTGGCATAGCTCCACAAATTGTCCACACCGGTGTTGCGTCCACACTGTGTGTGTGTGTGTGTGTGTGTGTGTGTGTCTGTGTGGTTAAATTTCTGTGCAGGTCAACCTAGACTGGTGCAACCCAAAACTGACATGCATTCTGTCATGTAAAATATAACTGTATTTCTTCATAGCAAACCCATGAATTACAAACTTTAAACAACACAACACTTTAAAATCAACATAATTTTAGTATGTTGGTGGTGAATGAGAATCTACTCGGTGTGACATACTGGTCCAAAGTACGTCCCAGTATACGTCACCATGGTAATGGATACCCCTGCGTCTTTCTGGGACTCGCTGGAGAGTGCGGACCTCTCCCAGCCCTCTTGAGCTGTGGCACACCAGTACGCAACATGCCTAAACGGTTTTCAATGTGACTAACGGCAGTGCAGCACCTAGGGGTAACTTCTAAAAAAAGATCCCATTTCGACTTCTAATAGAGCGCCCCCACAGACGCTTTATGCTGCGCATTATCCCTGTTTCTTATTTATGGAACATTCATTTGTCCTCTTTCTTTGCCGAGCTAGTCCCCTTACTGCCTCCTTCACCCACCCCCCAAATGCCACCCCCACCCGGGCCTTGGTCTCTCTCTCTCTCTCTCTCTCTCTCATCTAGATGTAATGAAATGTCTCTCCTACCCATCTCTCTCCGCTCCCAGGGGAGTGTTTAGCATAAACAGCTTGAGCTGCCAGTGAGGGAGAGAGAGGAACATGCTGAGGTCTTTTAATCTGCCGCTTATAATGGCTTCCTCAAACATTATCAGACCGCTTGGAATTTAAATCACCCCTACTTTTTTATTTGTGTGCCCACCGCTGCCTGTTTCTTTTCCCCTCTCGCCTCCTGTAACAATCCCGGGGTGCACCCCCCCCAAATAAATAAATAAATAAATAAACAAACAAACAAACAAATAAATACATACATAACAAAGAAACCACACAACCATGTTAAGCTATGTGTTTCATTCGAACAAGACTCCCCGCTCTGTTGGCACGTCTTTGACCGACCCACTGCTAACGCGCTAAACGTACAGAGCAGAGGTGGTGACGAGTGACGACGAAAAAAGGCGCACACACATGCATTCGTTCACTCACTCACTCACTCACTCACTGACTCACATGAAGACAAAAGCCCTGACACAAAACAATCCCAGTCTTCTCTGCCTCCCTCACCTCCAAGCCCAACGAGGATACTGTGGAGAGAGCAGGGAAGACATAATGGGTCTTGTCAGCTGATTGAAATATAATTGCCTGAGACAGTGAAGAGAGCTACCTCAAAGCTCCCAGGCACTGACAGCAGCCACGGAGGTAGCTGAGATCTGAGGCTTAAGAAGGCCTTTGTGCACACAGAGGGGAAATGAGATAAATAGCTCATTTTTTTCCACCCATATTACTGACTAATGTAATAATGGAGAGAGTGTTGGGAACAAGAGTTTAGATGAGGGAATTGTAATTTGCGTGTGACGTGTATGGGGAGGTTAATAGTTTAATGCTTGTCTTTTTTTTTTTTTTTTCCTTGTTTTATGTCTTGACCCACCCCCCCCACCCACACACCCACACACCCACACCACACACACTACACTGGCACACATACACACGCAGGCACACACTCACACAATCGCAGCACATTCACCCAATCTTAAGAGAGCTGAGTCCAAATGTCTCATCCCATCTCAAGGTCTGAAAGCACTCTGCTGTCATCTTCCTATTTGCGTGGGCCAACATGAAAGGGTTAGGATCAGGACACAATCAGCTGTCCTGTTCTTGGTACCAACAATGAGAGAGAGGGAGAGGGTGGAGAAGAATAGGCACACATATCCCCGGGAATAAGATAATCTCTCCATGCTGCCAGTGAGGAAACATCACCTCTGTGTCTGTCCGCGGTGGATAAGAGGCAGGGCACATGAAGGCAGGCCACATGAAGAGAGAAGAGCTGGTAGAATAGCAGCAACACACACACATACACACACACACACACGTTGGTGCTGACAGTATGAAAAAGGGTTGAACATTCGCATCATAGACAAGACTGAAGACTGTTGTATAAAAACTGTTTGAATGTAAGGATGACTGAAAACAGAGTATGAGTGAGAACAAGACAGATGAATACACAGAGACTAGCTGTGCATTCATGTAACAATATACCGTATTTGTGCCTATGTGTACACACATTTTGGTATTCATGTATCCATACGTAACATAAACTATGTATTATATATATATATATATATATATATATATATGATATATATATGTGTGTGTATGTGTGTATGTATATATATATATATATATATATATATAGAGAGAGAGAGAGAGAGAGAGAGAGAGAGATAGAGATGAGAGCTCTTTAGTAGTAGCAGGTACCACCTTCATCGCAGCAAATGTGTTTATTCACAGCATCTGCTGTTTCTTGGAGAGGTCTCTTTTTATTTCCTTACAACTGTCTGCCATGTGAACCCATGGCTGCAGTGGTGCTGAGTGCATCATGTGTCTATAGTCCTACTGAGCTTTCCCAGCAGCTGTTTAAAGACAAGCGACATCTGTGTGTTTTGTCATGGGGTAGCACAACCTGACTGTGTTACCGATAAAGCTTCTGGTGAAGTGGCTGACGCTGTTAAAGCAAAATATTGTGTTTACATTTGAGAGAGCAGGTTTCACTTCTTACATCCACACACAAGCACGTACAAGTGCACACACACACGCACACACACACACACAAAACTCTCTCTCTCTCACACACACACCCCAAGCTCAAGCAAATAATTCACACTCCTGTGTCTGACAGCAAAAATCTGTGGCGTGTTGAAATAATAATAGGCTGTTTTGGAGGGGGAGCATCAGTAACAGCTGCAGTGCAGTGCGACTGTGTTTATAAGTGATTAGTGGCCTAGGCGTATGCTTCAGCGTTAGGAGCCCCAGTCGGCTTTGAAGCGTTCCCCTGTCCTCCTCCCTGCGAGGCCATAAATCATGCTTTCTCTGTCATTGTGGAAATTCGGAGAGCGCGGGAGCGCCTCCAACATTGTGTCAGCCATGCTTGGCGGATATGATATGATAATTTTTGCCAGAGAGCCAGCTATTGCCCAGATCGGCTCTAGTGCAGTGATAACAGATGGTCAAAGCATCGCCAGCAATGACACACACAAAAAGATAAAAAACAACAACACCAACAATGCATTGCTGCAAAGGGGCAGGGTGCTGCTGTGTGCTGCTGCTGCTTGTATCCCTTGCGTGCCAGGGTTGGTGTTAAAGAGCTCGATATCCCAGGCCTTGCTCTGTCTCTCCCTGTCTAATATCGCGCTCTCTGTCATCTACTTTTTCTCTGCCTCTTTCTCTCTTTTTCTCTCTCTTTTTGCTCACCTCATCAATCTCTCTCTCTCTCTCTCTTTTTTTTTCTCTCGCTCATTGTTTCTTAATTTCTCTCAATTTCTCTCTCTATCCCTTTACTGGTATCAATGCTCTAAAGGGTATACTGCAGGGATAGAAAATAGCAAAATATGCAAACAGGCACACACACACACACACACACACAAACACACACACAGGAAGACTCACTTACTCATTCACCCACACATACATTCAGCCACTCAGTAAGAGATGCACACACACACACACACACACACACACACACACACACACACACACACACACACACACACACACAGGAAGACTCACTCACTTATTCACTCATTCACTCACACATACATTCAGCCACTCAGTAAATGATACACACACACACACACACACACACACACACACACACACACTAGTGATACCCATGTTGTACAAATTTCTTAATCAGCTGATTAAAAGGGAGCTTGAACCACAGGCTCAGTGATGTATTGCATTCACAAGTGGCGGGCAATCTTTAAAGTCTGCCGACATTCCTCGAGTAATCTCACAGTTTTAATGTCTGTAGTTGCCCCTCATCGATTGCTTCTTTGCATACGTGACTAATGAGATTTTCACCACTCATGCTTGTCATGAATGGACCCAGTTTCCATCTGTGCCCGGTCTGATAGTTTTTTGAATTCTTTATATTTGTGCCTGTGTATGTGTGTGTATATGTACGTGTGTGTGTGTGTCGACATCTTAGAAACATGCGACAGCTTGCATTTGTGGAACACGACATCCTCCTAATTGGTTTTTAAAAAGTCGCCCTTTTCATTCCGTGTTACCCACGATGCCTTTTTCATCCCTGACTTCCAGAGAGAGAGAGAAAGAGAGAGAGAGAGAGAGAGATGCGAACGCGTCATTTCCATAGCCGCACCAGGACACGACACACATCACCGGCGGCGCTCCCAAGCGGGCGTGAGGGAAAAAGCCCACGTGTACAGATAAACGCAGATGAGAGAGGAGTCACATCACAGAGGTAGTGGAATCAACCTGTCAAATGCATACATGGACGGGGGGGAATCTCAATTACAGTCGCATGTTAGTAGCAGTTTCATGCATGCATACACACCTCCTTTAGACAAGGTGTCAGGCTGAGAAATGCATGTACACTAGTAAGGTTGGGGTTCACTATTTTTCCTGTCTCAGTGTGAGGGTAGCCACCTGGAATGGTAGCAGTGCAGTAAGTACCCTCCTGACACTCTGGATACACCCTGTGCAGTTTTGGTTTGGGGTTGTTTTGCCACTAAGCTCATCCTGCCGTCCCGAAATTGTTGTACTTTACATCAATATCAATGTAAACACATACCAGTACATATGGATTTGTTTACAATTCAAAGGATAGGAATCGGTGACAATAATCTCCCAAGAAGAATGGTGACCGACTAGATAATAAACACAATTTTATACAAAGGCTATTGCATGACAAACAGAAAGTGATTTATGTTGTGCTGATGATGGGGAAGTTGCCATGCTGGTTTACCGTAATGATGTTCAGATACAGGTGCAAATGTGGTGTCATTCTTCCTTTTACAAGTTACGTAAAGCGGTACCAGTCAAGCCTGCGTTTTTTTACCTCCAGACGTCCCCCTACAGGTGCCGATATAAAAAAAAAATGCAACAGCGTTGTATATCCACACCAATCCATGTGGATTTGTTTCCAAACCAAAGCATAGGAACCAGCAATGATCATTTTCGTGGAGTTATGTTGAGTATATATATAGTTTGTGTTATATGGTGCATGTGAAAATGTAATACTATCTTCGCTGTCTGCAATAGTCACTGAAAAGAAATAAACAGAGAATTCAGGCCAATGCGAAAAGTGTGTCTTTGTTACGTCATCCTGCCTATCTCTAAGCCATTGGCAGATAGCACTGAATTATTGCCCAGTCCAGTGCTCTCCTGTATTTGATTAGTGCCCGCCCCACAGAATCCTAACTATGCCAGATCACCGTATATCTGTGAAATGAAGATAACAGGCAGAACAGCAACGGTCTAGTTTTTCATTTTACACCTAAATAACAGGAGCTAAAGGGACAGACGGCTGCAGTTAAATTTTGGAGAAGACCTATATTATTTCTGTGTCCAGTGCATTTTAAAAAGAACAATTTGTCAATGTAGATGATTACAACAGGCTTTGTACAAAAGTCTTCTGTGGTTGTAACAGTAACATTGCAACAACAAAGCAGTTATCTGGTTAGTCAGGCTAGTGTGAACCCTTACAAGCTTACCGTTGCAAAGTGTCTATTTCCAAGCAGTGAATGTGCATATCATTTCTTCCTCAGCTTCCTCTTTATAAAATGTAATAATCCAAAAAGTTTAGTTCTTCATCCCTTGCAATTTTGACATTAGCAGATGAATGTAAATGTATTCACTTATGTGCCATCAGAGCCATGCATCGCTGACAAGCCACAGCAGCGAGTCAGAATACAGCTCATTAGCATCGTTGGAAAAACAAGCCACTATTTGAATAGGTCACAGAGAACCGGTTAAGGTCTCCTTGTACCTTATTCTGTCCCAACTAAAATCTTTGGAGATCTCAGAACAATTTCAACAATACCCTATAGATGCATGGCAGGGCACCTTTAAGGTTTCGTTTTACATGACCCGCGTTTTAAAACTGCAAGTGCTTAAAACTTCAAGATGAATCGATAGAGGGTACCGAGAGAGCCTTCATTTACCCAATAATGAACCCTTTACTGTAACCAAGGTGGTAAATTAACCTAAAAATGTTGCCTGGTATCCCTTTAACTATCAAAATGCTGATACATCAAAAGACCTTCCACTGTCAGTCTATATTTCATTACATTTTCTCATTCTTTTTCCTACTGACAGCATTCTGTGACCTTAAACAAATGGGCTATGGGTTAAAAATGTTTGCATTTACGTTTAATACACAATGTTGCATGTGCGTTTAAGAGATATTTTGGGCAGTCAGCAGTACCCATGGATTTTAGCTTTCTAGCCTGATAGCCCTAATCTTCTGCTATCCTTCTTTTTCATTCATCCGTTCCTTCATTCTAG
This sequence comes from Tenualosa ilisha, assembly GCA_015244755.2. Classification (NCBI taxonomy): domain Eukaryota; kingdom Metazoa; phylum Chordata; class Actinopteri; order Clupeiformes; family Clupeidae; genus Tenualosa; species Tenualosa ilisha. The sequence continues at coordinate 2,364,506 of PYXC01001890.1, read as the reverse complement.
TTCTTCATTTCGTTCCCCACACCTTGCAGTCCTCGTACCTTTTCTGATTAGACTCTCTAATACTCCATTGTGGGGCTTTCAATTCACGTTGAGAATGGGGAGAAAATGACACCTAACTCTGTCGCGCAATCAGTCAGACTTGTTAACACAAAAGCTCTTGTTAAATATATTGCCGTTGCCATGGTGCCAAGATCACCCATGAAATGCACACTGCCTAACAAGGACAAAAAACAAAAAAAGAAGAAAAAAAAACCTTGCTATCAGAAGTAGCTCTGATTTTCAATGTTCTGTAATGGACATGCAATTAAATGTGCCTAATAGACAATACATAGGAAGGGAATGATTTTACTTATTTATTTATATTGAAATATTTTGTATTATTTTATATAGGCTATATATACTTTATATATATATATATATACTTATTGTGATAAGACCGTAAGAAGCGACAGGAGGTGAATGGTAAAGTGAGAGGAGGGGTGTGGATGGGCACTGACCGCAGGTCAGAATTGGATTCCTGAAGCCCCGTTTCTTTTCTTTTCTCTGTTAATTTGTGCCTAAAATAATGGCCTAACTATTCAGTTCAGTTCAGTTTCCCTGCACTGTGGATCAGACTACTACATGGACAGGCACTGCAGCTATTGCATGTATGATCTGAAGCTGAAGTCCAGGGCTCTGAGATTCTCATCCTTTTACTGCAGAAGAGAAACTTTGGCTCTCCCTATCCAGTCACTACTTGTAATTTGGACTAATGAAAAAATCCAAATGATTTCAATAATGTAAAGTTGAAAAAATGTGTCTGTCCTTCCAGTGTTTCTGTGTGTGTGTGTGTGTGTGTGTGTGTGTGTGTGTGTGTGTGTGTGTGTGTCTGATTATCAGCACAGAACTCTGAGACTCTCTGTGCATGTGTTTGCATATGAGTGTATGTATCTGCTTGTGTGTGTGTGTGTGTGTGTGTGTGTGTGTGTTGGGGTGGGGGTGGGATGTTAGGCCCTGTCCACCAGGGAACTTCCCCCTATCTAATCGTTTCCCTTCCCCAGGGGTGGGCAAATGGTAATTAGACTAGGAACGCCCATCATGCTCTATTCCTGGGCCACTTTAATTAAAAGTTGATGCCGTTTTAATCATCACTGAGAAGATATCGGTTCTCCCCAGTAATTCAGAGTTCAAGAGAAGAAGTAGCAGAGAACTTCAAGTCTTGCCCATCATGTACAGTGTGTGTGTTTGTTTGTGTGTGTGTGAGTGTGTGTGTGTGTGTGTGCATGCTAATGTATGTTCAAGTACATACATGGATCAGAAAGAGGGATAAAACTTCGTCTGTGAAAAAAATAAAAGTCAATTAGAGTGCAGTTGATGATATTTTGTGTGCAGTGTACTGTAAGTGTTCATGCGTGTGTGTGTGTGTGTGTGTGTGTGTGTGTGTGTGTGTATGAGAGAAAGAGAGAGAGGCAGAGAGAAAAACGAAGGTAGAGACATTTATTAAGCTACAGCCAAGGTTGTGGAAAAATAATAATGACAAAATAACAGTATTCCGTCCCTATTAAATATGATCTTGAGCATGTGTGTGTGTGTGTGTGTGTGTGTGTGTGCGTCTTAGTGTGCGTGTGTGTGCATATGTGTGTGTGTGACTGTCTCCCATTAGAGGCATGGCTCCTGAGGTCCCTTTATGATTAATAATCAGCAGTGATGGCTTAGCCTTCAGATTAAGGCCGGGTGCCATCCAGTGGCGTTAATGGCCGGCTGAGATGGATGGACAGACGGTCGCCAAGGACCCAATGATCCTGTGGCCTGACCCACTGTGGCAGCCTGATTGAACTGCTAAAGACGACAGAAGAAGGGGAGAATTGTGTGTGTGTGTGTGTGTGTGGAGAGAGAGTTTGTCCAATGAGAGTCTCAAATATGTGAAAATTACTCAATTGGGTACTGTCTTGTTATTTCCAGCCCCACTGCCAAATACTGATATTGTTAGCTGTGTTAGTTGGTTTCAATTTGTGATTGCCATTATGTATGTATGTGTGTATGTGTGAGTGTGTGTGTGTGTGTGTTCTTTAACCTGTTCAGTGCCGTTTTAATGAAATGTTGTTGCTTGCAGTCACTTGCATTGTATTTCATACAGTGGCCACACAAGGCAGAATGTGGCATTATTGGAAAGCTGGTAAGGTGGCGCTAGCTGGTTTGCATGCTAACATCAGCGGATGCCTCACGGTGCTTATAGAGCACCTTTAATTTTTGTGTGTGTGATGATTCATGAGTATGTGTATGCATTTGCTCATGTGCATATGGGAGTCAGTATGTATTTGTGTGTGTGTGTGTGTGTGTGGTGTGTGTGTGTGTGTGTGTGTGTGTGTGTTGTGAGTGCGTGTGTCAGCTTGAGTGCACTAACCCATACCTGCTGTTAAAAGCCCAGAGAGCAGGAGCAGGCAGGACTAGCGAGGCTCTGAGAAGATGGAGTGAATATGTGAAAAGGTTAGAGCCACATACCATCGCTTAGCAAATTGGACTCAGATCCTCTGGGTAGCCAATGGAAAAGGTTAAATTCTGTCTGTTAACCATGCAATACCACACACTCTGACTCTGAGGCCAGAGTCTACCCTGAAAGCCCGCCCTGCTCTCATACACTCTTTTTTTCTTTCTTTCTTTCTTTCTTTCTTTCTTTCTTTCTTTCTTTCTTTTTCTCACTCTGTCTCTATCTCTCCCTTCAAAGTTGAAAAAAAATTGTTTTGTTGACATGATCAGTATTGTAACAATTTATGTTGTACATTAGCTCCCTCTCTCTCTCTCTCTCTCTCTCTCTCTAACAGTCTGTCACTTCTTTTCCATTTCAACATATTCATTGAAATGCACTGTTTTAATTTGATTTGCTGCCAGCAGATTTTGAATAAGAGCCTTGTGTTTCCTGTGCCTCTGTGCAACAGTCAGCACAATTATGGTGAAACCATATTACTTCTGGCTGTATAACATGTATCGTTTAGCACATCCCCACGAACTGCATTTTTAAATTTCTAAAGCTACTTGTTAGACCAGACTTCAACCCGTGGAAATAGTCACATCTGTGTTTACTACACACAGATTGCACATACACACACACACACACACACACACACAAAGGTATTTGTTCCTCCCACATACACACAGACAATTAATCCCTTAGCAGAAAACAGAAAAACAGAGAACCCAAAGTACCAATGCAGTGTGTAAATATCATGCTTAGTGATCCCATTCGGTAGGATTAAGTCTTTTAAACACCTCGCACAAATTCACACACTGGGCTCTGTTCTCCTGAGGCTGCAGGCGGACGTGGCGTTAATACTACCTGAAACTTCTCAAACGAGAGTCTATTAAAGAGCATCTTCAAAGCCAGCAAGCCACATGTTCCCTCCTCTCCTCTCTCCCTCCACTCCCTGCTAGCGTTTGTTGTTAATAGAAGCAGTGAGGAACAGATGTGCTTGTGACCCTCTGTCCTCCTGGTTTAGTAGCGAGTTCTATTTTTCATTTGATTACATTATTTTTTTATTTATTGGTTACATTGATATGGTGCTGCCAAATGTTGTTGCATGAGGTAGCTATTTTTTTTTCCCTGTAGGTTTCTTTTTCTAACAGAGTACACCAAAAAGACAAAGTTTGTTGTAAAATCAACTCACGCAGAGTCCTTGACTTTCATCTCATTTATATGTATAAGTGTATATATGTGTAAAAAGAATCACTATGGCTGACTTTAATGTGTTTGTGTGTGTGTGTGTGTGTGTGTGTGTGTGTGTGTGTGTGTGTGTGTGTGCGCGTGTTTGTGTGTGTATGTGTGTGTGTGTGTGTGTGCATATGTGTGTTTGTGTGCTGAGCTGAACAGGGTTTCATCAATTTGTGTGTTTGTGTCTGCGTGTCTGTGTATATGTGCAAGGATGAACTAATACATGGTATGCATATTTCATGTCCTCTGTGCACCATAGCTTTCTTTTCCTATACTGGGGTTTTCCTTTCACATTTCAACATACAACAGACATCTGCCCTGTGAGTGGGTGTGTGTGTGATGGCCAAAGAGGTTGTTTGGTCCACTGCCTACCCTCATCCCATTTCCCTCACACACACACACACACACACACACACACACACACACACACACACACACACGCACACACAAACACACTCACACACGCACACACACACACAAATTCCCAATCCAACACTTCAATCTTACATTCAGTAGGATGAAAGCTCCTCAGGAAATACAAGGCCTTTCTTAGAAAGGTTAGGATTTCCTTACATCAGAATGTATGTTTCGGACTGAGGCCCAAGAAAAAGAAGAAGAAGAAGAAGCAGAAGAAGAAGAAAAAGAAGAAGAAGGAGGAGGAGAAGAAGAAGAAGAAAAAGAAGAGGAAGGAGGAGGAGAAGAAGAAGAAGAAGAAAATCAAGTGTGCAACTCTGAATTGAAACCAAATCACGTCCCCCACGCCACGCATCAAATTAATTTCCTTTTGATTATTTTTTCACAACTGAAAGGTGGCTGGAGTTGTGTGACGTTGACAGAATAACTTGTCCAGAGAGAGAGAGAGAGAGAGAGAGAGAGAGAGAGAGAGGCCTTCTCAAAAACAAATGCTTTTTTTCTAAATCCCTGATATATCCTCTATTTATATTCCAGTCAGACACTATTTGAAGTAGTATATGAAGTTGCTATGATGGGCTGGAGAAGAAGGGATGATGATTCACGGATTGAATACCTATGAAGGATGAGGATGTTCACATGATTCATGTGGCTGATGAGGCTCCTGCGTGGTCCTTGCTAATGGTCTTGTGCTGATGCCAGATGCTATCTAGAACATTCCAATGAATTTTAGTCTCTTAGTGATTAGTCATTCGTTTGGAGTGGGTTGCACCGGTCGTCCTTCTTCCTGGAGATAGATCTCATGAGGTGTTAGTGGGGTTTTAGTCTATAGCGATCCCATAGGTCAGCCTGCTTGGGCTCTCAAAGGGCATTTTTTTTGTCCTGTTGACAAGAGTCACTCAGCAAAATTTATAAAAGAGACATCACTTCAGTTTGCTGGGGTGTCACGGTTGCCAGGCTAGCACGGCTGAAGTATAACTCTGATCGATAAAGTATTTTGCTGCAGTGCTACTCAGGGTACTCTCCTAAGGCTTTGGTTTCCCCAACATGATTTTTTACCAACCAATCAGTATTGAAGGCAGAACCAATAGGTTTAAAATTCTAACAAAGTACCCATCCACCCCTGCAGTGGATTGCGAGGACGGCTGAAAAGATCACAGGGACCTCTCTTCCGTCTCCGACATCTACAACACCCACTGTCTGAGCAAAGCCAAGAACACTGTTAAAGACACAACACACCCATCCTATGCTGTCTTCTCCCTAATGCCATCAGGGAAAAGGTACCGCAGTGGAACTGCCTGCACCTCCAGAATGGGGAAGTGCTTCTTCCCATAAGCAGTCAGACATGATATGTCTTAGATGTAGCACCAGATGAATCTATGGTGAAATACTGTTCCATCTCTATATTCAGTGTATTTGGTTGAAATGACAATAAAACCCACATGAGTTGACTTGACTTGACTTATGCTGATTGAAAGTATGGAGGCTTTTTGCAAAGTGAAGTGAAGTAAAGTGAAATTAGAATTATGAATGTCTACATTCATCTCTGTACAACATTTAATTTTGTAAACATGTTGCTTAAATTATAAATTTGACTAAAAATTAAAGGTGCCCTGCTACACAAAACTATATTTACTTGTTGGTTTTGAAATACAATCCGTCTATATGAGTTTGTGTTATATGGTGCATGTAAAACATAATACCATCGTCACTGTCTGCAATAGCCACTGGAAAGAAATAAACAGAGAAATCAGGCCACACTGTAAAAAATAAAAAGTTAGGCTAACTAAAAAATATAACGCAACCATTTTTAAATTTACTCAACTTTAGGTCACTGTAGTTGTGCTGACCCTACTACTACTGCTACAGTGGCCTAAAGTTGAGTAACTTTTTATTTTTTACAGTGCAATTTGAAAAGTTTCATTCAAGCCATTGATAGATTGCACTGAATTACTGCTCAATCCATGCTCTCCTGTATAGTGCCCTTCCCACAGAATCCTAATATGCCAGATCATCGAATAGATTACAGGCAGAACAGCAACAGTCTCATTTTTAGCTTTATACCTAAATAGCAGGAGCTAAGGAACAAGTGGCTGCTGTTAAATTTTGGAGGAAATGGAGAAGTCCATTATTATTTCTGTGTCCAGCGCATTTAGAAAAGAATGAGTTTTCTATAACAGGCTTTGTAAGTTTTAACCTGTGGTTGTAACAGTAACCTTACTATAACGGAGCAGTTCTCTGGTTATGTTGGCTAGTGTGAAACCCTACACATTACAAGCTTACTGTTGCGAAGCGCAAAGCAATTGGTGGATGTGCATACCATAGGCTATGTCATCCTCTGCTTACTCTGAAAATGTAATATTCTCATTGTTTTCATTCTTCTTCCCTTGCAATTCTGACATTAGCAAACTAATGTAAATATTGCCTATTGCAGAATGCTTACATGCTACATGTTGCCTCAAATGCTATGCTACAAATATTCCCTATAGCACGCAATGCTTACATGGTACAGCAGAGCACAGCTCATTAACATAAGTGCCCTATTAAGTTCTCCTTAGACCATTTTAAGCCCAACTAAAGTTACATACCATCTTTGGAGACATCAGAGAACTATTTCAAATACCCTAGAGATGTATGTAGGGCAGGGCACCTTTAAGGAATATTGCCAACTGCAGGTTGCTCTTGCTGATGTATTAATGAACTCAAGTGCTATGAATGGCAATTAATGTACACTCTAGATTTGTGTGGACAATAGCCAATAGTAGCCAATAAATCTGGGAGAACTTGGAAAAGAAATCATTCACAAAGCTGACCACTGGTCAGCAACACCCTCCCACCTGTCAGGAGTCTTGGTACATCATGCTGGAGGTTTTCTTTTTCTTCAGGAATAGATTGAGGGAACTGACAGAAATGTTGAGGGCTGAAGTTTTGTGTCCTACTGAAGTCCTACTGAAAACATTTATGTCCTCATAGGATAATCATCATTACCTCCACCAAGGAGGTTATGTTTTTGCCGGTGTTTGTCTGTCTGTCTGTCCCGTCGTTGTACAAAAAAAAAAAAAAAAAGTACTGTACGGATTTGGACGACATTTTCAGACAACGTGGGTATTAGGACAAGGAACAGATGGTTAAAGTTTGGTGGTGATCCGGAACGCCATCTGGAATATGTATTGCGTCAGTGACCCTATTTGCCTTGGCGGAGGTCTGTGCTCTCTGAGTGTGTTTTTAGTTCCATAATGTAGAGCCTTTTTGGACACAGCCAGTGTTTCTGAGTGGGTGCCTTTTGTGCGACACTGTAGTATATGCTGGCATTACTCATTGTGCAACATTTTGTGCTTGATGCCAGAGATGGTACAAAACCGAAGGGAGCGGACATTCTGGTAACCATGCCCACCAAGATCGTCCATCTTCCTGGCAGTCAATCACCTCCAGAGTGTTTTCTGGGAACCCGAAAGCCTTGTGCAATGGCCCCTGTTGCTTTTCTTTACAGTGATGGATCATCTGTTGAGTGGCGTGAGCATTTGTGCTGGGGTTTGGTGGGGTAAGTCAGGTGGGGTTCTTTATGCACATGAAGTGGTGAATCAGCTCTGTTTGTCTTCCCTCTGCTGCACTGACAGCCTTCCTACCCTACTCAAGCCCCACCCTGTCCATCTGACAGTAATGGATTGGCTAATGCTTATGGAAAAGGAGCCCATCACCTCTCACTTTATCATCACACAACCTGGGAGATCGCTATGGGTGACTGGGACTCACCTCCCACCCACCCACCTCCATCCCAAACATACACCCCCTCAAACCAAACACACACACACATGAACACACACACACACGCACACACACACACACACACACATACAGACCCTTCCTTTTGCTTTTCCCGATTGGATGCTAAGAGATTCATTAAAAAACAGAGATTAACGGTCTCCAAGCGAGTGCTCCAATGATTTCTACATCACTTCACAAGCATCTGGCAAATACACGCGACACCTTGTTCCTCACTTCTTTTTCCTTTGAGATATTCAGACTTGGGAGCAATTTAAAATCCCATTTTGCATGCGGGATCTATTGATTGCCTCACACTGACGTTCATGGACTGCATCGCATTATTCATTCGCTGACCGTACCGTACCTAACTGCATAGAGGCAACCTGTGACATCAGCCGTCCTTCCGGAAGGTGGGTGTGTATGACGAGTATAAACAGTAAAAAAAAAAAAAAAAAATCTTGCATATTGAAGGCAAGTGAATTAGACTGGAAGCAATCACAAGTAGTAATGCATGGCATTTGCAGGCAATAACAGAAACAATTATCTTTTTTTTTTACAAGCCCCCCCGAGGGACGGAGCAGACTCAAGAGTGACACGAACTTGATAAACTCGTGAAGTCAAAAGCCTCAGCGACAGCAGCAGCATCGTGATGGGTGTGTGTATCTCTATGTGTGTGTGTGTGCGTGTGGAAATGGGGAAACGGGTATACTGCCTTGTAAATGGGTTCTTGGAATGACTGGTGCAAATGAAATCACTATTGGAGGTATTGTTATTTAAGAGGTCTTTTTTTCCAGGGAAACTGGACACTTTTGTGTGTGTGTGTGTGTGTGTGTGTGTGTGCGTGTGTGTGTGTGTGTGTGTGACAAAGCTGACCTTCAAAATAAACTCTGTATGACTGTGACATCCAGTGCCACTGCTGAGCTGCTGTCATCCTTCACAATCATCTCTGTGTGTATCTACTGATGCACTGACCACACAATGCACAAACTCACTCACACACACACACACACACACACACACACACACACACACACACACACACACACACACACACACGTACACACACAGAGGGGGAGAGAGACACACACACAAACACAGTATAGCTATGAAAAGATTCAAAACATAGTTAATGTGACAGACCTGTAGGAACCCCACTACCTCCTACCTCGGTCTGTCTGTCAGCACAGCGGGCATGCGCAGACCCCCATCTGCCCCCGCGCACACACATACACTTACGCACACACACACGCATACACACACACACACACACACACACACACACACTCCATTTTCACCTGCTTCATCTATTTCTCTCATGCACGCAAAACATCTCTCTCTCTCTCTTCCTCTCTCTCTCCCTCTCTCTCTCTCTATCTCTGTCTGTGTTTTGCACAGACCCACTAGAGTTTGAATGCAGGACATACTCATATATAAAAGCCATGCCTATTTGAACATAGCCTCACTCGAATACCCACCGCTACCCCAGGCTTGTGTTTGTCACTGCAGCAGATCTAAATTGCTCCTAGCAGACACAAACAGCAGTCTTCTCCTAGAACTCCCCAGCAAGGCGATGACCACAGTCCTATGGTACAATGTGCAACAGATCAATCGATGGAAAACAAGAGTTTGTCTGAGGTGAAGTGAGGTGTGTGTGTGATTGTCTTATTGTGCTTATGAGTGTGTGTGTGTGTATAGGTATTTATGTGTTTGTAATTGTGTATGTGAGAGTATGATTGTGCTTATGTGTGCATGTGCTTAAGAGAGTGTGTTATATGGGTATTTGTGTGTTTGTAATTGTGTGTGTGTGTGTGTGTGTGTGTGTGATTGATTAATGTGTACATGTGTTTATGAGAGTGTGTGTATGGGTATTTGTTTTGCACTTGCAATTGTGTGTGTGTGTGTTTGTGTGTGTGTGTGTGTGTATGTGTGTTTGTGATGTGCATTAGGAGTGGTGTCTCAGCTAAAGGAAGTGTATGAGTGGGAGCACAGGGACATTTGCAGGTGTGTTTGTGCCACAAATAACCTTAATGGTACGACGAGTGCTTCAGGTGGACAGTGGCACCTCTGCTGTATTAAGCCTGATCATTCGTCAGACTCTCAGTCAAACACAAGAGAAAGGAGAGAGGAATGGGGTGGAGGGAGAGAGAGAAAGACAATGTGGGAGAGAGAGAAAGAGAGGATGAGTGTATGAGACACGAAAGTACATAAAAGGTCGAGGGATAGAGGAGAAAAATATAAAGAAGAAAGACAAAGGGAGAGGAAAAGACAGAGGGTGGGAGAGGGAGAAAGAGAGGGACGAATGAAAGAAAGTGAGGAAAAGAAAAAGAGAGCAAGAGAGAGAAATGTGTAGTATCCTGAGCATTGAGGCGTCTGGTTTTGTCTGCGTAGGAACTTGGAATGTGCGTTGCTCGGGAGAGAGGTGCGTAGGAGCATCGCTCAAGACGAGACAAAATGAGGTGTCACAGAGATGAGAGGCGGCGAGAGAGATGGAGGAGCTGTGGTGCACACTCTCGTATACACAGCCACACACACACACACACACACACACACACACACACATAGCGGATGTGTGGTGCTCATTTTGAGATGTGCTAGAGAGGAGAATCATCTACCAGCAGTCCTGTGACAGGGGCTTTTAGCCCAGACCAACACACACACACACACGCACACGCACACACACACACACACACACACCACACACACACACACACACACACACCCCAATGCTCCAACAGAGTGAGAGAAGAAACGGTGGTCATTTGTGTGCCTGTGTGGGTCTGTGATGTATGTTTTCATGTATATTTGTGAGATTTTGCATGAATGTGTCTTTTGTGTCTGTGTGTGTTTGAGTAAGCTCTCTCTCTCTCTCTGTGTGTGTGTGTGTGTGTGTGTGTCCATGTATGCACACATTTTGGGATCTCATCTTTCATCTGGCCATCTGTTTCAGACTCTCTGTCACGACTCAGGCAGATAATGTGTGAACGTGTCAAAACACATGCGCGCGCACACACACACACACACACACACACACACACACATATATACTCACCTAAAGCGAGTATGGGTGCAGCGTGCCAAACAAACAGAAAAGCCAGACCGCAGGGTCACTGGGAAAAACAAAGGTACCACACACGTGTGCGCACACCAAAATAGGTGCGTGCACACACACATACACACACACCCTCCACAACAAACTGAGCTAATTTTCTATTCAGGGTGAGATTTTCTGCAGCACATCTAAGCATACACTCAGGGAAAACACACACACACACACACACACACAAAAACACACACATACACACAGAAATACAGTCACACTCAACTAATCCATTTTCTATTCAGGAGATGCTGTTACAAATGACACTCTCTGCAACACAATTAAGCATACACTTACACAGCACAACACAAAAGCTTACCAATTTGTTGAACAAATAACAGTGATTGTGACATTCAAAACTACAATTTCTCAGACAACAAAAAAATCTACATATATCAAATTTTCCACACGGCTGAATCCAATGAACATATCAATTTTTGTGATTATAGAACATTACCTGTGGATTTTGTAAAAGAGTTTAATTAACACTTAAAGAACACTTCCCAAATTGGCTTTCCTCAAACAAAAAAATGACAAAAAATGAATGATAAAAATAAATACTAAAACCTGCATTCACGTTTGCTACTCTGCTTATTTTTAAATCAAATAAAAAGTCCCCGTTCTACTTTCAGATGATGCAATCTTTGATGGAAAAGAGTGTATATAAAGAGAGCATAACTTTGATGTTATTCCTTAAAGCCTAAAAGATGCAGTCAGCAGTTCTGGTGAAAAGGGCACGCTATAGCTAGCAAAGCTAGCAAATTCAATATGTTGTATCAGTGCACCAGAATATTCCTTTAATTTGAAGCTGTTAATGCATTGTTTAGCTTTAATTGATATGTAAGGAATGGGCAGTTGAGTGGTTGGGGTGTTGAGGAAGAGGTTGAAGGCACAACTGTGGGTCAAAAGTTTAATCTCTTTCTTGGGTAAAGGGTACAGGTGATCTCCACACCATCACCTCTCAGTGCTCACACACCTGACCGGACATTTTCAAGAGGTACGACCTGACCTTTTCTCGCACACTCTCTTCTCTAAAGTGTGTATTTTGGATTAGAGAAGAATGTGTGCTTTCTCTTTCTCCATCATTTTCTCTCTCTGTTTCTCTCCTTTTCTTCCTTCATACCCCTCCCTCTCTCTGTCTGTCTCTCCTCCCCAACCTCATTCATTCTGCCAACCCTCCACCCTCTCCTCTCATCTTTCCTCTGCTATATACCATCTCTCTCTTTTTCATTGGGGGGATGGAAGAGTGGAGTAATTCATATTTTTTTCTTTATGTTTCATATATTTTGTTTCCCTCATGGGAATTTGGTTAGTGTTGATCAGGCAATAAAGTTATACATGATTAGGTATTGTTCTCTTCTCAGACAAGTACATTCCCATTGTTGCCTTAGTACAATTCTATATTTTCTTTCCTGTTTTGGTGATCCATATTGAATATGACACGTATATGAGGAGATTTATTTTTTATTTATTTATTTATTTTACTGCTTAAGGCCTAGAAAACTCCTGTGAGAGATCAGACAGGGTGTAAATGTTTGCCATGCTTATAAAACAGAATATAAATTTATCATGTTTGCGAGTGAGCAGACCACACTTGAAAGAACACACACACATTGATCTGCAGTGATGGGTGAATTTTCTTCATGCTTCATTAGAAGACAGATAGACAAAATATGTACATTGTCTCATTTACATATGCACATTGATAACCAGTAGGTCTGAGTGCACATTTCGCATGTTAACACATGACTGGGCTCACCATGGCTTCAATATTGTGTGTGTGTGTGTGTGTGTGTGTGTGTGTGTGTGTGTGTGTGGGTGTGTGTGTGTGTGTGTTTGTGTGTGGGGGTGTGTGTTAGAGTAAAAAGCTGAGCTTAAACAGATGAAAGCCACTGTCCGCAGGGCATGTTGAATTTATCCAGCATCTCTTTGAATTACCAGTGCTGGTCCCTCACCAGCTGCGTGTGTGTTTGTGTGTGTGTGTGTGTGTGCGTGTGTGTGTCTCTGTCAGAGAGAGAGAGAGAGAATGAGTGTTTCTGCCTATTTGTGTGTGTGTGAGTGTGTGTGTGTGTGTGTGTGTGTGTGTGTGTGTGTGTGTGTTTTGTGGCATATATCTTTGTTTTCTGCTTGTGTGTGTGTGTGTTTGGCTCTGGACATGGACATGAGCCAAGGTAATTTCACACAGATTAGACTGAGCCCTGGTGACTTACATCAAACTCTAGCCATAAAACCACTCTCTCCTAGCAGTGACACTTGATGCTGCATTTGATGCAAATAAATAAACAAACAAACCAGTTTGAAAAACAAATCAGTACCTTATCCTTCTGAACAGTCAACAAAATGATTCTGAACAAGAGATCAGAACATATATGGTATACAGTACATGAAGATGGTGATGAAAATGACAATGATGATGATTATGGTGGTGGTGATTGCAGTGTTGATAATGATCATAGTGATGAGTATGATGATGATGATGCCATGGTTATTATAATGATGATCAATGGTGATTGTGGTGATGGTAGTGGTGGTGATTATACCTGTATTCAGTTAGCTGGCACTTTTATCCAAAGGGACAAGATATAAAAATAAACACTTTCAATTGGTGTTGATAATAAGTGATGGACTGTGACATGCATGTTGTCACTGAGTTATTGTATTGAATGGTGTACATGGGTGTGGTATTTAAGACTATTTTCTAGGGAGACTATTTTAGGAATTTATATACTACACCCATCGGTGCAAAAATAAAGTAATCAATAGGGTTTAAGCAATTGACAATATAATTTAATAACAATTGTTTTTGTAAGTTACATAGAAACTACACTTGGGATTTATAAACCTGCAGATGGACGGCTGTAGGTTATGAAGTTATGGGCTTTCATATTTACTATTTTGGTGTTCCGGTCAAAAGTGACTTTGCATTTGAACGTGTGATAATAAATGTATAGTCATCTAATATTATGATAAATTTTGGGTCATTGTATCCTATCTTGAATATTAAAAATTTTAAACTTCCATATACTCTTTAAGGCCTATAAGCCTCACTGAAAGATTCTTCTGGAAGAATGGAAATGGAAGCAAAGATGGGAAGTGAGGGGTGTGTTAATGTTTGTGTAAGTGAACACAAACATGCTCACACTGTCCATCTCATCTGTATGTAGGGCTGTAGGTACCTGGAATCAATTATATACATTTACTGTGATCTCATACTTTAATTTTCTGGTCTGGTGGACGAGGGACACCACAGGTGTAGCAAAATTGAATGAAACAATCAAAATGTCCTGAAAATGATCAAAATTGGTTTTATGTGATCAGATATGAAGCAATTTTGAAAGAAACAAATGTGATTTGGGTTTAATTTGACCAGAACAGGAGGGTTAAACTACCTTGAACCAGTTAAAATAGCCAGCACAAGGCAGCTATTTTGTAAATTTTCTGCCAAATAGGAATCTGTGTGTGTGTGTGTGTGTGTGTGTGTGTGTGTGTGTGTGTTTGTGCTGAGAGGACTGCAGTCCAGGTGAGCATGGCCCTGGCTCTCAAAAGCTTGGCACACACAGTCAGATGCAAATATGACTTGACCCCAAAAAAATTCTAACAAAAGGTTTCTCAGTGGTTTACAGTAGTATCAGATGTACTTAATAACATACTAAAAGTTTACCAAAGTTTGAATCCAAGAAAGGTCCCATTTTCAAAATGGCCACTGTCAGGTCCGTAAAATGACCATTACTGCTATGTATTCCTCCTAGACCAGGAATACTGGTGCCTGATACATGTTTATTGCCATGTAATATTCTAATTGGCATATTTGCTTAATAGATAAGCGATTACAAGTACAATTGTATGTCAGAGCAAATGGTTACAAGCACAATTATGTGAAAACTAAAGTACAATTTCCCTTAAGTAACTGCATATTTCTCCTTTCTCATATCTTTTTGTCTAGTGTTGGTGGTTTCTGTGGTTCATAACTGTTCTTTTGATTCCAATAAAGAATAAATTCATTAAAACTATGTGGTACTGTAAAATTAGTCAAAACAGGGCTGCCACTCAGTACCGCTAACCCCTTTTATTTTTTTTTCATGTTTTATATTTTACATTACATTACATTATTTATTGTGTTTTTTGCCTTTTGTTTTTTTTGTGTGTATATATATATATATTTTTTTTTCTAGTATTTTTATTTTTTCTATTTTCTCCAATTCTTTCCTCTTTCCTCTTTTTTTATACTTTTTTGCACTGTGACCTTCACTAGAGTCGTCACACTCTTCCTCCCACAGAGGTTGATTATAGTGATTCTCACAATTCCCAACTTGACATGGTCCACAAGCAGGCATGCATGGTAGTCCGTATGCCCTGCAACTGCACTATTGTGTTCGGCAGGCAGTTGTGCAATTACAGTGGATCATCTGCAGGAGACTTTCTGGGGCAGCAGTTTTACTGGTCATAACTGGCAGGAGCTGGTTGTCCACCAGCTTCCATCCCCAATCCATTCATGTTCATGCATTCATGTCACCTTCTTTTCCAATCCACACCATGATCTGGAAGTAAACTCTTCGGCAGTGATATTTGGTTGAGGATTCCGATGGGGGCAGACATTCTGGGGTAACAAATGATTTGGTGGTAATGATTTTCTTGCTAAAAAGGTTGTAGCCCAAAGAGGCAAGTGAATCGGTACTTTTTCCACCAAACAACACTAACATTGCCTTGGTACCATGGTCCTCTATGACATTCCTTGCTTGATGTGGGAGCAGAAACACACAGGACTGGATGGTTGATTCACCATTAACAAGTTTCTGGAATGCTGTCAGTTTGCCAACACTAAAAATGTGCGAAGTTGAATCACATCCTGTGAAGGCATGAATAAAAAGCAACTGGGAACACAAGTCACTACCCAGGACTTGTTTCATCTTACTGATGTTGTACACTTTAGTAGTTTTGGACTTGTCTGAACGAAAATAGAGGCCTTTATTGTTCAGCATAATAGAGGAGAAGAATGAGTAAGTCTGTATCCTCCCCTATTAAGGTTGTGGGCTGATGTTCTGAGGCCTTGACTGCAGCTTTGACAATGTCCACGTCTGCATCACCTGATGCACTGCTAACAGTGCAGCCCTTCTTCTCATGCTCCTCGGTCATAAAATTGATAAGTCCTTGTTTGTTGCAAGATCTAGAAAGGAAATCATCCTTTCTACCCACAAACTCAGTTTCTGCACCGAAATTAATGATGGGGTGAATGTGTTCACCACATCTCTGATGCGTATTGTCTTTAATGGAAGGACCTTCACTATAACCATCAAAAACAGCTGTTGCTTTACTATAATGACACCTTTCTAGTGGTCAAACTTTGGCAAACTTTTAGTATGTTATTAAGAACACCCAATGCTATAAAAAACAGCTGAGAAACCTTTTGTTAGAATTTTTTTAGGGTTGGGTGTTTGTTTTTGATAAATGCACCCGCCTATACACACACTTAGCATTTACACAAACTTAGTGCACATTAGCTGAGTTTATCATAAAGCGACTAGCTGGACCTGGACATTGTGTGCTGAATCAAACCCTACATTAGACCCCCTGAAGGAAAACTCTTCAGATTCAGAATCTCTGCTACAGAGTTGTTATAAACACAAATGACAACAGCAAAACAAATTTCCTTTTCATCGCTTTCTTGACACAGGTATTGATCTTGGAATCAATACCTCGCTCTGCAACTGGATCATGGACTTTCTGACCAACAGCTCCACCTCCATCACACTCAACACTGGTGCACCTCAGGGCTGTGTCCTGAGCCCATTCCTCTACTCCCTCTTCACCCATGACTACAGGCCTATGTATGGATCCAACTCCATCATATTTGCAGATGACACCATGGTGATTGGACTCATCAGTGGCAATGATGAGTCTGACTACAAGGCAGTGGTAAAGCACTAAAGCACACGCTGCATGGTGGGCTGACAATAATCTGCTCCTGAACACCAGCAAAACCAAGGAGCTCATTGTGGACTTCAGGAGGGGGAAGGGAGACACTCATGACTCCATCCATATCAACCAGCACCTCCAGCCTAGTCAAGGAGACCCATGAGCGCCTCTTCTTAACCACCTGTCTGCTCACATCCTGGGTAACTTCTACTGCTATGCCATAGAGAGCATAGTCACTGCAGTGGGTGGTGAAAACCGTCCAACGCATCTCAGGGACTCCACTCCCTGCTACTGAGAACATCCACAATAAAAGATGTCTACACCGGGTGAACAGCATTCTCTCATCCAGCCTCTTTCAGCTCCTCCCCTCCAGAAGGCACTTCAGGAGCCTCCTGACTAAAACCAGCAGGTACAGGAACAGCTTCTTCTCCACAGATGTCACCCTACTGAACTCTGTCCACTGCTGAAACCTTCCCTTCCTATTCATGCTACACCATGGTATAATCTGCTCACAGTGCTTCTCTTCACTACTGTATATACATTCACAGCACTTTGCCTACATTCTACTTTCTACATTCATACTACACATCCAGACATCTGTATATACATATATTAATATATCTACACACCTGTATATTTGTCCCTATTACATCTGTATATTTGCCCTATGTATAGTATAGACATTTCTACATTACATACTTTATCTGCACATTGCTCTTTTGTAATCAATACTAATTTATACTATCTTTTACACTGCCTATCTGTAAATAGCTGCTCTCAGAACATATTTGTACATAATCTGCACATAACTATTCCCATCATAATGTATTTGTACATAATCTGCACATATCTATTCCCACTTTTACACTGCCCTTATCTGTACATAACTCTTCTTAACTGTACATACCGCACATACTGTACATTTTGCACTTTCTGCTATTTACACTTCTAATCCTAAACTGTATTTCGTTACTCTGTATTCATACGTGTGTAATGACAATAAAGTTGAATCTAATCCAATCTAATCTAATTTCTGTTTAAGTGGCTAATGCTCCATTTTATTGCTCTCTTTTCATCTAAGCTGTACTTATGTTTCGGGCATTGGAGAGAAACATTGGTGGTGGATAAACCCACTGTCCTTATTAGGGTCCTCACATACATAGTATACTTACCTACTGCACAACACATGGTGGATTATTTTAATAACACACTGAAACTCTTTTGGAGACCTTTTCTCCATTCTCCACATGGGCATGAGTTTAAATGGTGGACATGCACATTTTTTATAGCTAACCTGCTCATAAAACACTTCATATGATCAGATATTCATATTACCCTGTGACTAGCACCATATTTGCCACATGGTCCTGATAAAGAGGACGGGTCCGTGGTGGCGAAGTCAGAGCGGATGGAGGATTGCTGCCAAAAGCACATTCAGACTCCAGCCATTGTTTGCCCCCCACTTTTACAAACCACAGCCATTGTTGTGTGGAAACTACAGTTTCTGCAGATAACATTTTCTTTCTGCCTCCCTCTCTCACTCTCATCCCTAGTTCCAGCAAAGAATGCTAGTTTCTGCAGATTGCGTTCTCTCGCTCTCTCTCTGTCTCTGTCATTCTGGCATCGTGCTGTTAGAGCCACCACTTTGCACTGCCCTCGGATGCCACAATTATCTATTCAGAATGGCTAATTAAACTGGCTATTGTTTGGCGACACATTCACCCTGCCCTTGAAGAGCTATCCTGCAGTTGGTTGCATTGCTGAAGTCGTATTGTGGAGAAATGGGAACCGCTTTAGCTTCCCACGCTGAGAGATTCTGTGTAGACACACACACACACACACACACACACACGCACACAGACTCTGGATGGGACAATGTCTAATGTTCATTTTGGAAATGCAAAAAAACAGGAGTCCTTTGTTTGCCCCAGCCGCTGATGTTTGCTGTGGCATTAGGCAGTCTAAACATTGGCAAGTCAAAGCTACATTTGGCTAACCGAGTTTGCGTTTGGGTGCACTATGTGGAGAATCCTGCTGTAATTATGTGTTTACATTGTCTGTGTGTGTGCGTACGTGTGTGTGTGTGTGGTTATGTGTGTTATGTGTCTTGCTGGGGACATTTTGTTTGTGCGTACTTGTGTGTCCCCAATAATAGACATGAGTGTGCAGCAAACCCGCCAAACATATTGTTATTCACCCAATAGTATGAATCTCCACCATACAAAACACTGTTAACAAATCTCTTTAACTCTTTTCCATAATTCCCTTAAGTTTTCACCGACAAATCAGCACAGTGTGTGTAAGGACTGGCAGAATGCATTAACCTTTACAAGACATTAGCCTTTCCATATGATTTCTATAGGTACTAACACAGCAGAGTCAGTTCATTAGCATGCTAATCAATGCTCCCACATTCGACAACTTTGGGCTTAATAAACTTTGTGTTTGATTTTTTGGCTGTATCATAATCCTTCGGAGGCAGTCCAATTCCCAGTCAACACTGCAGGAGCCAAGCAATGTACATGAACTGAATTTCTTTTGCATGCAGCTTCCCAACTGTTTAAATGTGGCAGCCCTCAAGACAGATAACTTCTGATGGCTGAATGCATTTGTTTCCCCTAAGAAGAAGAGAGAATTTCCTTTTCTTTTTTTTCTTCTTCTTTTTATTTCTTTGAGGTGGAGGAAATTCTTTGAATTTGCTGACACCAGAGTCAATTCACTGCCTCATGCTGAAACATCAGATGGGGGTTGTTTGGATTTCTGCCAAATTTTTACGTCCAATCAGAGTCCTGTTTACTCCCTCTGATCTAACAGTTCCTCTGCAGTGACTGCTCAGATAGGACCCAATGCCAGTTCTGGGCCAGGGTTGAGCTTCCTGATGGCAATGGATCCATGCACTTGCATATGGTCTTTATGGTTGATCCTATGTGCGTTGCCTGAAGAAGATTGTAGCAACTATTCCAGACTAGGCTTACAATGCTTTCAGGAAATTCAGCCCATATTTGAGGCCAATCTATGCTACCTCAGACAACCTCTCTGCTTTACAGAAAGAGAGAGAGAGAGAGAGAAGGATCTGGAAATGACTACGGACTCAAAGGTTTTCTGTTTATGGCATAGGCGCTGCAGTAGCCAGCTGCACCACAGTGCCTCCCTTGCTCTCATTTGAAACTGCCGTATGTGTGTCTTTTTTACTGAAAATAAAAGCCTCCACTGCTGTGAGCATAGCTGGAGGTGAGCTTATCCATGTTCCTTAGAAAGTATCTTTATGGCTGCTGTGTTTTTTTGTATTTCTTCTCCTCCGTTCTCCACTTACCTCTTATCATTTATCTGTCTGTCTTTCATCACCATTTTGGATTGTATCCAAGGCGATGGATGGCAGTCTGTCCTCTCTAAGTGGCCATCCCAGTTTTGGAGTCAAAAATGTCTTTTTCTTTTCTTTTTTCTTTTTTCTACGGACAAATGTTAAGTGCGCTGACATACGGTGAATGTGAGCTCCTCTATGTCACTTGTGTAATGGTTATCTGGTGTCAACATTTTTTTTCTGAAACATTTTCTGAAATATCAGACTGATGCGATGCCTCTACATGATACATGTGGCTGCCATGCAGGGATAGAAAGACAGGGAGAGGCTGCAGTGTGGAGATTATGGTTCAAAGGACGAGCAGTGAGCCATAGAGACATATAATAATGAATAATAATCATAGCACCTGTCAAGCAATTGGTTATGGAGTATTGTGCATGGTGTGTGTGTGTGTGTGTGTGTGTGTGTGTGTATATATATATATATATATATCCGTGTGTGTATATTTGCTTTTGCTTGCATGATTGCACACACACACACACACACACATTTTCCAAACACCCTTTTGAATACATTTGTAATATTTATTTATTTATTTATTTATTTTTACTTTTCATTAATGTGTCATATGTATTTCTGCCAGGGTGTTTGTTCACTCTGTCTGTGTGTGCATTTAGAATAATAGACCCCAAGGCTGCTTATTACAGCTGTTCACAGAAATCAAAGCACAGACCAAAGGTAAGGAGAACACAGACTGTATCCCCACCATCTAAGAAAGAATGAAAAATGAAAAAAGCAAGCGAGTGAAAGGGTGAGAGAAAAAAAAAGAAGTGACAGTTTGAGACAGCTTTAAAGAATGACAGAGACCGAGGACATTTGAAAAAGTGAGATAAACAATGAATAGTAAAAAATAGGAAGTGAGAGATAGAGCAAAGGACAGAAAAAAAAACCTACCGGAAAAGAGACAGAACAGGAAGGAACGGTTAGAGAATGAGAGAGAAAGAGAGACACAGAGAGAGAGAGAGAGAGAGAGGGGGAAACCCTTTGAATGATCAGATGTCCCTATCCATGTGATTAGGCTAGTGAAACAGTTAAAGTATGTATGACTGTGTGTGTGTGTGTGTGCGCGCGTGTGTGTGTATTCAGACCAACAGTCACCGACACGCTCCCAAGCCTCCCCAGCAGGCATCCCCCTGGAAGTGCAACCCCCACGGGGGGAATTTAAATGTTCTATTACCCAGTCAGCCACCGTCCCCAAGCTTACTGGTTTCAACAGAGTGATGAAATGCCAGTGTGTCACACACACACACACACACACATACAGTTTCACACTTTATTTCCTCTCTTTCTCTCTCTTGTTTTCCCTGTCTCTGGTTCTCTGTCTTGCATTCTCCTTCTCCCTCTATCCCTTCAACCACTCTCCTCTCTGCCCTCATCTATCTCTCTTTCTTATTTCTCTCTCCACCTTCCACTCCTTCTCTCGGTCCTCACACTTTTTTTTCCCCACACCTATCTCCTCGCTCTGTCTCTTTCTTATTCTGTATGGTTACTCTTACACTTCTCCCTATTCTCTCTCTATCCTGTTCTCCTTCCCTCTCTCCCTCTCTCACCCTCAAGAAACTTTGTTTGCCCCACACTTCTCTCCAGTTTACATTCACTCCCTCACTCGTTTTCTCTCTCTCTCTCTCTTTCTCTGCCCTATTCTCTCTTTCTCACACACCTCTCTTTCCCTTCCACAGTGTTTTTTTTTTTGCTTCTCCCTTCTTTTCCTCTCCTCATCCTCCTGCTACGCTCCCTCTGTCTCTCCCTGGCTGTGGGCTTATCGGATGAGGCCAGCCTCCAGTGGCCTACACCAGGATACCCTCCAGGCATCATGTATCCCTCACTGCAGAACACAGACCTGTCTCTCTCTCCCTCCTTTTCTAATTACATCCTTTACTCTCTCTCTGTCTCACTCTGTCTGTCTGTCTGTCTCTCCCTTCTCCTGATATTCTGTTTCTATCAAATTTTTCCTCTTTTTTCTTTCATTTTTTCTCTCTCACTTTCTCTCCTTGTTTGTTTTTTTTCCCGCCTTGTCTAGTTCAGCATAATGCGAATCCCCTCCTCATCCATAAAAACTCAAAATGAAAAAGGATTACAAACAACCAAGACAAAAAGCTGAAAAATATATTTTTTTTATAATATTTTAGTTAAATCCCCTTAACCATATTCCTTATCATACTGGGATCAATGGTGCAGGCACTGGGGCTGATGCCGTTAGTGAGTGCAAGCTCTTACGGCTACACTGCCAAAGAATACAAATGGCCTCACCTTTCTCTTTCTCTCATTTTTTCATTCTTTCCTTATCCTTCCTTTTTTTCCTTTGTTTTTTCCCCTCCACCATGCACAGGGCTGATAAAACACCTTTTGTCAGTGTCTGGAAGCTATTAGTGATGACCACATGTTTTCTCCTTCACCTTCCTGTCTCTCTCCCCACCAGAGGAGCCAGCTAGTCAGCCTGCCTGGCAGCATGTGTGCTCTCATTCTCAGCAGAAACCCACGTCCCAGTCGATGGGCTGCTCACAGCTGACAATAGAGAAAGGCCTGGGGAGTCGATCAGTCTCTCTGCAGCCCTCTGATACACTTGCATGACACTCCGGGAGAGAGCTTTCACTCACCATGATGATGAAAAAATATCACCTCAGGAACTTTAGGTTTTATTTCTTTTTTGTCTATTTGAGGCATCTATCTATCTATCTATCTATCTATCTATCTATCTATCTATCTATCTATCTATCTATCTATCTATCTGTCATTTTTTAATCTATATATCTATCTATCTGGCTGTCTGTCTATCTATCTATCTATCTATCTATCTATCTATCTATCTATCTATCTATCTATCTATCTATCTATCTATCTATCTATCTATATGTCCGTCATTTTTTTTTTTTTGTCTTTGACATGTTTGAGTTTGGCCACCTACATGCAGGGAAGGGTGGCCAGACATGACGCAACTGCCCAGGCATGGTGACCTCTCACAATAGTTCCCTTCCAAAGGATTAGAGTGCAAGTGTGTGTGTTTGTGTGCATTTAGTGCATATGTGCGTGCATGCGTGTGTGTGTGTGTGTGTGTGTGTGCATGTGCGTACATGCATGTGTGTGTGCATGTGTGCATGTACTTGTGTGTGTGTGTGTGTGTGTGTGCGCACGCGTTTATATGTGTGTGTCTGTGAGCGTGTGTGTGTGTTTGTGTGAGAGAGAGAACGAAAGAGAGAGATGGTATGAGCAACATGTTGCTTTTTATAGCCAGTGCACTGGGTCATGCTCAGGGGTAGCGATAAGTTAAAGTGGTTAGCAGTAGCAGCTGTTATGCTATTACTCTCAATGAGGTGACATCTTGATCAAATTTGATTTAATTAGGAGCAGAGGATAGTGGACGCTCTAGCCATAGCACCATCATATTGGAGCACGTTTGGAAACAGATCCTTAGAAACCCAATGCAAAAAGCCACAATAGATCTTTAGTCAGTTTCTCATACAGTGAGACAGGTCGTTGTTCATTGCGGGCATTCTGAAATATAGAAGAGCACCACTAAGCAATGCCATCATGTGTTGTATTTTGTGTTCCAGTTGTAAATGTCCTTGTTAGTTTAACCACATTCTGCATTTGTTGCCACATTTACTACCGATATTACAGATTGTATTGTATTATTGCAACACCGTAATGTCTGCTAAGGAATGTGACCTTTAAAGTGTTTTAAATCACAGCATCTTTACACAGGGAATGGAGATGGAGAGGCATGGTTGAGAGAGGCATGGTTGAGTATGGAGAGGCATGGTTCTCTGCTGGTAGAGAAACTAATTGTACTACTGCAGTAATGCATTTGGGCTTGTTTGTCTCTACTGTCTCTGTGATAAAGATCAAACTCTGTTTAAAAGGGAGAGAGAGCAAACTTCTTGAGAAAAAGTACACTGGCAAAGATTTATTTGTGACATGGCTATGTGCACTGTCTAGTCAACTCATTTTTATTCATAAGATCACTAAGGGCTTTGTGCTTGTGTGTGTGTGTGTGTGTTGTGTGTGTTTTGTGTGTGTGTGTGTGTGTGGTGTGTGTGTGTGGTGTGTGTGTGTGTGTGTGGTGTGTTTGTTAGCAGCAAGTGTTACATCAGGTGCTGAAGCAACAGCTCAAAGCACCCAGAGAGAGAGAGAGAGAGAGAGAGAGAGAGAGAGAGAGAGAGAGAGAGAGAGAGAGAGAGCGAGCACAAGACATACTGGATGCCACTTGTGAGTTGGCAACAACAGGCCAGAGAAAGAATGCTTATGTAACTCCGGAGACAAGAGACAACAAAAAATTATTTCCATTTTACTTTTGTTTTGCTTTCTCTTGTTTGTCTCATAGCAGACACAAAAGCTTTTATGAAAGCACAATCGTGTTGCTCCTTTCTTTCCCATTCTGTTTTTTTTTATTCATTTTTCTCCATTCTTGCCGTATGTGTCACAGTACACTTGCCAAGTGTTTAATTGTATTGAGTGTGTGATTATTGCCAGTCAGAAAAGCATACCACTCCAATGCACTTCATTACAGCAGAAAAAACATAGTAGGCGGGAGGCTTTGGTCAGAGTTAGAGAGTAAAAAGATAGAGAGTGTCTTTTTCTCACTCTCCCTGTCTTCTCTCTCTCTCTTTCTCTCTCTCTCTCTCTCTTTCTGTGAAAGTTGGATTCATTTCTAGAGGATAAATCAAAACAACATTGTTTGTCTGCAAATTACAGAGGATGATGCTACCACTTGCTGTCTTTGTTTTTATTATTTGCAGAAGACGCCACAGATGTCAAATGTATTGGCATATTTGCAAAGAGGCCAGATATGATTTGGCGGGGCATTTGACAGGGTATCTACACAAACACAAGTGAACAGTTCCCACATAAAAATTCTGCGATCATAGTTGCATTATCGAGGTGTGTTCCGGACATGTATTGCTGTATTCTGAGTATGCATGGCCCACATTTGGGAACTTTTTCTTGTTTCATTATGCACCATTTTCACATGCTCCTCAGACATGCAAAACAAATGAACTGCTCTGCACTTCAACCTTTTTGTGCTCTGCACATAGAAAGCACCTTACCATTTTTTGAGGCCTCACATGAACCTATTTGCACACACATTCTCATACCAGGAGTGGAGGCTGACATGCAAGGCAGCCAATCTTCAGATCAGGAGCAGTTTGGGATACTGTGTTTTGCTCAAGGACACAACCGCCCTGCTTCTGGTTGCAGATGATTCTTCTACCTACTGTAGCACAACTTCCTCCCTAAGATAATCTTTAACAGATCTACATGATTCTGAAACTAAGGTCAATCAACACTATTATTGATATCAATTAACAATCAATCAAGGGATGCACATAACTTCTGTGGTCTAGTCTTCAAGGGAGGACCTGAAGAGGGTGCTTGGTGCATGGCCATGATATCATGATGGTAAATGGTAAAAGCAGGGAAATAGGCTAAAATAAACTAGAGGCAACTTGACTTAAAAATTCAAAATATAACTCAATAAAGTTTACACACAAAAGTAGTTACAATATTTCTTTACAATATGTTTTTAACACACACACATGTGCACAAGTTAAATGCATCCCTGTCAATTAAGCATTTATTCCAGATAAGCATTTATAAACATTGTAATAAACAGTTAATTATGCAGTAATTACAATGTAGTATACATTTTTATCTTACAAACCTTAAAACTGAGAAAATACAAATGGTAGGATTCTGGCCGAAGCAATCAATTAATCAGAAAGGTATTACAGTATTAGTTAATGGTAATGTGTTGTTTGCTCAGCAGTGTTAAATACAGAGTCAATGTGAGCGACTAGTTGCAGTTAAGTGTGTCTGGAAAACATTTGCCAGCCAAAGCAAAACAAATAGTGAAGAGTACCAGACTGGGCTCCAATGATGACATTGACAGGGGGATGTTGGTCCTGCTTCAAAGCCCTTATTACCATATGAAAAAACGGCCTGTGAAGCCACAGAGAGAACTCTGAAAGCAAGGAGGCGAATTACCTGTATCAGTCATCGGTGCTCAGAGACCTACATAAAATGGATGGAGCCACTGGGAGATTCTCAAGTTGGCCTCAATTGCCCCCGTACAAAATGGAGGTCCTGTCTATGTACAAGCCGGATTTCTTTTTCCAACCACTTCTGTTGTATTTTTCTTGTGTGTATATGTGTGTGTGTGTGTGTATGCATGTCTGTGCGTGTGAAAAAGAGCAGCGCTGTGATGTACGTTGTATAATATGTCGTCAGATGTACGTAGTCAGAGGAGCAATGAAAAGCTTATTTAAGTTACAGCACGTGTTTTTCTCTGCCAAATCTTTGGTTTAAGGAGTACATCTGGTCTTCAGTTGTCTCACTTGAAACTGTTATATCATCCATGGCACCACTGTCCAGATCCCTCATTAGGTCTCTTTGGCGGCTCCAGTCAAATCTGCCCATCTGCCATCACTGTTCCCTTGTGTCAATGACAACAAAGAGGGCCACTTTCAACACTCTGGCACCAGTTTTGTCTCACTGACAACAAATCCACAGACTGTTCTTTAGGGAGGAACAAGATAAAAGAATATAGTAAACAAATATAGTAAACAAATTAGACATTTCAGAGAAAAGAAAACAAACAAACAAACTAAAATAACAAAACAAACACAAGTAGAACGGCGCACGAGTAACACAAAGCACTGTGTGGAAAAGGCTTTCTAGCTAATCTGTGTCTTTCCCATTTGGGGTGTCAGGATGAGAAATGATCATCAGGACTTCATCTCAAAAAAAGGCTTTTTGAGCAAATGCTGCATGGTCTCTCCACCCCAAAAACCAATACTCTGGAAAACTTTCTAAATCAGGCGGGAGAATCTGCTTGCGTGGATCATGTTTGCAGCTTGTCCCCATGGAAACACGATGGCACTTAGTCTGAGAGACAAAGCGGCGTTGAAAGTGAAGAAAACAAGGCCGCACAGAGGCATACATACTGCTCTCTGAAAACAACCTGAAGGATAACCATGGTTTAGAAATGAAACAGGGCATGAGGCGTTATCCTGTGTTTGTAGAGAGAACCACATAACATTGAAATGAACAAAGGCACCGACTACCAACTGGGTCAGGAGTGAATCCAACTCTGGCCATAGTCAGATCCAAATTGCACCCTCTCCTAAGTCAGAACTTATCTTGGGCTCCATCACAATGAAGCTTTTTCAATGGTGTGAAAAGAGAAAAAATACAAACATGTGAGAATGAAAGTATCTCCTGTAAATTACATATCATCAGCTTGTGAAGAAAGCAGGCAATTTCAGTTGTACACTGAAGCCGGCTCGGCAGCATCAAATGAATTATGTTGGAATCATCATCACATTGTGGTGAATCATGTGTTTGTTTTTATACCCTCCGAGCAAAGAAAGTAGAGGGTAGAGTTCTGTAATATTCCTCTCATTATTGCTGTCAGAGCGAGTTTGCCGTCACCGTGTGGGGGTCCTGTTGGACTGCTGCTGCTGCTGCTGCTTTCAGTTTGTTTACTTTTCAGTGGGGAAAGGAAAGTGACATCAATGTGAGGGTGATAATCAGGAGGTGGTGTGTTGTGATGCTGTTTAGTTTTCTCAACTTTCTCTCTCTCTCTCTCTCTCTTACACTCACACTCAAACCTATTATGTGCAATTTTATGTTTTCACTCCACTACATTTCAGAGAAAATTTTATTTTCTACTCCGCTGCGTTTGCTTGAGAGCTATATATACGTTTCTTTTAGGGTAAAGATTTTACACAATGAATGGCATTTTTATTGGTATGTTATGTCATTTATTTATTTATAACGCACCAGTGGGACAGTGAGTCAGGTTTCTCAGTCTAGTTTCACAGCAACACTGAGGTGAGCTGGAGAGTGACAAGATCAGAAAGGCAGTGATGCATCATGTGTGGTGGTGGAGGTGGTTGAGTGTGTGTTTTGTACGACAGGGAGGAGACAGACATTCACTGTTTGTTTTGATAGTATGTGTGTGTGTGTGTGTGTGTGTGTGTGTGTGTGTGGTGTGTGTGTGTATGTGTGAAAGAGTGTGTGAGAGAGAGTAAAAAATTGATGTAAACTAAACAGCATCAATCTCACATTGATGTCACTTTCCTTTCCCCACTGAAAAGTAAACAAACTGAAAGCAGTATCAGCAGCAGCAGTCCAACAGGACCCCCACACGGTGACGGCAAACTCGCTCTGACAGCAATAATGAGAGGAATATTACAGAACTCTACCCTCTACTTTCTTTGCTCGGAGGTTATATAAACACAAAAGATATGGTGATTTGAGCATAATCCATTTCGTGCTGCCGCACCCGCTCACCGTAAAAGTGAAATTGCTCATTTTCCTCTCGAATTGATGGTATATAATTTTCATGAATTTTCTGTCATCCTCACATGGTGGCATTTTTGTTTCTTTTACATGTAGCAGTACCAATATCAATATGAAAACACCCCATTATAAGCAAAGGTTGTGCCTGACAAATCTCTCTGTAGTAAATGTGTATAGATGTATGCATGGCAATGTAAAGCAACTATTATAGAAAGCAAATGTGCAAGTTGTGATATATTTAAATTGCAAATGGTATGTAGCACTTTTCTAAGCACTCAGAGCACTTTACAATTTCACATTCACCCACATTCATACACCAGTGGCAGAGGTTGCCACGTTAGACACCAAGCTGCTCACCAGGAGTAAAGGGATCAGTGTCTTGTTCAAGAACAGTTCTGGAGGATCAGAAAGAGCCAGGGTTCGAAACTGCTGAACTTCAGCCTCCTGCTCCACCATCACCCCCATGGTATTTAGCTTACAACTGTTAGCTTACACATGGATAAGCCTGTAATTTCACATGCGACATTGATAACGAAGCATGTCATCAGAGACAAAAAGATAAAAATGGATTACTTTGATGGATCAATAACTGCATTTCATATTTATTGTAACGAAACTATGTGAGAAAGCTCTGACTAATCTAATGCCATCATCTCGCTGACCTGAGTCAGGGGAGGATTTCATATACATTTATTGTACTTATCTCTCTCTCTGCAGTTGGTCTTACTACAGATAATATTTCATCTGCTGTTATGTCTTCACCCCATAGCACCAATGATGTAAAACCAACTACTAAATAGTAGTTAGATTGCAGAGATGTGTGTGTGTGTATGTGTGTGTGTAAGTGTGGTAAAAATAGCAAAATTTTGTGGATTTACACCCTCCCTGTTTGAATATATTACTGTCTTCTGAAGGATATGCTATTATAAAGAATACAGATTGAGACAACAGAGAGAAAGAGAGAGAGAGAGAGAGAGAGAGAGGGAGGGAGGGAGGGATGGAATGAGAGAGAGGGGTGATAGTTAATGCATTAATACAGAGATGTCAAACATATGGCCTGGGGGCCGGATCTGGCCCTTCACATCGTTTCATGCGGCCCAATTCAAAGAGCTTGAAAACAATGGGTATGTGGCCTGCTTGAGAACAGTTCTAATGATGCGCAAAATAACTATGAATTCAGTAGCGCATTCAATTGCACATTCATGGCACGTATTAAACTAAAGTCTAAGTGGCATCATGGAAGTGCTTACCAACAGGATAAGAAGATGAAATGAAGAGGTGAGGAAGAACACAGACGCATTAGGGACTGTGATGGCGATGGTCATAAACATGAGGAAACACACATTTTTTTCACCCAACAGTTTGTGGTCACTCTTGTAGATGAGGTAATGGTGGCCCACTTAGGGAAATTGTAATGCTCATGTGTCCCGTGATAAAAATGAGTTTGACACTAGCACTGAATAGCACTAACCTTCAGATGAAAATAGAGACCAGAACATACAAGACAACAGGGGACTGTAATGATCTCCCCCCATTCCTCCTCTCATTTCTTTTTTCCCTCTTTCCTACCTTCCCTCAGGACCCTCTCTCTCTCAAACACACCCCCGCCACACACACATGCGCACACACGCACACACACACACACACACACACACACACACGTACATACGCACACCACACCACACACACACACCACACAAGCACGCATGCATGCACACACACACACACACACACATATATGCACGTGCGCACACCGCACACACCGCACACACACCACACAAGCATGCATGCATGCACACACACCACACAAGCACGCATGCATGAACACACACACACACACAGACACACACACACACATATGCATACCCTTCAGAAGCACCAGTGGTTGAAAGCTAACTGCCTGCTTGAGCCCACCACCATGCTTTATTAAGGCTGAGAATGTCACTCTGAAACTCATTTCACATGGCACTCCCCTGGGACCAGGAGTTATCAAGACACACTCTCACACACTCTCTCTTTCTCTCTCTCTCTCTCTCTCTCTCACACACACACACACACACACACACACACAAATCCATACCATAATAGGCGCACTGAATGACCTTCTTCCCACATTACCTGCACACCTGAAGTTGCCTTGTAAAGAGGCAATCACCAGGGGCTGCAGGCATGTTCCTGACATGTCACATCAGCAGAGCGTGGTGACTGAGTGATTGCTGTGTGACAGTTTAGCATATGCTAATCACGCATTGAAAATGAACTGCATATGTCTGGTAATTCTGGTAAAACTGATAATTCCAGAAAAAAATATCTGTATTTAATTAACTCGCATTACTCATTAGCTTCAGGCTAAATTGTTAGAGATGCTAAAAAGTGACACTGGGGAAGATAAGTATTGCTCTCATAGCAAAAGTAAAAGAACAGTTGTATTGTGTGACTAATACACAATATGAGCACAGTGTGAAGTCGTCAAAAACCAAGCTGAATAAACTCAACGTCTAATCACAATGGCGTTGCTGTGAATAGCTTCCATGCAAAGCCTATAATTTCACCTTCCTGTCACCATGCTGAGGCTGCTCTTAAGAGTAGGTTACATGCCCTCTCCCCATGGATCGTTTCCACTGTATGGATGTGACATGGACAAGTGGTTGAGACACACTGAGCTAATCGTCAATCCTATTCTTATCACAAATCTAAGATGGTGGATTGTTGAACTAGTTTAAAAACAGGTTGTATAATTTAGGACCATAGCTAGATGCATATTAACTCAAAAAGCCAGAACAGTAGCATGAGGTTGCAGTCATGTACATAAAATAGGAGTATAAAATTTCATTCTATAAACTTTTTTGGTATAATCAATTTAAGAAATATGCAATGCATGGAACATGTGTAAATATGGGAAAACATCTAAAAAAACAAAAAAAACAAAAAACCACATAAACAATCAGATTCACATTCTCTGAGGAAGTTGGGGTGTCAGCTCATCTTCACCAGGTAGTAAAATGAATAGTTTTCTTTGCATAAACTCAAGTGTCCTTGAGTCAGCACAGCTTGCATTATATCACAGTAATAAGATGTGGTGCAGCACTTTCTCAGCCATGCGGAAGCCAGAGCTGGCAGTGGCTGAATACGAATGCCCTCCATAAAAGAGGTAGGTCCAAGTCCTGTGTATTGCTTTTTAAAAACTGACCATATTTCCCAATCACAGAGAGCCACGCCAAATGTAAAGGATGTATAAGTAAAATATGGAGTCCTTTGAGAGCGATATATAGCTGAGTTTGAATGCCTTGTGGCAGCTGTTCTCAGTGTAGGTGGGAGGCTTTGTATTCAACCATTTAGGTCAGTGCAGAGGGAGACTCTTTGTGTGTTTCTTTGATTAATGAAACTAGTTTGGCGAGTGTGTGTGTGTGTGTGTGTGTGTATGGGAGGGGGGGAGTGGCTGAGTGGTGGGAGTAGACATTTTTTGACAAAGTTAGCAGAAAATGGGTGCTCTGATGAACCCGTGCTGTTGCCCCTGACAGTGGTCTATTTGTCCGTCGCGCTCTCGAAACCTAGCCAAGCTAATTTTCTGGTACATCTTTCAGAGTGACCTCCATCCTACCCAGTGTCCAAAGGATTGCACAGCCCACACCCCCACACACTCCCCAGCACTGTGTGCCCCCATAGACCCAAAACACACACACACACACACACAAAACACACACACACACACACACACACCAAAACACACACACACACACACACACACACACACCCACACACCACACAGATACATGGACACCCTCACACATGCACGCACACAGACACACACACACACACAAACACACCTCCGGCCCCTTCTAAACATCTCCTTTTTCATCCCTGGGCATTTGCTGACAGGCCCGGCTTGTGTGTGGGAGATTGCCTTTAATGGTTTCTTGAGAGATGTCATTAAGGTCTCCCTCGTCAATTCCTCCACTGTAGCTGGAGGCACCTCTCTTTCTGACCTCTCTGACCATGCCACACAAACACACACACACTCACACACACAAACACACACACAATGTGTGCCTACACGCGCACACACACACACACACACACATATACAAAATGTGTACGTACACACACACACAAACACACAAAAGTGTACACGCACACACACACACACACACACACAATAAAGTCTGAGCATGAAGGGAAAACTGTCTGTGAGGGTGAAGGCTGTGAAAAGTGTAAATGTCCTTGACTTGCTGTTTTAATTAATGAAGACCTGCTGAAATCCATCTCTTTTTTATTCCTCTCTGGTAAAAGGAATATGACCTTGAAAGGGCCAGCTTCTGTCAAATGAAGCACCAGCTGCAGTCACAGTAAGGTGAAGCGGTGGCTGGCAAATCCAAACAAATCACACAAAGTGAAACAAGTTATACCTCAGCCTTTCATCTTGACTGCTGAATGTGTCCGTTGGCCGAGGTGGTAATCAAGGAACACTTTATTTATTAATGTTTAATAAGATGCCATCTCCAAGCCCCTATGGAGCAGGTAAAACAAGCTAAAAACGAATTTCCGAGAATATGCCTATTTATTTTTTGCTCCAATACCTTACATGAACTTTCCTCACCAGAGATTCAGAGTATTTGCGAAGACGTGTGTTGTTTCTTACATTAAGGATGGTGTCTTTTATAACTAGTTTCAGAGCACTGAGCGGTTTCATTGTACATGTGGGCTTTGCTTAAGAATATCGTCTATGGATGCACATTAATGTTGCTAAGCCAACACAATGTATTCTCTTTAACGTATTACAGATACAGGTATACATAGATACTCACTCCGACAAATACATACACACACACACACACACACAGTGCCTGTGCAGAATACACACATACTGTACATACTAGGGATGTGCCGATCTGACTTTTTTTAGTTCTGATACAGATTCCGATACATGGGTTTTGCATAACGGTCAATCCCTGATACCGATCTGATATTCCCATTGAATTAGGAGACAGGCATTGTCCTCAGCTTTATTGCCCTACTCTCCTAACTGGGCATTATTTTCCAAGACAAGCCAAAACAGAACCAAATAACACTGACATAAATATAATAAACTGTTATTAAGAATATAATTAAAAAACAAGCAAGTGTGTGCAAGTGTCATTACAAGGTATTTGATGTTTGTGGGCCTTTAAATTCCTCAGCACGTGGCTAACGCTACAGGACTTCCTGTGCAAGGTGCTAGTGGAAATGCTGCAGCAGATATTGATTACATTTTCTATTACGTCACTTTGAATAAATATTCATAGACAATTCATTAGAGTCTTCATTAGATTATAGGAGAGGTGTGTCTTGCAACATGTCATTTTTGTTATTCTTTTGGTGAGTTTAGGCTGCTACATTACTGACAAGCAGGCTCAACATCAGCTAAGTTCGCTAACAGGAGCCACACAGGTCAAATATTTGAAAGGTGTTAATTGAAACTAATAGTAAATGACCTTAACTTCATGATAATTTGATTAATAGCACTAACAGCTGCACCTAGCTGGCATGATATACCATGTATTTGCAAGCCGGCTGAGCGCACAGTAGCGGGGCTGTAGTCATGAAGTTTAGGAAATGGATCGGCCATTGGATCGTTTTCCGATACCCAAACCAAGTATTTTTTCCACACTGGGACCGATATCAGGATAATTGGATAAGTGTAACTCCAGAATCACACTCACACACACACACACACCCACACACAAATGCACTTGCACACACTCACAGCATTTCAGTACACACACAGACATGCACATACATGCCCATGCGTACACGCACACACACACACACACTCACACGCTCTTTAACATTCTCTGTCACACTCTAAAAGCTATGTTGATTTGCAACAAGGCTGACCACATGCTTCATGTTCTCAGCTGGGGCAGGAGGTGGTGGTGGTGGTGGCAAGGGAGGGTCCAGTACTTGTTTCTGTCAATACTTAAGTGGAGCCCCTGCTGTATTTGACCATTACAATGAGTCAGTAGCCAGGGGGTACAGGGGTATCATTACCAAACAATCAATTAGCTATTCCTCTGCTTTTAATGAAAGAGGGCGAAAAGGCAAATATATATGTATGTAATAGAAAAATACAAAAATTGCCTTTTCAACAAAATGGAAAGTGAATGGGAAAAGTGAGACGTGTCTGTAGTTGCACATGTCCATTTGGTTGATGTTCTGCCCCATTACCTCTGCAAGCTCTGTGGGATTACGAGCTGTCTCTGGAGACATAGATAGAAACTTTAGTCCATTTCTTCTCCAGCATAGCAAGAATTGTTGACAAGAAAAAGTCAGAACTAGGATTGTGGTTTGAGAGGTGTACCCTGCCTGGGACATAGTACATGGGCATAAAAAAGAAGTCTTAACAGTATACCTGAGTTTATTATCAAGACAGCAATTCTGTGGACCATTGTGCGTGTGAGCCTTGGGTATTATCGACCGAATGGACTTCTCCTTGAGTTGCCACCAACATCACTAAAGAATCCAAAATGTAAGGGAGAGCTTGCAAAAAAAAAAAAAAAGGAGTCACACTTCAGCCGAATCAAAGATGGTGCATGAAAAAAGGACAAGTACAGAGAATTCTATATCAAAGCCTTAGTCTGGGAATGCCAGGCAGGCAGTGACTCCTGACAGGCCATCTCTGCCATTCCTCAACATTACTTGGCTAATCAGTGCCCACCATTCCTATAAGACAGACAACGGAAAGGCCATCAAGAAACCAAAGTGCTCATTTTTCCATCAGCAACACGTTGGTACCTAAGCAGAGACCTGTTGCGTGTTTTATAGATTAATTTTACAGCAAGTTTCTACTTGTTATCCGCCTCTTTACCCTTAAAGGGTCAGATATAGGCTAAAGTGAAGATTCAGTTCATTAGATTTAGGTGCTTTGAAATGTCCTCCCCTTTCTCTGCAGTTCTTTCTCCTGTAATGATGGTTTTTAACATTGTGACATGATACACGTTGAAAACACATTGTTTTCAATACGAGGGGTGGCTGGTGAGTATGCTTTTTAAATGTATGCCTAATTCTTGCCCCAGAAGTAATCCATTACCCTGCAGAAAACTCTCTTGTCTTTTACATGCAGTTGTGACTAGGCATTGAGTCAGTCGTTTTGAACCAAGGAAAAAGAAAAGCTAAGCCCTGAGACAAAAGCTCAGCCCAGAAAAAAAAAAAAAAAAAAATCAGTACTGATCTAACTTTAAACAGTCACTCCCAAAGTCACCCCCAGTCAAAGGAATAAGAGATGCCCAGAACCAGTGCCCATGTGAAGAGAAGGCTGTGTGCGTGCATAAAATAATTCAGTGCCTTGTTAAAAGCAACACAGAACTGTGTAAAAAAAAATGTACCTCTGAGGTTGAGATCTATGGGCCCGGCTGTTTGGGAATATCTCAAAATGACTGTCCTTGCCTCTCAAACAGTTAGAGGGGAATGTAATGCTCCTCCTAGAGTGCATATGCATTAGATGTTAATATATCAGTCTTCAGTCTGTCATGACACTCAGTTATTAAACTGTGCCAGGTCTCCTGGATTGCCAGGAGCCCATCTTATAACTGATTCAGAATGTCTCCATAGTGTAGTGCAATGTTTTCTAATGTTGGAAAAACTTTCAGTACAGTGAAAACCTTGGGATAAGTCCCATCACATGCAATGTTTATTTAACGTGTGTAACACACGTTTCTAAAGAGTAGGAATTAAATGATTTGGAATGGCATGCTTTGCTGAACTCAACCAGTCAAAGTACCAAACAGATAACAAGCATTTATGAAAAAGCAAAATACTCACAATGAATTTATAAAGTCAGTGAAATCTTCATAAATCACTTATGGACATGGGGAAAAGTATAAAAAATCATGACATACAGTGGAACACTTCATTTTCAGTTGCTTTTCTCACTTACTGTACTTGAACTTGTGATTGATTGATTGATGAATTGATTGATTAAAAAGAATGCATTTGGCCATTCAATTGTCAGGCAGTGCTGCTTCCACTGTTCCACTACAGAAAGAGAGCGTGAGCATGTCAGATGAACTTGAGTCTGCTCATCATATGGCATAAACTAGGATTGTTCATATACGTGCAGTGCAGTGCATGTTGCTACCATCGTGTAATAGAAATAGTAATGCACTACCCACTCTATCTTTCCGCCCTCCCTCAATCTCTCCCATCTCTCTCTCTCTCTCTCTTTCTCATTTTCCAGGAAATCAAAAAGTAGAAAGTCCACCAGGACAGACTGTTCTCCTTACCTCTCTCACCTTGGAGTTCAGGTGCGATTCCAAAAGCATGTTCTAATGTTCTTTCCAGCTTTGCAAGCTGCGCACGCAAGACCTTGTTGCTCTCTTTTTCACCTAAGTGGCTTTCACCCAGCTGTGTCTTTTGCCAGGCCTTGATATGAAGGTAGAGCTGCATTTGTCTGTCTCTCTCTCTCTCTCTGTGTGTGTGTGTGTGTGTGTGTGTGTGTGTGTGTATGTGTGTGAATGTGTGTATGTGTGTGTCTGAGGTTGGGACACTTTTCAGTGCTGTTGATGGTAAAATTGTTCAGACTGACCAAAACATTCACTGCAATGACGGAACTAAGTGCTCAAGGTAGGAGAGAGGAGTATTTGATATTTGACCACAGACAAGTGTTTTATTGTAGGTACTTAAATTGGTCTTATCAATCAGTATGCTTTAACTGGCTATAAAGGACAGTCTTGTAAGAAGTGTTAGAGAAAAAAAAGTTATTTTCAAATAAAATACAGACAGGTCCTCACAGTATGAGAGACTGCTGCCGCAAGGTCACTGCATTCTTTCAGTTATTGTTGGCTTGTAAGACATGTCTTTTTTCTCTTAGTCTGAATGGTTTGACATTGATGTATTTGCACTTACACACACGCACACACACACACACACACACACACACACACACACACACACACACAAACAAACACAAACACATCCAACATTTCTCTTAAAGTAACATAATGGAGGAATTCTCTCTTCATTGACTGGGCACGTCATCAATTTTCAATGTACTGGAAACCCATTAGCTGGTTCCTAATGCATGAAAAGGGCATAGTTGTGGTCAAAAGTGAATCACTGCAGTCTTTAATCACAACGCCGGAGACAAGTTACCCACACAAAACCTACACAAGGTGTGCCAAGTAACTAGCCTATTTTCTTAGAGACTAGGATTCCCTTTTATACCTCTCAGAATACACATCACATGCTGTAAAACAAATTGCAGACCCCCATGGCCTTCCTTAGGAATTTGACTTCTTTCCCTCCTGTTGTTCTAGCTTGTCTAGGTTCCATCATTTACTTTTTCTTAAAGTTTCACCAGCACTTTCCGATACCCATGAACCATGTTTTGCTTGGTTGGTTGTCCTATACCCAAGGGTAGGGTTTTACACAAGGCACACATTCTGTATCACAATACTTTTACACAAAACTCTTTTGCTGACATTCATTTCTAGGATATTACACTTCTTCCTACATAGTCTTTCCCCACAACAATAACACAGTGCAATATCAGGCATTCAGGGCACATACAGTATGTGAGAGTCTTTATTGTAAATCAGTGTGTTGTGGTCATGTTTTTAAAACAAATATTTTGTCACTTTAAGGACACACAATGCAAAATTTTATGCTGATTTGAGGTTAATTTACTGACAGGTTTGTTGTCACTTGATGGTTAACTGGCTCATGTCAGGGTGAATGAAGGCTCTCACAGCTCCCCTTAGTGCTTCTTCACACAGTTACAACCCTTGCAGTTTGGCAACAGCTATCAGATGTCAAGCAAAACTGAAACTGAATGTAACCGAAATCATGTTTAGTATCTTGTCAGTCAAAATAAGTCTTAACACTGACAACATAACTCTAAAATGACCAGATTCCAATTCTTTGGATTGCAAACAAATCCACATGTATTGGTGAGAATTGATGATGTTAGTTAAAAAAAAAAAACTCCATAGGTAACAAATTGCAGGCTTGCCAGATGTGCCTTTTAAGGCAGATCTATCTCGTATATGTCTGTTTTAATCCCTGTTAATCAGTCTGTTGTACTCACAGTTAATCAGTGAATATAAATGTTTTACTCAAAGCCGCATTAGACAAAGACTGAGCGACAAGTAAAATTTTCAGTTCACCTGCCTCTTCCATGTTCCCCTTCCCCTTCCCTTCTCTAAAAGCCCAGTCACTGACTTTTTGAAGTCCTCCGAGCCTTGGTATGGTTTAAAGCTGGGGATCACAAGGAGCCTTCAGAGGGTGTATCTCTGTATTAGAGCCCACACAGACACCTCAGGGCATGCCTGCCTATATTCAGATAGGCTTTCAAAAGCATTGCAGAGAGAGGGAACATGAAAAAAGAGAAGGAAATCAAATACTGAAAAAAGAAAAAGAAAAAGCATTTCATCCTCACCAGCACATGAATAGATAATTTGGATCAAAAATAAATACACTCTACTGTGACAAAATGTACAATTACTGGTCATTATACATTAAGAATTAAGCATAAACATGGTTCATTGGTACAAACAATACAAAATCAATGATAGCATTCTTTGTGCACATTTAGGGTTAAAATAGCATTGTAATTGCACTCTTATGTGATGGTAAATTGACCATGTAGGCAACTTAGAAGATTTACAGCCCATGCAAGAGTGCAGGATTGAGTATGAATCATCAGCGAGTCGGTGAACCGCCAGTGTATTCATCAAAGGAATCGGGGGAATGGAGGGGAAAAAAAAACTCAACGAAAAGTCTCTTCCATTAAGACGCTTAAAAGATCCATAATCATCAGCAGGAGAGCATTAACATGTTTCCCATTCAAGGCAACATTTACTGTATGGAGAGACTGTTCAACACTGTGTCAGCATGAAAATGATTGGGTAGAAAATGTTGCAGAATTGAATGCAGAACAGAGCAAAGTAGCAATAGAAGTGTGACATGTGAGAGAACTTCAGTGGCATGCCCACTGTGTTTGTGATTGGGGGGGATTGTTGCATAAACGTCCAGAGAGTGTGATAAATGAAGTATCTAGCTGTGTGTCTGTCTATCTTTTCATCCTGTCAGTGGAATCAGTGTCTGTTTTCTGTGTGGGTATATGATACCATCTGTGTACAGCCATCCAATGGATGTGAGAAGGAAGTTGAACATACCCTTGAATAGGGAAAACGTCATGGTGTCAGAAACTAGCGAGCTGAAACCCTGTCTTTAGTTTCACTTGCAAGCACATCCCTTAAGACCAGACACAAAAACAGCTTCTACTAAGCACATCCCTTAATACCAGACACAAAAACAGCTTCTTTCACACTGCCATTTCTCCCCTGAACTGGTGACCAGTATCCATGACCTTTGCACTTTGGCCAGTCACTCTTGTTCTCCTACACAGTTCCAACAGTGCACTGTATCTATATGACTGTTCCTATACATCTCTTTTTCCACCACTGATATAAATATTGTCTTATTTCTATATTTTGTGCCTTGTATGTATATACGTTAACTGTTTATCCTGTATATTGGCTCTCTACAGTATGTTGTCTATCTACAGTACATTTACATTTAGGCATTTAGCAGACGCTTTTATCCAAAGCGACTTACAACTTTTGTTAACTATCAATTGTTCAGGGCCAGTCTCCCCTAGAGCAACTTAGGGTTAAGTGCCTTGCTCAAGGGCACAACGGTGGTAGCTGGGATTCGAACCCACATCTTTTTCAGGCTACTTGCACGCTAGCCAGGTTTCTTAACCACTACGCTACGGCCACCCACACAGTACATACTGCTATTGGTCTATGTTGGTTATACAATATTGACCCGAGAGTTAACATCTGCTGAAGTTAAAATCCTTATGTACTTGGACAATTAAACTGATTCTGGGAGTGAGGTTTACCAATGCACATACTGCACAGGTATTGACCAGGGCGCATGTATAGGCATGTATAGGCATGTGTGCATGTGAATGGTTAGGTATGGACGTGGGTGACCTGGAACAAAAGCAGCTCAGCGGTAGAAGCTTCTGTTGGCAGCCAGTAAGCGGCACTGTGATATTGACTGATCATTGTCAATGATCCTTTAGCACTAATCCCTTAAGGTCAGGGGAAGGGCGGGGGGAGGGTTGCAGGGGTGGGGGGTGGGGGGTCTCTGTCCAACTGTATTGATATGAAGGTATTGACATTGAAATGGGATCAAAAGTGACACTGAAAGAGGACATATGTGAGAGTGATTGAGTGATTTATTAATTCTTTCTCTATAGCCATCATGCTATGGGGTCAGAGGTTATCTCCATGAAATGAAAGCTGTATCTTTCATATTAGATGCTGAATGCTAAAAACATTCTGTATCAACATAAAATCTATATTTTGCACCAGTGTTTTCAACCAGTGTTTGTGTACTAGAATCAATGCTTATAGTCTCATGGTCACAGCAAATGGAAAATGGGAAAAATGGAGTTTACATCCATAATATGACCCACTGCCTTCATGTGTCAATGGCACTCTTTGAAAAGAGGGAGAGGAAAAAAACATGAATGTGTGTGTGTGTGTGTGTTTTACATCCTTTGAGTCCGAAGGCTGACGTTGTTGAAAAGGGACTGAATTGAATGCTAATGGCAGGTGGCAGCCTCAATCTCTTTTGTCTCATTACAGTCTTTCACCGAAGCCTCCCGGTATACAACACAATTTCATTATCACCCCCCCCCCCCCCCCACACACACACACACACCCTCTCTCTCCTAACAAGCTGCCGACAAATTAGAATGCAATCCCTTTTCATCTGCGATTGAAACTCATTTTTTTGATACAATAAACAAGATGAGTCGCAATCAGAGGCTAGTAAATTGGCTCAGCACAGCCTCATTCAGGTGGCTAAGTCTCACAAACATGGCTCATCAACCCTGAGCTGAACCACAGGCATGCAGGACGGACAATTTCTTTTGGGAGCGTGGTAGGTGGGGGGTCTGAATAGATTGGCTCGTCACGTTCCTTGTCTCTTCTGTTTGGGTCTGATCAGTTTCCATTGACAAGCTCTCTTCTGTTTCCAGCAATGGGAAAAACAAAATGGTAAGTGTTAAGTGACCTCACCTTTTGTGATATGGCCCAGCTTCAGTTAAAAAAGAAGTGTTTAAAGTACTGTTATTTTTTATTTTTTTTCTTCGCTCTTTCTTTTCTTTTCATTTCAAAAGCACGCTCTTGAAAAGAAATTGTCTTTCTCTCTTTGTGTGCTATTCTTTGTGAGCATCTAGCCACTTGTTATTTATGAATGGGAAATCTTGTGAGATGAAAATGAAAAATGAAAATCGCATGGATGATTGGAGTGCCAGTAGATAATAAGGGTGGTGTCTTGTGTGTGTGTGTGTGTGTGTGTGTGTATGTGTGCATTGGGGGGGAATTGGTGACACAACAATTAGTTTGATTTACATTCACATGAAAGTTGACAGGATCTCAGTCCTCCTATGAGCAGGTACACATTCTTACTGCCATTCTTCCCTTCTAACACACACTGACAGTCAATTCCTATCTTTTTCATCATAAACTGATTTTAAGCCAACGCATCTCTTTGCCATGATAAAATAGATTTTAATACGAGTCCCTAAGCTAGTGCCCTGTGTAACTCACACACCTGCCTCAGTGGCTTGAAACATCTGTCTTCCTGACAACGACAGTGGACCGACACACTCAGTCTGTCTTTCTTCTCTCATCACAACTATTGATTCATACCTGTGTGACAGAAGTTATCAGACGATGTGAAGGTCAGTGATGATCATGCTAAGTTGTCAGCCAGCTAGGTGCTGTCTTCTTCTTTAGCCTAAGGCAATATTGACTTTGTCTTACCTGATCAATGCGTACAACCATGCCGAGAGGCCTGTGGGAGACTCAGTGTGCAGATGTTAGGCATATCTGATAGAGTTCATGTCAGTTCTAATGACTCGAACCCATGTATGCAGGATGCACATTCCTCTGCTGTCCTTTCCTGCCAATGCATTGATTGCTACAAGATTTAAGTTCTATTGACAGGATACATTTTGAAGTGAAAACTGTTGTATAGGCATTGTAATATTGACTCGCAATTGACGGAGTCAGAGTTCATTGGAAAACTTACTTCAGAATTGAACAAAGAAACATTTAGATGTTTTGCCATGGCAGATTATGAGTAATTATCATTGGGACACACACACACGCACACACGCACGCACACACACACACACACACACAGACCTAGAAACTCACAGAAACTTTTAATGAACTGCTGTATCTGTTTGAGTGTGATATGATCATATTAACTAGTAGGTACCGGGTGATTAATGAATTAAGGGCTGTCTGTGTTACACGCACCCAAATGGTAATAAGACATTCTACCTGCTCAATTAAGTTAATGGGATTCGTTTGTCAAGCATGGACCATGAAACCATGATGAAATCCATTCCATTTAGTCTGACACAGAATCAGCATTGCTGCTGTGTCTTTACGCCTTTTCATGTCTGCAATTAGGTTCATACTTTCAGACATTACTTGATTTTCCGCAAATGACTTCATTTCACCTTCATGAAGTGTGAATACAGATATCAGAGAGACTCTGGGAAATTTTTCTTCTTCTTCTGGTCCTTCTGTTATTATTATAACCCTCAAGTATGAGCGCATCGATCTGATATTAGAGCAGTAGTGAAAAATCTCTTAATAAGTGTAATCATTTCTGTACGTAAAATGAATAATCCCTCAAGGCTTTCACAATGAGTCTTGTGAGATTTAATTACCTTTACTTGTCTTTTAATGAAGCTTCAACATTGTTTAAGGCACGTTGATTTTTCTTTTTGTCCGAGTTCAGTGTATAAGGAAGCATCATAAATGTCCTCTTTTTAAAGATGGAGGGTAGCAATTACTCATGGACACTTCAACCTTGTTCATCACCACTCGGTTCTTACACCACACCAGCCACTGCACAGGTCACCATGAAATGATACAGCTGCAGAGAAGGACTAGCAATTGACATGATTTCACATGAGTGTGCCTCAAGTAGTGGGAGAATATTCTAGAAAGAGACTGCACGGTATTCACCTTTTCACCATTTTACTGACGAACAATCCAAGCTAACCACTCCAGGGGGGAAAAAGACATGAGAGAGAGAGAGAGAGAGAGAGAGAGAGAGAGAGAGAGAGAGGATCTCTGTAAGACTGCAAGAGAAAGAGACAGAGAGATTGAGAGAGAGAGAGACCCGCGGAAGATGAGGAATAACTGAATAGACATGGGATAGAAGGAGTCCTTGAGAGAGAGAAAAGAAAGAGAGAGAGAGAGAGAGAGAGAGAGAGAGAGAGAGAGAGAGAGAGAGAAAGTGTTAAGGGTGAACATAATCTTCTGTGTTATCAGGGCCTGGCCAGTTCTCCCGAGGCATGACACAAGCTCTTTAGTATTCTACTGTCGAGGGGTTGAGGAGGCATAAAATGGAGGGAGGGAAGTATATATATATATATATATATATATATATATATATATTATATATGTTTTTTTGTTATATATATATATATATATATATATATCATCAACAACAACAACAACAACAATAACAACAACTACAACAGAAACAGAAACAGCATCAACAACAAACAAATGCATTGTGACCTTCATGTCATTTTTTTTCTCCCATCCCTGCCTTGTTTCGTGTCCCCTTCCTCTCAGATTAATCTCCGTTGGGACTGTATGCTTCATAAACAAACACAAAACAATTTCCTGACTAAATTGCCAGGAGGAGTTGTCAAGGAGATGCTGTTAATTTTCTTCTTCTTCTTCTTCTTCTTCTTCACTCTTTCTTTCCTTCTTGCTATTTTAGATCAAACATTTTTGTCAGATGGCTCAGTGGTTTTCTGCGAAAAGTGAACGTTGCCCAAGATGTCACATACTTTCACAAACAGAAGGAAAAAGGGAGGGAGAGAGGGATGAGTGAGAAAAGGACACATGGAGAGAGAGAGAGAGATTCACTGTCAAACTGTCCTTGCCATCTCACCACAGCAGGTAGCGTAAGACATCACTGCATCCAATACAGGGTTGCCATCTTTCAAAGCAAGAAGCAAAATTCCAGTTATTCTCCATTAACCCCTATTCAGGACCTTTTTTAAGTGTGGGTGCATCCGGCACACATTGCTTTATCGGTTTATGCACACAAACATGCGCGCACATACACATACACACACACACACAAACAAGGTCACAAGCACACATGCCAACCATCCAACATCAACCCAAGTATCACGACTCAAAACACACACACGCACACAGACAGACACACACACGCATTCATGCACGCATGCACGCACGCACGCACGCAACAACAATGTTGATGAGGATGGCTTGCTGTTTGTCCTCAATCGCCAAAAACAGTGTGTGTCATGGTGACAAAGCAGCATAGCTCCCTCTCTCTCATTCACCAGAGGAGCAGAGCTTGGAAGATTGGTTGGAAGCAACACAGACAGCA
The DNA here is from genome assembly GCA_015244755.2 of Tenualosa ilisha. Classification (NCBI taxonomy): domain Eukaryota; kingdom Metazoa; phylum Chordata; class Actinopteri; order Clupeiformes; family Clupeidae; genus Tenualosa; species Tenualosa ilisha. Next base: position 2,319,521 of record PYXC01001890.1, on the reverse strand, counting down.
TTCTGAGAAATCTCCCGCAGCCAATCACCAGTGGCCATGCTCTTCACGGAACGCTGAGGGGACAGCGTTCATGCTCCTCCGGTTGTGGCGAAATGGCAATCGGCCTCTGGATGACAGACAAACATCAGACCTCCACCCACACATACACTTACATACACTTTCTCTGACGTACACACACACACACACACACACACACACATGTTGATTTTTTTCCCTTTTTCCTGCTGTTTTCCTTTGTGTTTCTCTCTGTCACATATGATTCTGATTTACACACCCATGTAAGTGTGTTCCATGTAAGCAATAAGTGTTTTACACAAGTTTTATAGCTAACGCCATATACTTTTTTTTCTTACTGTAACATTTTTGCCTTTTTTGGATAGTTTAAGTGCAATATAGAAACAAATGTTGATGGAACTCTGTGATCATCAATTTATCAATGCTGATGAGTCACAGTTCATGTAACCAGAAACCCATCTAGTGCCCCCAGTGGTCACATGGTGTCGGTGTTGAGTGCATATGATGGGGGCGGGGATGCTAAGTTTACCTGTAAAGATGTAAACAGTAACCACAAGACTGATTTTCTATCTTCTGTTTCTCTCCTATTGTCACCTTAATGTACTGCAACCCAAACTGTTTTCAAGTTTTAGTCCAAAAATGTGTAAATAAATTTAATTTGTGAATAAAATGAATTTATCCTGGTACTCTCCGTCTGCTTTGAAAGATATACGGGTCTGTTCAGAAACACAAGCAACACTCCTACTGATTCCAGATCATTTATGCTGATGTGAAATCAGACATATTGACTCCATCTCCATATTCATCACAGCATATATATCAGTGAGGTAGTTGAGTATGGGTTTGGATCTCCACCTTGCCTGTACAAATATTGTGATCTCACAGGATTAAGTCATATCCTGCACACATGAATGAGTTTCTATTACACACAGTAAGCCCATTCTCTATATGCTTGTCTGTCACACAAAGATAAGGTCATTCCCTGCATCTTTGATTTATGCATGTCAGTGTACACACCTGGTAGGGGGTCCCAACCAACCTCAGCCTGGTAAACAGAAACAAGATGATCCCGCATCACAGGTTTTTGCCGGTGGCGACATCAAACATGCAGTGGGCAAATGAGCTTCCTGTCTCGGAGGAATCTCTTTTCACAGGGATCGTAAGACTTCTGCGCCTCTGATTGAGGCTCTCCTCCGCTGTCCTATTGGCCTGTGTGAAATAGCTCTCTGTTCCCATACGCATCCATGTTACCACAGACATTTTATAAATTGTTATTGCCTCTGCAACTATGATGAGTCCATGTCTCTAAGTCGGAGTTTTGGATTGGCTGCTGAGATTTACGGTGTATCCGTGTAGTTAGAAGGAGCAATGAGCTACCTCACGGAAAGAGGACTGTGTGGAGGTAATAAAGCTGAATAAAACTGAATGGCTCAGGAAGGCCACAATATCACAGCCCTGTCTCAGTGGGCGTCTGTGTGTGTGTGGGCGTGTGTGTGCACATGTGTTTATGACACCAGAGAGAACAAGTGAGAACACATGAATTTACTTTATCTTGTTTGTAAGGCATGCGGCTGTTTGTCCTCCACAAACTAGATTTCCAGGATGACTTGTAGAGGTAGGAAGGTGGAATATATGAGATCAGATTCATTGCTACCTGCTTTAACGCTAGTCATGGGATCCTTTAGCCTGAGGGGGAGAGAATCTCCTCTTGAATCAGGTCATTCGGTCCAGAGCGAGGTCAACAGGCTTCACTCCAAACGCAATATTTTGTCTACTTCACTCCACAATGCTGTTTGGTTAGGATGACAAATCGGGAGCCCACCTCGTTTTGAACGTCCCCTCGCTGAAAATTATTATTTCTGCAATATTTTCCCTTCAGACGCACACTGCTTATTATCTCATCCATCTTGCTGTTTACATCTTATTTCTTTGCGTGCGTGAAAACTGCGCAAGGTTGTTTATCATGCTGAGAAGCATGTGTAGGGAGATCAGAGCCGCTCGCGCTTTAATGTGCGATGACATTCACTTCCACAGGCCTGCGAAAAGTGCCAAAGCCACAAAAGGAGGCCGAATTGACTTACTAGCCACATTAAATCTCAGGAACACGGGGCGGAGGAAGATTTATTGCTTCTTAAATTTTGCTCCGTGCCCCGCATAGGAAATACACACATTTCATGAAGAGGAACAGAGGAGATAGATTGGTGTTGGGATAAGTCTGTCCACGCGTGTGTCTAGAAGACAGCGCAAAAATGAAAATGTGTGCGTTCTGATTAGAGAAGTTAAAGAAATGGAACGACTGGATCCATTTGAAAGAAAAACTAAACTGAAACACGCTTATTAAGAAGGTAGGTAGACATACGCAAAACTGGTGTAGGTTAAACAGATTTTTTATGGGATAATGAATGGAAAAAGAAACTTTTTAATGAATGAGAAATTAAATGTGCAAGTGGCAATGTGCATGTACCAGATTTCAGAATGACCTCAGGACACCTTTCCAAAAAGAAGTAAATGAAATATGGAGAGCAATATGGTTATTTGCCAATCCCGTGTTTACGAGTATACACATCTGGATCCAGGTGTTTCTTTCATCTGCCAGTTGTTACCATGGGTAACAAAAAGGATAATTTTTCATAATAATTCAAGTAATACAATCAGATGTTTAAGTGTGTTCAGCCTACAGTGTTAGTAATGGGTCATTTGATGTGAGCATCAGAGCATCAGTATATGTCACTGAAAGCAGACAAGTCATTTATTAATGCACAAAGCTAAAAGGGACTGCCTTCAAAGACTGAGTCAGTGTGAAGTTTGTAATTAATCCCACACCACTGTTTAAATCATAGAAGTTCAATCATCATACAGCAAAGATTAGTCTCAAGTGCCTCTGCAAAAAAGCAGAGTGAGGAAGGTTGCAGGCCAAAATGTCTTTGTGGTGTCCTTAGATGAATAAATCTGCACCTTAATGCAAATGCCTGTCTAATTGATTACATACCATCCTTCACTGTTTGGGATCCACTGGCTCTGAATGCTCTGTGTTCTTAGATAGTGAAGCTTGTTCTTGTCTGGATTAGAACCTTTTAAAATACAGACACATAAACACACACACACACACACACACACACACACACACACACACACACAGACTCATTTTCAGGGTATGAGTCATGATGTCCTCTGTTTGAAGCTTAACAAAAAGAAAATTCAAAGCCATGTTTCCTCCGACGGCTGTTTTCTTGGTTCTCTCAGGCCTGTGAGGGACACTGGTGTCGTACATACATTTCACACCGCCCTGAGCTCAAACACGGAGACTTGCTGTGAGTTGGGGAGGTTGTGAAACATGGGGCACAGGCACCACTGGGGAAAGATGTATGAAAGGGGCAAAGCCCAAGGAAAAGGTTAAAGCAAAGCGCCTGGGCTGGTGTGATTGAGGTAAGGGCTTAGAGATGGCAATTTTTAGGGAGGGGATGCAGGCAAATAGGGCCTGTGTGATATCAGTGACAAACAGATGATCCCTCACAAGTCATCGCCCCCGTAAAAGACAAGCGTCTGCTTCCTGAACGCACCACCATCAACACCCCCCCCCCCCCCCCCCATCCCCGCACAGACCAAGATGTGCTCAGCTGTCCTCATATGCATCAACATTTTTTGTCATTTTGAAGAGCATCTTGTCAAATCCTGAGCTCTGTTTCTCTCTCTCTCTCTTTGTAGTTAGGTTGACATTAGCTGGCTATATAAGGGGAGTGAAATGTTCCAGGGAGGTAAATCTTCTTAAACTATTTCAGAATGACTTTAGGCCAAACCTGGAACACTATTTGGACCCAAAGCACCTCAGTTCCATGCCGACCTTCAGCCATTCTTGATTGTCTTCCTCTGTCACAAAGAAACCATCAACTCTTTGTTTGTGCTTAAGGATTTACTTTATCACAAAGTGTGGAAGTCATTTTATAGATGAGACACACTGACATTAAGAAGACGCTTGTTCTTTCACTGCCTTAAGTAGTTGTTTGTGTTGCTTGTTTTGTCAATTTGTCAACACAAATGTTATGCTAAGATGGTCTGAGATTAACTGCCTTATGCTGAATTTGTCAAAATACATAAACACACACACCACACACACACACACACATCAGAGACCAACTTTGTCCTCAGGAAACGAGAAAAATATATGAAAGGTCATCTGTGGTATAAAACTGTGCATTGTGCAGCATGCAGCTTGCTGAGATAAAACCGCTTCTTAGAATAACTGGAACAAATTCTGAGAGACTTTACAAGAACGAGCTCTTCCAGCTCACCAGCAATCTCTGACAAATACATGTGATTATGACAGAAATATCTCCATGTGTACACTTAAGAGTCTAGTCTTTGATGGGGAAAGACTAAACACCCTTTTGTTAACCCCCTGCTTCCATTAATATCTAATAACCTGTCATGTTCTGGCTTAAGAGAGAGTGTGGAATTTGTGTGTGTGTGTGTGTCTGTGTGTACGTGTGCGTATATGTGAGTGTGTATGCACGCGTGTGTGTGTGTGTGTGGTGTTGGGATTATGCAGCGCTGATATCATCAGGTCCTTCATCCCCCTCCATAAAGGTCAGGACACAGTTAATTATTCCTGCCGTGTCGTGGCATTATGAAGAAAAGCCTTGCGCCGCGGTCTTCAACTCAGCCGATGACTAATATCCTGCCCTCTTCATCCTCTGTCATGGCTGCTACTCGCCCGGGGGCAACAACCAATCAGCCACGGAAGAACTCTCAAGGCTGACCACAACACCAAACAGAGAGAGACAGAGAAAGGGAGAGAATATGAGAGAAGTTTATTGGAAGGAGTGAGTGAGAGAGAAAAAAGAGAGAGAGAGAGGATCTCTGCAATGATGACCTTCACCTTTTATAACAGGTGGCTTGTCTAAACATAACATAACTGAAGTTTGACATAAAAGCTGGTAGTAATGTAACCCAGCAGAAAATTCATGTGCTAAGTTTCCTTTGTGACCCATTGCATTGGGGCTATGGGTTATATTGGGGAAATGCATGTTTCTGTCGATTTTAGGCCTTGTCCACACGTAGCCGGGTATCTGATAAAACTAATATATTTTTCTACGATTTGGCCTGTCATCCACACATAACCGCAGGATTATCTCCTTTAAAACGGAGCATTTGAAAAACTCCGACCAAAGTGAAGATTTGGAAAAACTCCTGTTTGACGTTTCAGTGTGGATATCAATAACCGGAGTTTTAAGTTTTTAAATGTCACTAACTGCGACAATTGATGCATAAACGTCACATATACGGCCTTGTTTATGTCAGACAATTGACAGCATGGATCAACTGAGAAGCCTGTTACCGCCAAATTCTGCGGTTTTGTGTGGATGTGAATATACTTAAAACAGTCGTGTGTGGACCCAAGAGTTTTTAGAAAACGAGGACAGCAAATGTGCGTTTGTAAAAATACCCACCTACATGTGTATATGGCCTTATTTACAATTTTATGTTATTTGATAGTGTATGTGATGCAGCATAAAGTGTTTTAATACTTATGTGTGATATTAACCATTGTGCGTTAAATATTTGTAATTCTGTAACGTAACTAATGACGGTGCAAGGTGAAAGGTCACGGAGAGAAAAAAAAAGTGCCTGTATGAGGCAAATGAAGTTAGTCGAAGTTCCGGGAGAGGAGATGACAAACTGAGTTCGTCAATGAGATGAGCTACTGTTTCTTTCAGTTAGAAAGTGGTTTGTGACTGTAACATAATTTAGTAACACAACTGTTAAATGTTTTAGACATATAGTGTATGTGCAAAACTGAAGTCTGAGCATGGCTGGACAAGCTAAAGAAACCATGGTCCTATCAAGAATTAGAAATTTCTTTCCAAAATGTACAGATGTATGAATGCAGTTAATCAAAATCTGTTGATCTATAATCAATTTGATCAATATACAGACACACACACAGAGCAATCTGTAAATTTTACTTTACTGCTGATACAAAAACAATATACACGGTAACATAAACACCATACTGCTCTATTTGTGAAGGTGGATCAGATTTATCTGTACTCTTAATTTTGGATGCATACTCCACCCCATACCGTTTGAGTTCTGTCAGAAAATGAAGAAAATGATCTAATAAATGACTAAGCAACTCATCAGTTTTTCAGAGATCTCATCACTTAATCTTATTCAAAAGAACTTTCATCCAATATAGGCCCTTTTCAAATGGATAAATACACATCTATACACATACCACGTTTCATGGTTTAATACTTTCTTAAGGAGAAGGATGTTTAATGTTTGAAATAAAGCATTTTAAAAAGTGTTAAGATAAATACTTTGCAGCCTAAAAATACAACTGATTCTTTTAATATGACATGCATCAGGTAGCACTACTTCTGAAAGCAAAAAACAGGAGCAGAAACTTTGACAACTTTCCACAGAAAAGAGGGAAAAAAAATCCTATTTTTCTGGTTGATTGCGGTAATGTACAAGAATGTGGTATTCAGAGCACAATCAATGTCCTATGCACTACTCTGATATCTATGATGAGACTCCTCGCCATTAAAAGTCATTTTGGGGATGGGAGGGGGTAATTTAGGCTCCATCATGCAGTCGAGGCTGAACAAGCCTTGAGGATGGCAAAACTCTACCATTGTATTTCTCCCGCAGGGCCTCTGTATTTGTACTTCGCTCTCCAAATCAATTCCACCCCTCTGAATGTGTAGCATGGAAGATGGCAGGGGCATTGGAAAATGCTAAAAGACGCTGGAAAGAAAGAAAGAAGAAGACGACAGAGAAAATCATGACAGATGTGTGAATGTACTGTGTTAAGAAAGGTTTTTTTTGTTTTTTTTTTGAACAGAGGTCATGGTTGGATGACTCTCTCCTCTCCGTATGTCAGAGAGGAGGAGAATGGACTGCTAGAGGAGAATTTGCTTGAAAAAGGTCTTTGAACTTTTGTTTCTGAATTTTTTATGTGATATTTTGGAGCTGTGAATAATGAAAACAAGCTTAATTTTGCCTTGATTAGATGGGAAAATGTCAGATGGTTTTAATTATTTCATTATAAATGATTATTTTAGTTGAAATGTTAAAAAAGCAAAGCTGAAGGTCACGCGACTAAATTAGATTCAGGATCTCGGCACTGATAGAGAGTAACAGTCTTTCTTCAATGATGCTAATGAAAACTGGGAATCTAATCAAATTGGAAAAATATCTCTACTTTTTCGAAGATGTTCAGAAAAAGAAAACCTCCATGCTTTAAAAATGCAGCCAGCGATGCTGGAGGAAATTTTTATTTGTCCAAAATTTCTTAGCAGAAGTTTTTGTCCAACTCAACTATCAAGGATTCAAGGAATTTATTGTCCTTCACACAGAAACGCATAGTGTTAAACATGGAATGAAACTCTTGTGCATAAGTGTGCGCAAAAATCATTAAACACTGACCAAGATAGAACAACATAATACTTTACAAAGGGAGCAAACGTGAATAGTTCCGATCTGCATAGGTGGGAGGATCACATAACGTCACAATATAAACTTTTCAATGATCTTCTGTATCAGAGCATGAGGGCTCGACTCTGGTCTGCATTAGGGGGATCTTGTGAAAATAGAACACGGAACTTAACAATTGTTTGTGCCTCTCGCTCTGCTTTAACCCTCTCTGGTGTGTGTGTGTGTGTGTGATGGAGGACCGGACAAAAAGTGCCATAGGCAGCCCACCTTCAGTGCTCCCAGAGTGCTCGGGAGCGAATAGAGAGCTAACTGATCATTAGATGTTAGAGATGTTCACCGAAGGTTACCTATACAGACTGCTTAGTGTCACTGACTGCGCCTTTAAGGTTTTAGTTAAAAAGAGCTGAAAAAAGAGCAGAGATAAAAGTCAATCAATCAGTCAATATAAACTAGCTGTGTTACAGCCTAAGTATCACTCTGACAGCAGTTTACAAAGATTGGGGGTCCAAAAGCACCTTCCAGTTTCCTCCTCGCTCTTCTCTGCAATCTGAAATATAATCACTTGGAATGCCAATTGTGCGATAAATGCGAACCAGAGCCGCCAGAGCCCCAGCAGGGAAGCCATTATGGTTCTCTGTTGTTCACCCCAGGTGGCCCAGCCTTTAGGCTTTTGTGTGGTGGCAACTTTAATGGATCAGTCTTAGTACAGCAGCCATCAGCAATGTGGTATCAAAGCACTCTAGACAGAGGATGGCAATCCTCTTTGTGCTATTAGATGGGATGGGTATGATCAGTGGTAGATTTCTATGGTTTGCAATGGTTGTGCAACATAATGGTCGACACCATTTGGAACAAAGCATTGGATTGAGTGGGTATTGGTATATGAGTTGGTAAACTGCTAGGCCTATTGCTCTCTAGTAACACTGCTAACAACACACAATTGCTAACAGAAGGTCTGATGACTTGTTAACAACTGGAATGCATTCAATCAGAATGTGACTTAAGCTCCAGTTACCATTTACACTTATGGTGTAGCTCTCCGTTGTACAGAAACGGGTACTTGACATCACTTGACAGCAACAAAATAGAAGTTTGTTTAAACTGAAATAGAATTATTATGGCATGACGGTTGTGTTGCTATGCTTTGCCAAGGTCACTTCATTATATTTGGTTTGATGCATTTCTTTGTCTGTAGAAGTCTGCAGCTTCTCCATAGAGCTGATGTGAGAGAGAGAGAGAGTGAGAGGTTGGGGGGGAGCAGACAGGTAAAAAAAGAGATTAACAAAACTAGTAAGATTAAGAGATTCAAAATGAAAGTGAGAGATCAAGGGAGAGAGACTGGCAGAGACAAAAAGAAAGAAGATAGATAGACAGAGAAAGGTAAAGAAAGACAAGAGCTTGAAACTAAACCAGAAAAAAGCTAAAATTGAGAAAATGAAAATGAAAGAGTTTAGCTTAAAGGTTGTGACAGGAGAACTAGAAAGACTGCACACGAAAGCGTAAGACAGAAAGAAAGAAAGAAAGACTCCCAATGGGAATGGGAACAGCAACACAATGCAACCCGGTGGAAAAATGAGACTGACAATTTAGAGCACACAGCAGAGAGCATCTCTCTCTCTCTCTCTCGCTCTCTCTCTCACTCATTCATTCATTCACACACTCTATTTCTTTCATCCTTCTCTCTTTCTTCTTCTCTCTCTCTCCCCATTTCCCACTCATACCCCTTTTTCCTCTGCCTCCTCCTTTGTCTGGTCCTCCTCAAACCACTGCCTCCACAGCCACAGGAGGGCTTCCTATCAGTAGCAAAGCAGACACCCTTATTAAGGAGCCTCTGAACACAGGGCTTGGGCCTCTCTGGACTAGAGAAAAGAAGAACGGAAAGGTCACCCACCAAACTCAGAAGATAGTGACGACTCCAGCTCGCTCGCGATCTTTAGACTCAAGGTTAGCATATCAAAGAAATCTGAGGTAATGTGTGAGAGAGGCAGATAAGAAGAAAAAAACTGCCAAGTGTTTTATAAAAATCTGCAATGTATTTTGTAATCTGCTATGTCTCGTGTGTGAGTTCTGCAAATGTTCCTGAAGCGGTCTTTTGTCAATTAATTGTACATTTTTATTTGTAAAAATCTTGTCTTATTCAGCTACTTGTTCCATGTACTGTGTGCTTAGGCCTCCCTTCTTAATCCTTGAGAGAAGCAAAAACAACAGGGCAGGAGTTGAAAGTCTTTAATTTCAAAAGGGCCATAATAAGGGAGGAATAAAAAAAATCTATTTGGTGTTCCAAAAATACATGAATACATGCAAGACTTCAGCCTGTTGATCTGATTTAAGTGTCTAAATGCAGTTTTGTCTCCAAGGTGATTCCTTTGTTTCCCAGAGGATTACGTAACCTGCAAACAGAATTTGTCCAAGCGCTGCTAAATTTATCAGAGATGTATCGTTTTTGAGATTTTGACATCATTTCTATCTTTGGAGGAGACCTCTCAAGCCCTCACAGAGTTATTAAAAGCCCTACAGATTCACCAGGATGTGACATTTTGAAAAGCAGTTGATCAATAGTTGAAACAACTTTTTTTTACACATTTTACCCAGTGCATAGGCTACATATTTTCATAAGCTGATGATGTTAAGGATGGCCTAAGGCTTAACAACAACATCAAATTTTACTATAGAGAACTTCAAGGACCCACGTGAGGCTACCAAGCTGGGGACTGCTGATCCCTTCACCAGGGAACTGACATACACAAAAAAGTGGCAATGTGAATGTGCCACTCTATTAGTAGACCTCTGGGTTCTTATTAGATACTGCAAAAGGTACAATGAAGCAATGAAAGAGAGTGGGGAACAATAAAACGAGTGTCATAGTTCTCTGAACAGCAGCATGGGCTGTTTAATCCTCGCTTTGCTCAAGGGGAAGGGAGGGGGAAGGGAAGGTGAAGGGGGGAAACACATGCAAATTGTCCATTAAGTTGGTAGGAAAGCAGTAATGAACCATTACTCAGACTGCTGGGAAGGAGCTTCGGCATGACAATGAGCAAGTCTGGGAGACAAGATGATGTGAAAAACATTCAGGGGATTCTTCTGTGGGGGAGGGGGTGCAATCCTTATACTCAGTTTTATCTGTAGTGTCTGACTGTGACATCCCAACAGCAGAAATGTGAAGCACTTTGTTCCTCCAAAAGTGTTATTTTCCTCTCAATGTTCCCCATGAAGCCCATTTTCATTCTTCGGCCCAAGGTGCCTGTGGCAAACAATTACACACGTTGAGGGGATAGCAATCCGTTCACCCGGCTTAGGAAGGTTTTTCTTTTCTTTTTTTTCTCGATAACGGCTATATGTGACTGTGAACAAGGCTGTTTACCAGCCTGGATTCTTTTCAGCAGCTCTAACATCAACACTCCTATCAAAGTGACGCTCCTTTTTGCTTCAAACTTGAAGAGCCTCTAAGATGATAGAAATGGATGGCTGTTGGCTGCGCGTGTCGATAATGTGCACATTTGCATCACCATCGTTCAAACCCTTCTCCCAACCGAGTTGATATCAAAAAGGGGGAGCACCTGTTGAATTGGCTTCTCTCAGCAAAGAGGCGTGTAGTCCGACAGCTCTTCAGATAAAACAGTACTCTCAGTTCTGTGGACAAAGGTATCAAATTCAAGGCTCTCTCTTCCGGAAAGTGAAATACTTATATTCAAGCCCAATCCATCTAAAAGCTGGTCTTTGTTGGGTGTAAGAGCACTTGAGGAATGACAAAGTCAGAATGGCTGAGCAATGAGACAAACCCTAACAATAAAAAAAAAAAATCTTTGGATCAAAGCTGAGGGGGAAAAATATTAGCTATTTATAGGTCATACATAAGCCATTAATTGAAAATGCTGAGTGTTTATTCACTTACTCTTTAGCACTAATGTAAACAACAGTGAAGATGACTTCCATGTATGCTGAACAACACCAATTTGAAAAGGACCAGGAGAGGCGAAGTCATGGTTTTGAAGTTTATTTCAGTTTGGAGTCACCCTCCAAGCACTGTGCTCAGAGAAATGGCTGCCCAACAATGGGAGCCACTGATTGATATAGTATTTGGTCAGGAGGAAGAGGCATACAGTTACAAGGAAGTGACACATACTTCCAAGGTGTGGTTCAAATGAAGGGGAAGGGGGGGGGGGGGTTGACAGGAGACAGAAGGTGAAGGGGAAAGGGTTGGCCATAGCAGGATGGAGGACATCAGGGATCCAAGGGGGTAGGGGGAGCCGATAAGCATTCAACATGTCTAATGATCACACAAACCCCTTGAATGCTAATTTGACTGGCCAATGCACTTGTAGAGACAAAGAGCACATGCTCAGTAACATCAGTCACAGAGAAACACAAGTGCACATGCTCAGTCATAGCACAACATCAAAATAGCAATATTCAGTTCCATCAATTAGCATTTTATTTAGCCTAAGTCTTTTTCAATAACTATACTGTATGGATTGATTGGTTGATTGATTGATTGGTTGAATGATTGATAGGCTGTCTGTTTAGTTTTGTGTTTTTATTTACTTGTTTGATTGACTGAATACATTACTAATTCTTGTGAAGATAGTAAGGCACCTAGGATGTCTGCTTATTTAGTTAATAACTGAGCTTAAAGGACTTTAAGCGCTGTGACGACAGGTCTTGGAGCAGATGGAGAAGTAATGGCACAAAAGAGTTGGCCGCTTGTTGGAGAGAAGGCAAGGACATGTGAATTAATTAAGGCAATTAATTACGAGGCAGCATGAGGGCAGTTTGCAATGAAAGCAAACAGCGACGCTTCAGTGAATATCCTATGATTAAAAATGACCATTAACACTGCTTCGATTTTTTCTAATTTCTTTCCTTCTTATTTCTGTGCCAAAGTATTTTAGTCCATTACACACTAAATGAACTTGGAGCCTCTCAGCTCATTTGGTTTCAGATCCTCTTTGGACCCAATGGATGCATATTGGGCTAGGATTCATTAGAGCAGTGTTCTGGGGTAGTCCCTCCATTGTTTATTGTTTGCCATTGATTTCAATGTTAGATGCTGGTTCTCTACCGGAGCCAACCCCTTCAAACATGAAACTCTAACTCCAGCTCTCCTATTACAGACAATTTATTTTGTTCACTCACACCTTGTTACTGATGAAGTTCTTTTAGTTTAGGCTGGTTTGCTTGATTCAGGAAAGCTAGCGAGAGACATCTCGCTCAGTATTCTTTAAGTTATTCACAATGATGTGATAAGCCTGCTAGTATCTCAGCAAGCAGAGGCGGGCTCTGGGTGGGTGACTTGACAAAATAGGAAGGGAAGATCCATGGAAAATCACCGTATCAAATCCAATTCCAATGTCCAATATTGTCACTTTTCACTGGACAATATCAAGGCAACCGCCAGAACCCATTTCAGTGGAGAGGCTTAGCAAACGCAATATTGCCTTATTCTCTTATATCCTACGCAAGGCTTCTGCTAAGCTTAAAGATACCAACCGGCCAGCATCAGTTCTCGATAGAAATGAGTTATAGGAGGAGCCGCACACAATAAGTGTTGGGTTAATTGAATGTCGACGATGTGCGCTTGTCAGTGGATGTTTTCATGGCCAATTTTCTAATGGAGAAAAACGTAAAGCAGGTAATTACACAGCTGGGCTGAGACAACACAGCACTAACGTGATTAGCACTGACGCTAACTCATAAAAGGGGATAGAAAAACAATGCTAAGCAATGTTCCTGTTAGACACAGTCCCTTAAAATTAGCCAGGGTAATTTCAGACATCAGCAAAAAAAGAGAAGAAGAAGAATTTCAGGTCAGAGTAAAAAAATTGAGGTCGAGAAGAATCAAAGTAGACAAGCATTTTAAAATATGCATAACAGCAAAATGTAATTAGATCTCATTTATTAAAATAACACTCTGCATTAGACTGTGCTGAATCACAGTGTTTCTGAAAATGAGTTGGTGATATGCTTGGCTTGCTTTTATCTCGCCCTTTTCTACATAAAGATAAACCTGTTTTTTTTTTCAATAATGGCTTTCTGTTGTGCAGTATAGCTTCATCATGCAAAACAGCTTGATGTGAAATTACCTCAGGACAAATTACTTCATTCCAACCAATTCCAGCTCCCTTTTGTAAATCCCATAAGTAAATACAATCATAATTGCCCTATTATGGGAATCAACAATGATAGGTTTTCTCTTGGCTTTCTCTTGACCAGACCTATTACATATTTTTAGTGGCATATTGCAGCAAACTTAGTTAGCCTACTTAAATATTCTCCTTGTTGCCTCAAGATTATCACAACCCCACGCCAAAAATAAACAGCGTTGTACTCTGCACTGACTATATTAGGTCTGTAATATCAGTTTGTGACAAGCAAGCCCGACTATCTACCTTCCTACACTATAGCTAATTTACTAGAGATATTTTTTCTTAGCTATAGCAGTTAGAATTGTTTTCTTACTTATCGAATAGCAAGATTGATGGACAAGTGTGAACGTAACGAGCAAAGTCACTGAATAGGAATAAAACTCAAATGAAACTCTGATATAAAGGCAACCAAACAGATATTCATCTATAAATAGATAGTAGCCGACATTCATATATTCATAAGGTAAGCATCGTTGAGCCTGGGAAGGGAGCCAGTGAGCCTTAGGGTGTAATCGTTACTGTTGGGTCATAAATTACAACGCTGCCGCAAATAGGGGGAAAAAAGTGTGAAGAAAACAGTGAGAGAAATGGAGAGGGAGAAGAAAACTAAAAGAAAAAAAACAGGAGAAAGAGAGATGGTAGCAGAGGGAGGACTGTGATAAGGACCCTACGTCTTCCCCCCCCAGCGCATACATCTTGTTACACAAGCTCACGGCCGCTCTCTCTCTCAGCGACGCGGGCCTGGGAGTCAATCTATTTGGTAGCGTAGTGTGAAGTATTTACAGTTCATTAATGAGGCAGCCAGGGACCCTGAGCAGGGCAGAGAGAAGGAGAGGAGGGAAGATAGGAAAAAGAAAAGAAAAAGAGGGAGGGAGGGAGTAAGAAGAAGAGAGAGAGAAGGGCAGAGGACCTACTCATAGGACACCAGAGACTTTTGAAGGAGAGCAAGAGGCATGATGGGATTGGTAAATGTGCGGAGTGGCGGAGAAGGATGTGGGGGCAAAGAGAGTAATATAAAAATATGAAAAGAGCGGGGGAAGGAGGGATGGAGGAGTACAGAGGTCAGGGAGGTAAACGAGTTGGGCGGTGGTTGATCTGAAGAGTAACGGCTGATTTTAATGGAGGCAGCAGGCCTCTCCATTATCAAATGCGCTCCTGACCCTTAGAGAGGCAACAACCCTGTAAGACAAGCCTGTGATTTACCGTTCACACTTCCTCATCTCACACTCCTAGTCATCTCATTGAAAGTGACTCCCATGTGTCTTCAGTGCACTCCAGGAGTGCTGGTGCAGAAAAGTTACACCATGATTCCAAGGGCCTAGCTCAGACAGAGGTCCATGCAGAACATAGTTACCAGTAATTACTGTTGGACAGCCCAATATTATATAGTTTCTGTGAGCTAAAACTTTCAGACTGATCTTCAAGCACCTGAATCATTTCCTAGTCATCACTGTAATAGGGTCCCCAATGAACTTCCTAATTTGTATGTGGGAATATCATAGATGATGGTTTCCAAAGCATGTAACAGATTATTTGCGTCACACCAAGAATCTGACATCCGACTTATCAAGGAGCCATCAGGATCTGTCATCTCATGCAAGTGTTTTGACAAAACAGACATGCATCTTTCCTCATATCCCCTGTTTATAGTGTTCTCCATAAATATGACTTCATTCTGATTTGTTTACTGTGTCCATCAAGATCAGTCATGATTGACAGTAGAGTCCCATCTGGTGTTTTCAGGAGTATTTCACATGAACGCCAAAATCGAGAATATCAAAACAAGCCCAGTTGGGTTGGTTACGCCAAGTCTTTGACAAACAAAAGTATCAAAGCTTCTCACCACTCCATGGCCCTCTGCCCCCCCCAGGGCTCAGTGAGCAGCCTTGTTGCACTCATTCTGAAGGCCCCCATGCACAGCAGGCAGCAGGCCTGATCGATCGATCGAGGTTGTCATTTCGCTCGGGCAAACAAAAGCCTGGCGCCTCCAGAACCATTGCTGTCAGTCATCAATTTAAATCCCCTTCAGTCTCTGGCTGGATGGATGGATGGTAAGAAAGAGGGTGGAAGAGAGAGAGAGAGATCTAAGCATGTGTCTACAGGTATAACTCAGGTGGGTCATGGAAGCAGAAAACACACAAAAAACAGAGCACCCACGAACCATCACTTATGCCAGCAGGAGTAATTTGATTCAAGGGGGTTGACAAGCTGGGAAGGGAAGATAATATCTAATTAATAACTGTAATTGACAAGCAGTGGTGTTAGCCCATGGTGATGGAGCCGGCCCCTGTGGTGGTTGATAAATGCCACGCATCAGTTCAATTTCCAAGGGGGCCTTGGGCGCCAGGAGGCCTGGGGGGGCGGGGGGGGCATTGGTGAAGGGAGTCGAATTCTGCTGGGAATAATCTCCTGACCTGCCTGGAGACTAGAGGGGTCTATGTGAGTGTGTGTGTGTGTGTGTAAACAGGGGTTGGGGCTAAGATGGAGAGACAACTCACTTATATCCATCAGTCAAGGTGGCCATGCCGGTCAGGGGTTTTTACCCATGATTCCATGGTTGCCATTTGCGCCAGAGGTACAAGCAGGTCTGTGATGGAGCACTAGCAGTCTCTGACGTGACCGACGATTCGTCACCGTTTGTGTCTGTAAGGTTTGCCTGATGGTGTCTGCGCAATCGATATATGTATGTATGTTTGTGTGACTACCAATATGTCTGTCTAATATGGTTTGTCTCTATGAAATTCTGTTGTTATGGACATTAATCGAGAGCACTGTAATTTTATTTGATGTGAGTGACTCACTTCATCAACTGATAACTCTGTGAGGTCACCTATACACAATCATTAAAAAGAACACAATAACTTAATTTCATAACAGATTTGTATCTATTCTCATCATCCACATAAATATAGATGACTATTTAAGGCACTAAATCTTTGCAACGTGGTGGGTCAAGGGAACACACAGTATTACATTTCCCAGTGAAAAGAGGGACCCGCCATGGAAAGATTCAGAGCCAGACATGCCAGAGCCTGTCCAGACATCTGACTCAGATGCATGCTGTTGTCTGTTTGTCTGAACAACATGCCAAGTCACCATGTCTGTCTGCGTTTTTTTTTCTCCATCTCTTTGAGAGCGTGCTTCTCTCACTCCATGAAAACATCTGACAACTGTTGAGTCACACATGTAAGCCAGCAGGACCAAATTCAATGCATGCAGTGGTGCTGTTAACTTCAGCTGTCTGTTGCTTCAAATAGAAAATAAATAAATAAATAAATAAATAAATAAATAAGAAAGACATGGAATTGAGTTTTCATCAACACCTGAGATGACAGCAGTCAAGATACTGCCAAATTGTGAAGTCTAGAGAATAGAAAAAACTTATTGACCAAGAACTTGTTTTCCTGATAAAACCTGGATTTTCTCATAGTAGGAACAGTTTTTATTCATTTCAACATGAAATCAATAGCAATTAATCAATAGCAGTAGCAGAGTTTTTCCCCTCTAACCAGGTCATGTTCTGATCCTTGAGCTTGTGAGAAGCCATCTCAGGTTCATTTTCTTATTACTGATACTTTTCTTTGTGTTGTAGTTGCTAAAGTAATGCTTAGTGTTGAATGAAAGGTATCACATTACCCCAGCATATTCTATTATTTCTGTTATTAATGTTTCAGGTTTTTGCCCTATTATTCTGTTCGTGTTTTTGTCCAGATGCTTATGTGGATATGTGGACATATTGTGGTCATTACTTTGGCAATCCCAAAAACTACATATTAAAAATGCTACAAAAATGCTGTATGAACTGTAAGTAACGACAACAGGACAGAACAACACAAATTGTTTTGAAGGGAAAAAAATTACTGATTTTTAGCAGACATATCTGGACTCACAAAGAAAGGAGTCTTCAGAAATGGGTCCCAGAAGGCATTTTTGTTCAGGATGGCTGAGAGTTTCCATTAATTAGCTTTTACATTGGTAAACCATTGTAATGAGGCTAATAGCTATGAGCTAACTATGAAATGAACCCTAAACTGGCAAAGAACATAGGGAGCTTATTAGTTAGGCTTACTCTGGATAGTAAACTAGTGTAACTACACTATACAACTAATACTTTTGCCTAACATCAATTTATCCTACCGTACTCCACAAAAACGTTCACCGAAAAAGAGTAACCATCCTGAATGCAAGTCCTTCAGGGACTTTACATCTGCCGTGCAAAGAGCCCAATGAACTAGGACAGACCAATTATCAGTCAGTGACGTTACTGTTGCTCCAAATGTCTAATTATTCAGTTTTGTACTGAATCAAATGTCCGCATCATTGAATTACTGCCACTCACAAAACCAGTATACAGTATTTCTCAGAGTTTGTCCACAATGACATTCAAGTTAACTTTTTAGTCATTAATGAACAGGAACTATGTTTTCAATTTATTTTTGAATTTATTATTTTTTATTTTATAATTTAGTTTTTATTTGACCTCTTATCTGCACATATTAGCACATTTGAAATGCAATCAACTATAGTCTTTAGCAACCTTGCTCATACAGAAAAGCATGCTTATTAAAAAATGTTTGTATGAAATGACTGCCTTGGCATTGTTCTGAATCAGTAGCAATTTATTTTTTTAAGCAGTCTGTCTGATTTCCTCTGACACTAATAAAATGAAGAAAGTATGACTGGTCTCCAACCGAGCGAACCCAGGCTTTGCAATGAGTGTTAATTAGCTTAATAAGGCCCAAATGAGAGGAAATTACATCTTCAAGAACATTTGGTGCACCTGTGTGCCCCTAGTAAACATGCATCATCCAGACAGAGGGGTGAGGAAAGAGAAGAAGAAAGATATTTAGACCGCTTATGAAAGTTTAAGGTCTGACGTAAGTTTTGTGTTGGGTTAGTAATCATTACTCAGGGGAAGAGGGGGCTGAAGAAGGTGGTAATGAACAGTCTCTCTGAGGCTACAGCCACGTCAGTTTGATTGCTGTTTCTGCCCTTTGGTGCTTCAGAAACCATTTTCTGTCTCTCTGCGAATGTCTGCCAGCCTTACCAGACTCAGAATAAAGCACGTCACCAAGTATTACTGCCATGTAGTTAGAGAGAGAGAGAGAGAGAGAGAGAGAGAGAGAGAGAGAGAGAAAAAGAGAGAGCTAACCATGCAGAACATTAAACTGGGTTTGAGGACCGTTAAGACACCACTGTTTTTATTATACTTTCGAAGCTCACATCGTCAAATGTATGCGGGTGGCAAAAAGATCTATATTGCCCTGACGAGGGGCAAGGTCTGGAGTTTTTTTTTTTTTTTTCTTTAAAGTGCACCTGTCATGCATGATGCAGGGCCAGCTTGAGTTTCATTTGCATATCTGTGGATACGCGTGCATAAATGTAAGTGTGAATACCCACAACGCCTCGTTCATGTACGCAGAGTTATGTCATATCATCATATTCATGAGCTGTTGGCAGCAATGTCATTTCAGAAGTAACACACCCAATCTCAACTCAATAGTGCAGGAGAGAAGAAAGAGAGAGAAAAAAATAAAACAACAAAACAACTGAATCGGAGAAAGGCTTTTGTTGTTGCAGTTATTGTTGCCAGTGTTATCAAAG
Source organism: Tenualosa ilisha (assembly GCA_015244755.2). Lineage (NCBI taxonomy): Eukaryota > Metazoa > Chordata > Actinopteri > Clupeiformes > Clupeidae > Tenualosa > Tenualosa ilisha. Next base: position 2,300,319 of record PYXC01001890.1, on the reverse strand, counting down.
TAATGACAGCAGCAAGCTGCCACATTCATATTCCAGAGTGGGAAAAAAAACTATCATTGTATTGCACTTGCATAAGTGACACATCTATTCAATCAGAGCCATTGGTGATGGATGGGTGGAATCACCTTTCGAAGGCAATCAGGTCTGGGTGATGATAATGTGGCGTCAACGTGACAGGTTTGAATCCCACACTGTCAGTCCAGAGGTGTCCATCACATCACCTGTCATTCATGTCATTGGTGCGTGTGGTGGGTTCGGAGACCCCCCTGCTCTTGCAGGTGATGGAGAACAAGCTGTTTTCTCTAGCTTCCTCTCTCTCTCTCTCTCTTTCTGTCTCACATGTGCATAGCATTGCAACAGGAATCTGTTGGGCCTCAGTAAACAATCTAATTATCGATGTCATTATGCTTGGCTTTGTGTCATAATGAAGCTAATGTTGTATTAAATTGTGGGAGTGCTATATTTTCCTTGAGATTGCTCTGGGTTTGGGTTCACATTTGTGTGTGTGTGTCTGTGTGTATACATATACACACATATATATATATATAGTGTATGCATTTGTGTGTGTGTGCGCGTGTCTTGGGAGGTATGTGGGTGAGAGACAGCCCTCCATGGGCTGCTGTTTGTGTGGTTTCTTTCTCAGTTCTGCAGGCTGTTTGATCTGCTTTGAAGTGACGAGTCTGCAATGGCTTTATCTCATTAATTTCTCCCGCCTTTATCGAACGCAAAGCTCACAGCTCATTATTACCCCCAAATGAGCGAAAACGAGGGAGAGAGAGAGAAAGAAAGAAAGACAGAGAGAGAGAAACTGAAGGGAAGAGTAAGGGAGGGGATTGCTTCAGTTTTTGTTCCAAGTAATTAACCATAAGAAATAACCCCCATTTTGCTGACTCTTGCAAGCCTGATATCACCCTTGATTGTCTTCAACTGATTAGCATCATGCTAATAGCCCCAACACAAAACCCCTGACCGGTAGGAATGAATAAAAGACTGACAAAAACACAAAGTGTCAAGGGACAGAAGTTGATCATGGCTGGTAAAAACTGTTATCTATTGCAGGGGTATTCCTCAGTCAGCCCTCAACATGCTACGTTTGCCTTTAATTTCAAAAAAGAATAGGCTGACCATGTATTAGGATGGTGTATTCCCTTGCCCAGCTGGAAACTCTCTGTGTGTATATGTGTGAGTGTGTGTACGCATGTGTGTGTGCTTATTTCATTGTACTCACTGTTTTGTGTATGAGGCAGTCTGCCACAAACAGACTTATTTTTTTTCTGACATCCTGAGGGAAATAAAGCCAGGAGATTATCACAGGAAAAGAAAAAATAAATAACAAAATAAAACAGAACCAAAACAAATACAGAAGGCCAAAATGATTTCAAGCCAATTCTGGGAGATGATTAGATATGGTGTAAGATTTTTGTGACACAGCTCAGAGTTGAGATAATCTGCTTCACTGTTTTTCTGTAGATCTCCTTCACAATGTTGTCCAATCATCAAAATGCAATGTGTCAACACGCTTTTTTGTTTGTTTTGTGTTTTGCTCTGCATTTGGATTTAAAGGTTTTCTTATCTTGAAGTGATAGTCCAGTGCACTTTCAACCATAACCCTGTTGTTTGAGGTCACTGAGTGCTGTCTGTAGGAAAGAAAAAAAGAAAATTTGGTACAACATAGACCAGATCGCGAATTGACAGCTAATGCTAACTGAAAAGGGCCTAATTCCTCTAAGATCTCTGATCTTTGCATTGGCAACAAACTATTTTCACAGAGTGACAGACATTTGTGCTGCCGGCGTTCCTCTAACTGATGGATCGAATTCATTATTGGAACACAAAGGAACTCCATGCTACAAACTCGTAAATGGAAATAAAACTACAAAATGGCTGTACCCATTAGGTATTATGGGGCTATAATAATCCTCATTTTAGGAAGAACAGGACTTCTGAACACCATATAACTTGGATCTAATGGCTGCAGTGGCCTTGAAGCTATCTCCTTTGCCCATCGGTTTTTTTTCTAATGTCTATTTCTTTTGGATTAAGGTGGAGAAAGGGACCTAAAAAGACAGCATGTACAGTTAATTGGAATGGTGAAGGAAGACACACTTTTATATATTGTAGTCTTACACAGAGAATATTCTATGCATCTCACACAAATACAGGCAAAAAACTCAATAATACTAAAGTGAAGATAAAACAGTATAACGAAACTAAATCAATGCAATGTAAATGATATGTAATAGAAGAGTAGAAACCTATGACACACAGGCCTACAATAAATAAAAAATGAAAATACAAGAATAAGATTAAAATTAAAATTGTAGCTGTGACTGTGTGTCTCTTGTTCTTCACTTACCTATTTGCAAACCTGACAATCTAGTGGCCTACTGGTTAGGGTGACCAAAGGATGCCTAGTTTGATTCCCCACCTGTAGGAAAAATGTGGATGGGGAAGTGGTTGAACATCACTCTCCCATGCCCACATTCACAGCTAAAGTGCCCTCGAGTAAGGCACCTAAGCCCTCACTGCTTCCCAGGCACAACAGCAGCAGGCTGTCCACTGCTCCAGGATAGCGTGTGCTTTCACTCACTGTGTGCTTTGTGTCACTAATTTACATCAGTGAATTAGATGCGTTAAATACAGAGACTGAATTTCCCTCACAAGATCTAAAGTGTGCATATACTATACATTACACACTATGCGTATATAAACTTACACTTACACAACCTATACTAAACTTCCTCCATTGAGGCACTGGTACTCAATAAGTCATTCAAGACATCACAATTAGTAATATCATAAATGTATGAAGTGTGAGACAAAAAAAGACACACCTGATGTGGTCTTAAAGTTCTCAGCCTTCTCCATCATTGTCATTCTAACATATGTGGCCTCCCAAAGCAGTTGATCATTTCTCACCCTCTGCAGGACGTGAATCCAATCCTCACTACCATGGCGACGGCAGGTGGGCCTGTCATTACTCTGCCTGGTGTCCGTCCGTCCGTTTGCACATCCCGCTAGCCTTCATTAGCGTCCAACCTAGAGGACCCCAGGCTGACAGCTGTCCCTAATAATGCCTGTCCAGAAGCCCACTTCACTCCCCCACCCCACTGACATGATGTCAATTGGAAGATATGTGGCCGTGCAGCGTGATTGCAAGGGGAGCTGCTGTGGCTGAGTGAGAAAGATTCGTTTCACAGTAGGCTGGCAATCACACTGACCTGCAAACAAAGCCTTGCTGCAGATAATAGAAGACCACACACACACAAACAAACACACACATATATACATACACACACTCACACACACCAACATTCTCCTAGTGTGTTGTGTATTTGTATGTATTCACACATATAGGCAGGCACAGAGTACACATGCATTCTGTCACAATACACACAACCGTGACAAACAAATGCATGTGTTTACATACAAACACAAGCACGAACAAACAAGCAGGTTTTTCCATGCACAAGAAAACACACACAGGTTGCTGGACACAAACAAATGGCAAAAAACTGATTGCACATTTACACAAAGATTGACACACTGGTGCAGATACTTACATGAATACATATCTGGTTAGTCACATGAGCAAAAAGATACATCAACAGTGGCTTCTATACCCATTGGCAATTTGTAACACACAAATATACGCATATACATACAGACACAGCTTGGCAGATGTAATCACTTGTGTACACAAACTCTCTCTCTCTCTCTCTCTCTTTTTCTCACACACACACACACATGCACACACACACACACCTTCAGACGTCAACACATGCAACAAGGATATTTTTCAAAATTCTCTCAGTGGTTGAATAAGCTGTTTCCAACAGGCGTCCGTTTCCTTCTTGTACTGTCATCTTCAGTTGATTAGAGTGACAATTAGACAAAGCAGTGCCACTCCATTTCCATACAAACTGGATTACTTCAATATACGAGCATCTCGAAATACTCTAATGACACTGACTCTGTGAGTCGGGAAGGCTGGTTCTGAGTTGCCAGAAAGGCTTAAATAAATAAATAAATAAATAAATGTGTAAATGTGTTCACACGTCAAATTCTTCAAACAACAGGCAGAATTGTTTTGACTGATGTCAAGGAGATATTTCTGCTGCATTATCAAACACTGCATTACATACAATATAGTAAAGTCTACTGATGGATTATCATAATTTCACTGACATATGCATAATTCCTCTGGCATAATATAACTTTAGTGGTATTTGCTTTTATGTCAAAATAGTTTTACAAACAGAAAAAAATACGCACTTTAGGTCGCAGCATATATATAAATAGAAATATATATATATATATATATTTGTTTACTTTGTGATTAGGCATAATAATGGTTCTTTCCTTGAGCGACTGGCCAATAGGATTGTGTGGATTTTTCCTTATGGCTGTATTCATCATCAGAGCCGAGCACTCACTATCCTGTGCTCCTTAATTAAATCGTGGTGAAAGGTTAACCTCCGTAAGACACCGCTCCTCGCACAATGAGCCTCGGCACATATGTTTCATAGATAGCTTCCAGCACGGAGGCCAGTGAAGCCTTCACCCTTTTTCTCCATCTGTAGATAAGACTGAGCCTCCTCAGCACTCTGTGCGGCTTCGTTAAACTGCATTATTGTGATTTAATTTACACGTGCAGGTTCATCGACTCCTGACCTCTGGTTGTTTGAAAGTTGAGCCTGGGCTGCCATGATAACCCAAAAACCCTGCTGGCAGAAACTATAGCCCCCCCCTCCCACCAACTCCATCCCCTCCGCTTTTATTTTACACGATTACTTTTTTCTTTCGCTCAGACTTATTTGCCCTGTCTATCTATTTGTTTATTTATTTATTTGTTATTTTATTGTTTGTTTGTTTATTGGTGTGGTGGGTTTTAGAAAATGCAATAGTATGGCAATGTTTATTTGTTTATTTATTTATATTTTGAAAAAATCACAAATCTCTATGCTAATATTTACTCCTCATTTGCGATTATTTACTTATTTATTTCCACGGTTATTTATTTATTTGCAGCCAGCGGCAGTGCACAATCACCAGAGTCTCCTGGGCTGAGTTCCTTATAGCTTTCTGCATCTCTAAGTAGAAACGCATCAATATAATGAGGCTTGCAAAGGGTGCTAAGTCTACAACCTAACAGTAGCTGGCTAACAGTAAAACCATGAGTAAGACCCTAAACACACACATCGATAGATCTGTTTCCACATACCACACAATGGCTAGATCACAATGCCATCCCTAATACACTGGCATGAATCAGGCAAGGTTGCAAGGTCTGCACCAACCCTGCTGCCTCACTGATGCCTCTCCTCATGCATCTGCCATGTCTTTTCTTTGCTTTAGTTACTTCCCCATCATTTTTGTTGTGGAGGGAGTGTGTGTGTGTGTGTGTGTGTGTGTGTGTGTGTTGACAGAGATGAGCTCCTGCTTCCCTCCATGCTGCTGTTATTGGATGTAATTCAGTTTAATTAGCGGTGGAGAACAAACATGCGGCCCTGTGCCCTGACGCAGAGAGAGGCGATTAACCACCGGCTTTGTTTGAACACGCATGTGTCAATCACACATCCTCTGTCTGTGTCGCCAATCAGCCCGCCATTGTTCAGCAAACACGATTTTCTCCCCAAAATAAGATGAATAATGAAGGATAATGAAGTGTTCCTAACTGCTTTTACTGCGGGAGGTGGAGGTGGTTCAGAAGAGGGTGGTGATGGTGGAGGTGTGGGTAAGGAAGGGGATGCTGTTCTTGTGTATTTCTGTGTCCAGCGTATTTCAAAAAGAATGACTTATACAATAGGCTTCATGTGTTTTAACCTGCAGTTGTAACAGTAACCTTGTGATAACAAAGCAGTTATCAGGTTATGTTGGTTAGTGTGAAACCCTACACATTACAAACCTGGACCGTTTTCAACCCAACTAAAGTTACCGTCTTTGGAGACCTCCTACTGCGGGAGGTGGAGATGGTTCAGAAGAGGGTGGAGGTGTGGGTGGGTGGAGCTGTGGAGGAGAGGTGGAGCTGCTTTGTATTTGCTACAAAGAATTGGGGAAAAAAATGATTTGATCTTGAAGATTTTTTTTTTTCAAACATGCAGGTTGATGATAAGTCAAATACGGTACACAATCAGTCATATAAACACTACTGTGTGCACAAACATAGACACACCCACACACACACGAATAAGCATCTGCACACACACTGAGGATGAGGGAGGATGAACTGAATGTCAATTCAAAGTTCAGAGTCATGTCAGTATACCACCAGAGATACACACTTGTCCTCATTTGATTTGTTAAGCTGTACAAGAATTACAAAACTTGAAGCGTGTTCCCATCAAAAGACCATCCAGGCATTTTGATGGCCCAAAATCACAAAATTAATCATGAAATCCTAGAGGGCCAATGTTTGACATTAGCCCTGCCCACCAGCGCTGCACTGTAGATACTGAGTAGGATACCTGTGGGCAGTAGGATGATATCTTTACAATCACCTCCCATGATGGGTGGCAACTGTGCTTTGAGCAGACACACCTACAGCGTCTGAGCTTTGAGAAATACAATAATTTGACTTATTGAATTGCTCAACGCTCATTAGTACATTAGTAACAACTAGTCCTTTGGTATGAGGAACTTAGAACTGATATCATTTCCATTTTACTGGGTCTGTAAAGACACTAACGTGAAAGAATTAGTCCACAGTTATTGACCACATGTGCCTTCCAGTAAAAAATTAATTATTGTCTTAACTTCTCTCCATCACTATTCATGATGCATCTTTTGAACCACAGCTCTTATATTCTCTCACTACATGGCAACATACATACTGTACATGTGAAATTTACCAAACAAACAAACACATAAATAAATAAATAGGCACTGCTGTTAGTAATTTATAAAAGGCCTTTCCTGAATACTGGCTACACGCCTTCTTGCGTTTCAACAATCAATCTTTTGTCTTCATCAGGACATGCCAGACAAACACAGGCGAGTACATTTAACAGGTGGGGAGGCGGGAGTACGTCACATGACCCAAACACACATAATAATAATGGACTCGGCTAGCTGGCTGGGTGGCTAACTGGGTGGGACCTTTTTCACTGGTCAATAGCCCATGCTGTAAGCAACATCACAGGCAATGAAAAAGCCTCATTACCCACCAAAATACAATGCTTTAAAGATGCCCTGCCACACAACTTTTTTTTACCTTTTAAATCTTTGTTGTCTTCAATAGCCAGTGGAAAGAAATAAACAGAGACATCAGGCCAATCAAAAAGTTGATAAATTTTACGCAAGATAGACCAAGCGTGAGCCATTGCCAGATGGCACTGCATTATCATCCAATCCGTGCTCTCCTGTATTTGATTAGTGCCCACTCCACGAAATCACTGGATATCCATGACATAAAGATAACAGGCAGAACAGCAATGTCTCACTTTTAGCATGCTGAAAACAGGAGGTTAGAGACAAATGGCTGCAGTGATTTTTTTGAAGTCTCTTATTATTTCTGTGTCCAGCGTATTTTTCAAAAAGAATGACTTATACAATGGGCTTTGTATGATTTAACCTGCAGTTGTAACAGTAACCTTGCGATAATGAAGCAGTTATTTGGTTATGTTGGCTAGTGTGAAACCCTACACATTACAAACTTACCGTTGTGAAGTGTCTGTTTACTGTCTCCAGGCAATTGGTGGATGTGCTTATCATTGTCTGTCTTCCTTCATTTCCTCTGAAATGTGATATTAGGACTTAACACTTGATGTTGACTTGATGTTAGCAAACTAATGTATAAAGGTTGCAGATAGTGTTGGTAAGGTCTCCTTGGACCGTTTTTAACCCAACTAAAGTTACATACCATCTTTGGAGATCTCAGAGAACAATTTGACTTACCGTATAGATGTATAGCAGGGCCCCTTTAAAGCAGGCATCCAGCCATCTGAAACAAACCTAACCCCTTGTCTTTTTTTCTGGCACTTACAAAACCATTTTATAGTCCACATGAGGCAAGAAAAGTCACTGTGCACATCACATACTCACACACAAGCAACAGACACAGTGACTCTGCATTCCTTAATTAATCCCGACACAATTAATCTGTATTCTGCATATGATAAGAATACTGAGAGTCTAAAAAGGACAAAAGTCCACACCTTCATCCAGACCTTCAATTTGGCAATCCACCAAGCGTCCATTAGGCAGGCATCCAAGTCTGTCCCCACCCCTTACTTTCCTGGGGAATTTCCTCAATGGTTATAACTTTCATATGTTTTAAATACTTGTGAACAGGCTCTTTGAAATGTACTGCTATTGGATAGTATCCATGGTGTTTTCATAGTGTATTTGTGTTTTGCCACTATCATGGGGTCTACGTTCAGTGTGTCCCATGTAAAAACATCCACATTTACACTCCAATCTGTAGATAACGTGTGTCGTTACTCTTCTTTAGAGTGAAACAATTCTATCAATTCTTACTCATGGAGTACTTCCATGAATAGATTTTTGGCAGGCAATATTGACACTGTGACTGAAACAAGAAAGTAGTGACTTGCTATCTTGCTTTCTCCACTGTCTAACAAGTTACTTGTCGTAGAAAGCATCAAGGCACCTGCTAAAATCTTAGTTGCAGCCATTTTGATAAATATCATTTGGGACAATGATACTCTGTTGTATAATATTACACCACAGTTTTATATACAGTACAGTATCTTGTGAATATATGATATCTTGTTGACTCAGATAGAACAAATCTAAGAGGGAGGTGGTCTGCCCACAGTCACATGACCAATTCAGCAACTGCCTTGATCTGCAAAGTGCACCAAAAGTTGGTATATAGTAGAGCTCTAGAAAGGCCTGTATCTCATTTTTAGGCTGAGCATTGGTGCTATTGGTTAGCTCTTGTAGTTCTAGGGCCTGTCAGACATTTTGAGGCAGTCTGATAAATCTATTTATTTAAACATCATTAATATCAACTCTTGATATTCACTGATACATTACAATAACACATCCTAACTGTGCTACTCTGCTCCTCATGTTTCATGTTCAAACACAAGCCCATCACATTCTAGTTTAATTCGGTTTGTCTGAGTCTAACTTAGATCACTCTGGTATATTTATGAAATATGTGCTAACCCTCTTTCATACATGCACATAGAAATTTGTCAATTTAGAAACTGAACACATTGTTTTCACCTGAAAAAGGATGGCAGCTCTTTGGAGGTCACCTCTCACATGTGTCTACACTGGATTCTATCTCCAATGTTCCTATGGCTTCCCTGACCATATAGATACACTCAAGCATGTAAAGGTCCCAGTCGACACTGACCTTTAACAAGACGAAGGTCATCAATATGCCACCGCAATAAATGATGAGAGGGGAATGGAGAGATGTGGAACTAATTCATCCAAAGAGAAACCTGATAGTTATTGATTGTCTTATTGATTCATACTTAGGAAACTAGCCAAAAGAGACCCAGTTCATATTGGCTTGACAGCAAGAGTTGACAGGAACCCCCTGAATAGGGCAGAAATGGCTTGACCCAACAGATGCTCCCTATATGCTGCAAAATGTCATCATATCTAAGTTTTATAGAAGATGTGAATCGATTAGGTTTAGTAATGAATAATCTATCTATGGGATTGCACTCAAAGCATCTTTAAAAGGGTATCAGTCCACCTGAGACATATTGCAACACATGACTTGAAATGGACCTTCTCAGTGCTTGATGAGTGCATCCTCAGACTCATTCTCATTTGACATAAGTCTCTACAGCTATACATAGCTTTACAAAATTAAAATCTAAGATGACATAAATCCAAATGACATCTAAAATTAAAGGGCTCATCTGGAGCCAATCAACCCATAGCCCCATTCGAGGTTGCTGCCTGCTGATGGTAGAACTAAGAACAAGAATATTTGGGACAACACAGACCAAATTTGCAAACTGGCATCTAATGCTAACTGAAAGAGGAACAGGAAAACAAAACAAAAACTGAGCTTCCTTGAACTCGTCAGTTTGCGTTGGCTGCCATTTTGCTACTCAGTCTATTCTGCACCAAATTTTCTCATTCTTATTCCTTTGACAGCACTTGGCAACATTGAACAACAGAGCTATAGGTTGATTGACTTTGGATCATTGCTTTAATATTGCTTTATTTAAATACAGTGTATATTAGACTCCTAGACCTGTTTGTGGTCAAAATGTCCATCATGATGCATCGCATGACTTAAGGCTGTTGCACCAGAGGGGTCTGAAGCGGTTAGTAATGAAACTATGAACATGGGGTGAAACTACTTACAGTGCATTAGTTATTTATTATGTGCCAGAATGATGCCTATTAATGGATGATATTTGATGTTAAGCGCTATGTTACTAATACATTATATATATTTCCAAATGCATAGCATATGGTTGTAGTGGCTGCATATATACATAACATGTATTGCTGCCAAACAAGCAAAGTGTTGAAGACACCTCTTTATAGTGCACTTTTCTTCAGTCTTTGCAGTAAGATCAGAAATAGATAAAGCTCTCTCTTCACTCTCTTTAGAGATGGCGAGGGATTCATTCCAGCTCTGACAAGCACCCAAATATCACAAGCTGATATGAAAAGCACCTTTCTCCAATTGCTTTCCCTGACTAACAAGACCGATTTCTGATGACACCCATCTCCGAATGTCAGATTTGTCAGCCAGAGTTCATTAGGCGATCAAACTGAAAGACTGATGAAAGAATTGTTCAAATTAGTGTCAAATCTGATCTAAGGGGCCCTCTGTAGTCAGCCACTAATCCTAAAGAAGTAGAGCAGAATTGATTTCAATTTGCAGGTATGTCCTTTTTAGCTCACACTCTCTATCTGTCTTTTTCTCTTATCTTCACCGTTTTCACCTGTTTGCCTTCACTCACATCTAAAGCTTTTTTATTTATTTTTTTTACTGCTTTTTTACTCGTTGTCTTTTATGCTTAATGGGCCATTACAAGTTGGCGGGCTACCTGTTCCCCAAATTAAATTTTCTTCAGGCATCTCCGGCAATCGTGCAGTTTCCTCTCCCTTTTGTTTTTCTGAATCAAGCTAGCGTGCCAAGAATTTTTGAAATGGAGAGTGAAAATAAGGAAAGATCCCTGTCACTTTTCTTGAGTGAGAAAGTGGGAGATGTCAGCAGACGCGTGTCGGTCGGCACTCTGGGATCTGTTTGGCAGTTTAGCCTAGATGCTGAGGCAGCTAAGTGATAAATGACTGTCACACAATGTCTGTGATGGATCTATGTAATGGCGTTTTGCCCTTACTGTGAGTAGGAACTGTGATGTTCCAAAAAGTGTTTGCTTTGCTGAAACAGTGCAACCACCGTTTGGAGACCACTGCAGCTTCCTGGCCCTTTATGGAAAGGCCTGTTGAAATTTCATAGCATCACTTTAGACACGCCACTGCCAAATAAAAAAAAAGGTGATGTAACCCATTTGAATGCTGTCACTGCAGTGTGACATGTTGTTGGGAAAACAATCTCCCCAGCAGAAAAAAAATGATGAATTTGGGGTGGCAGGAGACCCAGCATGGTAAGCAAGCGTGCCCATGCAGCTGGAACGTTGGCAGCAGTTTAAACACCTTGAGTGCCTCGCCTGGCAACATCCATACAGAGAGGCAAACAAAAGTATGGAACATTTGAAATTGATGGGACAGGAAAGGAGAGTAGCTGTGAGAGATTAAAATGGGTGCTTGCTGAAACTCGAGAGAACAGCATGAGAGCACTGTAATGAAAGTGACTAATTAATACTAATCTAACTTGAGCTTTCGAACAGTCTTCTCCTTAAATGTTTCACATGGCCTTCTTCCATTTTCACTAAGGAGACATGCCACATGCTTTACCCCAGTCTCTGCTAACTGTGTCATGTTGAGTCACACAGGCTTATTCAGGGGTGCAGTGCATTTTGGGAAGTCCCTAAAGTGCCTTTAGCTAATGTCTGTTAGTGAGCAGAGTGGTGTAAACAGGTTTTGTTTGGCTGTTTCATACCTGGAGGCTGAGACTTGTGCTCTCTCACAAACTCATTTATTTATTTATTTATTTTACTTCTGTGATGGATGTGGATGCAAGGCGGGCATGCTGTGCGACAGTAATGGTATCCTTTTATCGTCAGTGAGCTGCGAATTAGAACCTAACCTTGGCTCGTTCAGTGGCAGCGGATTACGACTTCAACCAGAGTCACTGCGCATCGAGGGAAGGGAAAGGTGAGGAGAAGCAAGAATTTTTGTGCAAGTAATTGAGTTGAAAGCTGAGAAAAGCTCTGGTGGATTAAAAAGGCCCAATTTTGCTTCAGAAGAGATTCCTTTCAAGGAGGCAAAACAAGTGAACCTCTCAATGAACTACCATATTTTTTTTTTCAAAGCAAGCATGTAAAATATCTCAGTTTAACCACAAATAACCTCTATAAACTGACTCATATTGACTTTAACTAATAAAACATAATTAGACCATCGTTTTTAAAACAGAATAATAAAACCTGTTGGAGCTGATGAAGTCCTATACGCTTGGCTGAATGATGTGAAATCAAAGTCAAATATTCATATACTCACAGTGAGGATCCATTTTGTTTAGCTAGCAGGGTTCCAGGGAGTCCAGATAAAAATTACTGCTTCCCCTTGACCAGAGAGAATTATTCAGGACTGGAGCTCATTTAAACATCTCCCTTTAACTTTCCTCTTGCCTAATAGGGTCATTTGTGTTGCTTGACTGGGAAAAAGCAATGCAATCAAAATGGAGTTTTTAATGTCTGCCATTAAAACTTTTTCACTGTATCTGTGCTTGACAAGGGTGTCAGAGAGAGAGAGAGAGAGAGAGAGGAGAGAGGAAATGGAGGTGTGAGAGAAAGCCCCTCACAAGTGTAATGCTCTCTGCAGATCTCTGTGTCAGCTGGTGTTAAAAAGCACAGTAGTGATACCTGGGAAAAATATGAAAGTGCCTTCAAAAACTGACAACGTTGTAGACTTGACATGAAACCTGTGAACCAACCAGCGGTAGCAACAGCAGCAGCAGCAGCGACATCAACAGCAACAGCAATGACAGCATTCAAATCGTCTGAAGCTGTGAAGAGACGTTATAAAAAGTAAAAAGTTTCCTTGATCTCACCTCACCACCGTCTCCACTCACACCCCCCCCTCAACACATTGCCAAAGTGTAAACCCCCCTGTGACGTGTATAAAGAAGCTGATTCAGGATCAGATGTGGGCCACCAGGATAGATCGAGCATCTCTAGTCTATGGTAAGGCTGTATGTATGAATAATATGCTCAAAACCATCATTGTGTGTCATCCTTTCAGGCCTTTGGTCTGCCAGGGGATTCAAATTAAACATTCCAAAAGGAACCATTTTTCTGCCATCCCATTTCTCCCTCTCATTTTCTCTTTTTCACATCCTTATCCCCCTTATATTCAATTGCTCCTCCAGCTTTTTTGCTTTGTGAGTGTTTGTGTATGAGCGTGTGTTTGAGTGTATGTGCGTGTGTGTGTGTGTGGAGCCCATTTCTTTGTGTCTACCTGGCATCATGCAATGTGCTGTTTGATGCTTGCTTTTTTTGCAGGCCCCTAGCACTCCACTCCCATGCTTTCACTCTCTCTCTCTCTCTCTCTCTCTCTCTCTCTCTCTCACTCTCAAAAGGACGACCACTCTGCAGTCAGTGCAATCATCGCCAGTCTGACAGCCCTTTGCAGACCACAGCTGCGCATGAAAGACACTGTTATGTAAACAACAAAAGGCAAAGATATTGGAGGGGGGGAGGGATGCAATTCACGAGAGTGTGTACTTTATCGGTATAGGGGATTATCTTTTGAGAGTAATATATTTATTTAAAGCTTCTTTGGAATAGTACAGCACAAAAAATATATTGTCCTGATGCGTGAAAAGCCTGTTTGTTTGTTTGCTTTTCAATTCCAGTGTGCATCTTACTCTTCTTGAACATATAAATCAATTATTTTTTTTCTTTATTTTTTTATTTCCCAATTTGTAAAATGTATGTTTCAGTGACCATTCATTATTTACTGTCTCAGTATGAAGCATATTCAAAAATTTCACAGAAGAATTAAAGAATTAAATCTGTGTACTAAAATATCTCCCTTTATTGTAACATTTATATTAGCACAATGCACAACACTAGTCCACTAGGGGTAGCATAAGGTATTAATAAGTGATTTAGAATGACTAACAAATTGCTAGCATGTTAATAATATGCATGTTAATAAGTAGCTAGTTAATGGCAAACATGTGTGTGCTAATATAAAGTGTTAGCCTCTTTGGTACTCATCCCTTAGCTTCTACTTATCCTGAGTGTCAGTCCGTAAGCTCAGTTTTAGGTGAGTCTTTGACATGTCAGGGTAGGATCAGGTTAGGCCCTGTGCTGAAAACCCTTTCCTGCTGCAGGTGGAGTGGCTTTGACTCCTGCCATCAGTGGAGCAGATGACATTTTAATTGGCAGGCAGCAAAAGCTTAGTGCATTTGCCCTTCGGGTCCAGAGGTGAAGCAGGTGGATCGTTCCGGAAAAGCGAACAAACGTCAGCCATGTCATTGGTCGGCACATCAGAGAATGTGTGCGAGTGTGAGTGAGTGAGTGAGTGTGTGTGTGTGTGTGATACTGAGAAGAAATCCTAGTGAGTGACATACAGCGAGACAAATATCTGTCATTTAAGAGGAGGACTTCAAAGTGAAGGCAAAGCACAGCCAGAGCATTGGTATTCATGAGTTGGTCTGGCCGCACAGAGCCTCTGTGTGTGTGTGTGTGGTGTTTGTGTGTGTGTCTCTGTCTGTATTTGTGTTTGTTTATTTATATTTAGCTGTTAGTGTGTGTGTGTGTAAGAGAGAGAGAGACAGAGAGTGTCTGTCTCTAGGTGAATATCTGTGTGTTAGTGAATGTGTATGTGTGCGTATATGTGTGTATGGTGTGTGTTTGTATGTGTGTGTGTGCATGCGTGTGTGTTTGTGTGTGTATGCTTATGTGTGTGTGTGTGTGTGTTTACCATTCAAATAGGATAGGCTGTCTGAATATTACAGGGGAGGACTACTTAAAAGGCCGCCTGAGGAGTCATCTAGCCTGTGCTGACACCTTTGAAGGACTGATACGACTTCATTTCAGAAGCGTCTGATCGTAAAAGCTGATAAGACCACTGTCGGTTCGTTGACCAGGCTGGCTGCACGAGTGCCTCTCTCCTCTCTCTCTCTCTCTCTCTCTCTCTCTCTCTCTCTCTCTCTCTCTCTCTCTCTCTCTCTGTGAGGCTTTTTTAGCCAGAGGCCTTTCTCTCTGCCCCTTGAACACTCTGGACGAGTGCTTATAATAACTTAAGGACAAACAAGCTCTTGGTGCGGCTGTCAGTGGAGCGCGCCAATCAATCAAGATAATTCAATGCAAAACAAATCAATGTGGGTGCCGTGGCTTCCATCACCAGTGATAAGGATCGTGTAAAGCTTCAACGCAGCAGTCACAGATGCAGCCATAGTTGGTGTGTGTGTGTGTGTGTGTGTGTTTTTGTGTGTGTGTCGGGGGGAGGGTATGTGGGGCTGAGAGCCAGCACTAGTGCTCCCTTTGAAGTAAATATGATATTTTGAAGTCTGTGTCACTGATATGTAAATATCACAGAAAATAGATTGCGCCTCCCCTCCTTGCGAGGGAGTTCAAGCAGGCTGTTGAAATGAGGTCTGCGATGTTATTTGCCATGCACCTAGCGGGAAAGGCAACTGGTAAATGACACAGACAGTTATATTACAAGACACAGCTTGTAAGGTTTATGAGAAACAAGCCGGCTTTGCCTCCCAGATTCCAATCTCGAGTCCGTTCTGACGTATGTGTTTCTCCGGAAAGATCCATGGAGGGAAAATTACAAGTGGCAAAAATGTTCAGCTCGCCAGAAGCACTTTGTTCTAAAAATGAAACTCCATCGGTGTGGTAATGAATGCAAACTAAAGCTGATCCTGTCATCAGCTCAAAGGTGCTTTTAGTGCTGTTTGAAATGTCAAACTCCAGGAGCCATTTTACTGAGCTGATAATGCACAAAGACTTGAGTGATGCACTACTTGAAAGGATGTGTCAAAGGATGTGTTTAGTCACTGTCCACACGTCACAAATATGCCTGTGTCTGGAAAGAAAAGTGCTTAGATTCAAAATGAAAAAAGATGCTTTGAAAGAGCATTAAACAAAGACAAATAAAACAGCAAATTATATAGCATGTTAATAGTCTTGCATACCTTCACATTTTCCAAATAAATTGTAGTGTGATTCCATTGCTAAACTTGGAGGCTTCTAACAACAACGGAAATATCTGGGTCACTAAAATGAATACTCACTGTATATATATTCTACATTTGACAGTGTTTGCCAGACTTAGGCACATGTATTTTTATTTTTAACTGTGCAGTGTCAGATCTCCTGAATAAAATGCAACACTTTAGCTTTCATAATGGAACTCAAAAACGGCAAATGCTCTCAGCGTAAGGATTGCCTCTTGCAATGCCTGTATGATAATACTAAATAATTTATATGTGCAAGACTCATGTAATGGATTGGGCAGGCACAGTGATATGCAGACATACTATTACAATCTTACCTATGCTTTTGGTTTGCTATTATATTTCCATCTACATTATAAATGTACACATTGTGCAAGCACTGTATTACATCCATGCTGTAAGATGTAGTGCATGTATTTATTTCTAGATGGTTCTATTGCAAGAATTTCCCACTTCTATTTCCCACTTCTCGTTAGACGCTAGCCACACTTCACTGGCTCCATACCTGTTCAAACTGCACACAGTTGAATCTAATCTCATCTAATGGTTGTTATAACTCTTTAGACCCCCCAGCATACCTACAAAGGACCCCCAGCGCACATACACACAGTGCAGCTCCGATACACACTGGAGTAGCTTTTCATCTTTAAAGGCCAGAAGGTTTCGAGCCTAACAGCGAGGGCTTGCTACTGCTGCTCCGGGCCCAGTTAGAGGAAGATCAGAGGCCCTGGGCCAACTCTGGATTGTGTGTGTGTTTGTGTGTGCATGTGTGGTATTAGTATTTCTGTGTGTGTGCGTATGCCTGTGTGTGTGTGTGTGTGTGTGTGTGTGTGTGTGTGTGTGTGTGTGTGTGTGTGTGTGTGTGTGTGCCTGTGTGTGATCTGAAGCTGCAGTGTAATGCTGGTGCCCCTGTTCATTCGGCTGGTCTCGAAGTGTAACCGACAGCAGCAGGCTGAGCCTTGCGGGAGCACTGAGGCTGGCTGTCTGGCTGGCTGTCTGGATGACGGACGGACAGACGAGCTCTTCTTAGGAGCTAATGCTGGCGGCTCCAGCAACGAGGGGTTTCTGGCTCAGGGCTGTTTGGAGGAGCCTGGCAGTGTAGTTAATCTTGTCAATCACCCAAGTCGCTCATTTTCCTCTCTCTCTCTCTGTCTCTCTCTCTCTCTTTCTCTCTCTTTAAGCACATAACACACACACACAGATCCACATACCTACACACAGACACACATAACCACATATAGACCATGCACAGACAAACACAAACATACTTCCATAGGCACACACACACACACACACACACACACTCACACGCACACCTTCTCTTTCTCACTCCCTCCAGCCCCCTCCTTTCTCCTCCTTTCCACTAGCCAGCCAGACAAGCAGGTGGTTGTGCCGTGGAGATGAGCGGAGGGATTGCCAGGCTACGGTTGCTCACGGTGATCAGAGAGTGATGGATGGCCACAGGTTAGCGATCAGTCAGAGAGAGATGGAGAGATTTAAAGAGGCGTCCATCAGCTGGTGTGGGCCTGGGAGATATGAGTTTGAACACCACCCTCCCCTCCTCAAGCACACACACACACACACACACACACATACATACATACATACATACATACATACATACATACATACATACATACATACATACACTAATTTCTCCTCTATCCCAACAATTAGTAAACATAGGCAATGTCAGTGGTCAGTTCTGTTGAGTGTCAGCTCATACAGTCTGCACCCTCCACCCCCCACACCAAACAACACACACACACACACACACACACATATACACATACTTCCCCTTGCTGTCTTTTCCCACCATCTCTTGCTCACTTTCCCATGTCTCTGGTTAGGCCCAGAAGTGAACAACACGAGGAAGCTGACGCCTAAGCAATTTGGATTTGAATCTGACCTTCAGGATTCCCCCATCCTACCCCATTGTCCTAAAAAAAATAAACAAAAATATGCTTAAAAAAAATATGAACAGTTTTAATATACTGCACACCTTCAGAGAGACCACACTGTTTTCCCCATTTCAATTTGAAGAACATTTTGGCAAGTCAAGTGGGTTTTTTTGTTCTTCGCTATATACACAGTATATAGTGAGACGAAACAACGTTTCACCAAGTAGTGCTACATTTAAAATATATACAGTCATTTGAGACAGGCAATAGTTAGTGCACTTAGGCTACATTAGAGCACACACATTATAAATATACATAAAGTGTGATAGACAACTGGCAGAGCGTAAGCAGACTTGGAACAGAGCACTAATTGTTGTAAGATAGGTTCACAGTGGGTTGGAGGTAGAATATAGAATGTTTAGCAGCATTGAAAAAGTGCAAAAGAGCATTTCAGTTGAGTGTGAATACACATATCATGCTTTGTTGTTCAACAGTCTGACTGCTTGAGGGAAGAAGCTCTTCCCCATTCTGGAGGTATGGGCAGTTATACTGCGGTACCTTTTCCCTGATGGCATTAGGGAGAATAGTTGATGGGATGGCTATGTAGTGTCTCACAATGCTTGTGGCTTTGCGTAGACAGTGGGTGTTGTAAATGTTGGAGATCGAGGGAAGTAAGGTCCCTGTGATCTTTTCAGCCACCCTCACAATCCTCTGCGGGGCCTTTTGTTCTGCAGCAGTACAGTTACCAAACCACGCTCTGATGGCACTGCTGAGGATGCTCTCAATACTTCCCCTGTAGAGGGTTGTCAGGATGAGTAAGGGAAGATGGGCTTTCAGCAGCTTCCGGAGAAAGTAAAGGTGTTGCTGGGCTTTCTTTGTAATGTACAGGTATGTGGTGTTCTTTGTCCATGTGAGGTTGTCTGTAATGTGTGCGCTCAGAGACTTTGAGTCCTGAACAGTCCCAACTGTGAGGTTGTTTATGGACAGCGGGGTGTGTTTGCCTGGAGGCCTTCAATCAGTTGAGGAATCAATGACAAGCTCTTTTGTTTTGTCCACACTGAAGGACAGGTTGTTGTGAGCACATCAGTTGCTGAGCTGAGTCACCTCCTCTCTGTATAGGTCCCCATTGTCTCTGATTATCTAACCCCCCACAGTTGTGTCATCAGCAAATTTGATCATGTGGTTTGAGCTGTGTGTAGCAGTACAGTAATGGCTTAGAAGTGGACTGGTGTTGGAGGTCCTGGTTCCTATCTTGACTGCCTGCGGTCTCCCCACCGGGAAGTCCAGGATCGAGTTGCAGAGGATGGTGTTCAGACCCAGCTGATCCAGTTTCTTTACCAGCTGCTGCGGAGTGATGGTGTTGAATGCTGAGCTGACGTCGATGAACAGCATTCTGACATAAGTGTCCTTTGTATCCAAATGAGCTATGTGAATGGCAGTGGTGATGGCATCATCCCTGGAGTAGTTGGGACGCTACGCAAACTGCAACTGATCCAGTGTGGCAGGTAGCTGGGACTTGCCTCTTAAAGCACTTCATGTTGGTTCAACTTTAATTACTCTACTAACATTACTGTAATAACAAAACATGCATGATAAGTTTTATATCCATGACCTACTGTAGATGATCAAAAGTCTTCAC
This sequence comes from Tenualosa ilisha, assembly GCA_015244755.2. Classification (NCBI taxonomy): domain Eukaryota; kingdom Metazoa; phylum Chordata; class Actinopteri; order Clupeiformes; family Clupeidae; genus Tenualosa; species Tenualosa ilisha. The sequence continues at coordinate 2,280,509 of PYXC01001890.1, read as the reverse complement.
AGATTCAGTGCCATCATTCTAGCAAAGTGGAAACTGTAGAGTTGTAGAATCATTGCACCAGCTGGTGTCTAAAGTTTTTAAAATAAACTTCAGTGAAATTGTGTGTGTGTGGTGGTTGCGGGGAGAAAAACCTTTCTTATTATTCTTTGGTCTGATAGCGTAAATTGGTTAGTATTCTTTGTTACGGTAAGAAATCTCATATCTCCTCTAAACCTCTTTCTATCCCCACCACTCCCCCCCCCCCCCCCCCTCCCACACACACACACTCTCCCGTTTTTTGAATCTCTCACCACAAAACAATTCACTCCAGCCCAGTGCTTCTTCGGAGCCTTTCCAAACGTGGCGGGCAAGATTAGATTTCTGAATCTTCCTCGTGCCTACGTTATCACCTCAATTTCGCCTTCTTTGACAGATAGTCTGCCAGACACTCTTCAGTGACTTAGAAAAAAGGCAAAGCTGTAGATGGAGAGAAAAGAGAGCGAGAAAAGGGAGACAAAGAGTCAGGTTCGTTGAGGGGTGGGTTTAGGTTTGGGTTTGGGGGGGGGTGGGGTGGTGGTGGTGGTGGTTTATGGGGGGTTAGTAGGTTGGCTGAGAGTGAATGGTGATGGCGGTGGTTGGGGTGAGTGGGGGGACAGGGGGATTAAAAGAATGATGAAGAAAGGGGGGGTGGTTCCAGAAATGGAGAAAGAGAGTAGAGGCCCTCATGCACTTGATGAAAACAGAAACTGCACCAGCTGGGGCCTTAGAAGTGAATTACCCCCACCTCTCTCCAGTCTATACCTCTTCACCCACCTCCTCTCCTCTCCCCTCCCATCTCCTCTCCTCCTGAGGCCATTTCCCTCCTCTGGCGAGCCCAAGCTGACGGATGCTCAGACTGCACTCTACCAGCGGGCTCCATGGAGAGGCGGCATCATTAAGCCTGACTCCAGCTCCTCTCCTCTCTGCTCTCCTCTCATGGTCCATAATGATGGAATGAGTGCAGGATGATGGACCCTCACTGTCTCTTAGCAGTATTTTTGGGTTCAGGGGTGTTTGGGTATTTGGTAGGGGTGGGAGGTGTGTGTGTGTGGGGGGGGGGGGGGTGTAGGGGGGTGTGAAGATGGTGATGATGGGTAGGAAGTCTTGAGGAAGTGGGCAAAAGTTGGAAGAGGAGGAGTGTGTTTGTGTGTGAGTTGTATGTTGTTATGTTGTTTAGTGTGTGTGTGTGTGTGTTTGTGTGTGTAGGAGAGAGAGAGAGGGAGAGATACGGCTGGATTATCAACGCTAATTAGGTTGTATGGTGCCCTTGAAAACTCTTTGCTTTGAGTCAACCATGACAACCCTTTGGCAGTGGCGAGTATCACCCATGGAAAGAAAGCTCCCCACTCCTTTGAACATAACTAGAGAGTGAGCGTGTTGCCAGCTTTATTGGCTTCCTGATGCAATCACTTTTTTTGTCTGAGTGGGAGAGCAAAGAGAAAAAGACACAAGGGTGCCAGAGCAACCAAGGGTCCTATTAACTTGGCAGAGGCCTGCCAATGAACGCACTGAAGAAGTGTTCTGTGCCATCGCGAAACTCGTATTACAAGACGACTGCCAAGTGATGTTTTATTGTGTCTTGATTGGTGGTTGGCAGGCAAAAACACCCTCATGCCTCCTCTGAAACATTTTTGACATGTTTTTTTTTTTGCTCACAGCAAAATAACCAGCCAGTCTTGCAGCGAAGCTGCTATTGATTACCGTAAAACTAAGAAGTAACAGAAATTGATTAAGACAAGATGATACAAAGACACACACACACTGCATTTTTTTTATCCATTTCCAGGCAGTCTGAAAGCTCTCTCTGACTCTTGTATTCTTTAGAAATAGTAAGATAGCTTAAGCGTATGAGAACTAAATAAGGAAAAGATTAAAATACTAAAGTGGTGCTTACTGCTGGTCTCTTTATCAGCCGGTCCGGACGATTAAAGCAGTAAGTATACTGGAAAATGTGGTTCTGAAAATGTTATGTAGCACAGAAGCAGACTGGTGATAACTAGCATTATTCTTGTCACTCAGAAGTTCCCCACAGTGAACAGAATAAAACACACCAATACAATAAATACAGGAAAACAATAACATGGGATTATGCAACAGAGCCGATCCCACAATGTCACCCCTTTGTAATCGAACCCTAATCAGCCCATTTGTGCAGTCCACAGAGCCGTGTGTGTGTGTGTGTGTGTGTGTGTGTGTGTGTGTAGCCCACAGAGCCGTGTGTGTGTGTTAGCTCATGGACCTAAATACAAGGTGTCAAGAGATAACTGTGTGGTCTGTAAAATGCATTAGCAGCAGTCCACAGCTTCTTAGTATTCTTAGTCTCTTTTACATACACACACAGATGCACACACACACACACGCAAATCCCTCAAAGCTTCTATCTTGCTCTTTTTTAGTAACTCTTTCTCTTTCTAGAGCTCTTTCTAGCTCTGCCACTTCTATCTTGCCATGGTTTGAGTGGAGCAAAGGACACACACACACACACACACACAAACACAAACTCACACACACATACACAGGCCAAGCTGTGAGTGAAAGGACGGTTTGTTTGCCAAAATGCCACTCTCTTGTGCTCTCCGACGCCAACTGACTTCACACCACAGAATGAGAACCAAGCAGGGCTGTGAAAGAGAAACGAGATTAGAAGGAAGTCGCTGATGAAGGACTTACTTGCAGGTAAGATAGGTCCTGCATTAAGTCTGATCTTCCCTGCGCACCAGAAAAGTTCATGTTTCATGGCAGGGACTCAGCTAATCAATGGGAACGAGGTGAAGCAAGGGCAGGTGTGAGAGCATAACCCATCTGCCCTTCGTGCCAGAGAAGATGTTTGAAATTCGATACAGGAAAGTGGGAACACAATGTTTTGACAGACTGTGTCAGAGGATAACTTTATTTTCACTCTGAGAAAGAGTTCACTCCAGTTGACCCTGCCATTTGTCATAACATCTAGAGAGGATCTGAGCTTGGTGGATACAGATACAGCTCTACTAGACAGGACTGAAGAGTATGATGCTGTATCACAGTACGGTGTTCAGAACTGTTTGAGTTTGGAGTTTAGAGATGAGCTTAGAGCAGAAGAGGGGAGTTTAAGTGAAAAAATAAAAAGTAAAATGTGTGCGTGAACTTCCCAAAAGGCATTAAAACACCTTGCAAACACCAATAATAGCCCAGACTGACCATATTAGAGTTTGCTAACATGCCTTTTTGGTAATGCAGATTGGTGCAGCGAAACTTCATGTTTGTAACATGTTTTGACCAGGAACACTGAGCTGCATATAGTTTGTGTCTTGGACAGCTCGTATTCTTCACATGATCGTAATCCATTTTTAAGTTTAAGGATGATTTGATCATGGAATTTATTCATATGGATATGCCATACGAATGCCTATACAAAATATCTTGGCAGATCTGTTGGAAGAAAACACATTGTAATACCAATAGTAGTACCAATGCAACATAGGCCTACTAATAAAGAATAATATTAGGCTGCTGTCAGGCACAGACTAAACACAACTAAAGTTTTGAACAAAAGGGGATTTGTTTTCAAACAAAACCAACGAAAGTCACGTCCACTACAAATAGTGGAGGGTAAGGAAAAATAACTAACACTCAGAAGTTTACCGAAGAACAAAAACTAGAACAGGTAACAGAGGTATTAGAAGTCCAAACAAAACACACAAATTGAACAAGGATTTAGACAATACCGAACACGAAGGAGCCGGGAACACGGGAAGCAGGAATACACGGGAGAGTCTCAGGAGACGAAGGATCAAGACGGCTGACTCGGAACGTTTCCTCGGAATGTTTGACGAGGGAAGAAGCACTTAAGTAACGTGGAGCCCAGGTGAAATCAATTAATACACAGGGGAAGGTGCACGCGAACCAGGAAGTGGCAGTGAGCAGGGAGATGAGCTGTGAGTTTGTGAGGCAGAGTGAGGGGGCGTGGTTGTGGCCAGATCAGATGCAGACCTGACAGCTGCTGTATGGGACTCTATTATCTGTAGGGCCGTATAATATCATCAGAGGAGTATTTACTATTGAAATATTTTAGGATGTGTATGCACAGTAAAGGTGTGGTAAAAGAGATCAAGAATGAGGGTTGAATAGCATTAATACTGAATTATGTCATATAATGAGCATAGCCACAAACCACACAACGAAACAACACAAAGAGAGATGGCAGTATTCACTGAAGAAGACAGTGTACTTTTCCTAACAGCCTCAATTTAATTTACGGTTAAAACCACTGACGATCCATCCATGATAAACCAGTTTATTTTACAGACACTATATACCACACACTGAAATGTGAGAATTATTTTATTATGCAGGAGTGTATGCATTTATGTATGTCTATATTAATGTATGTTTTTTTTTTTTTTTTTACATCTACCAATGTCAGAGTTAAAAAGTTAAATGCTTTTTCAATCTGTCCACAGTTGTCCATTTCTTTCATACAGTTGTATAAAAAAATCCTCACATGAAAGAAGGTACGCTCATAATAGTTAAAGTGATTCAATCGATTTTGAGCCAACCTCGTGACAAAAAAGAGTTCCTGAAAAGCTGAGATTGATTGCTTAAAGAGGTTCGCTTCCTATCTGGGTAAACAATCGCTGATCTGGTTCCTTGCCAGCACTCCAATTTAATCTTGGGGAAGGAAATATTTCAATTTCACCTCCTGCAGCACTCATTAGGGATGCTTTAGCTTAACATTAGGTGCTTTTCCCAGAATGAGGTATTTTTCAAGATGGCTGAGAAAAGCAATGATCATTATTCATATAACGCAGAAGTGTAGAACTATATGCACACTGAAGACTGTCACACATTTCTCATAAAGAGAGTTTAAATCAATGAGAGAGAAGTGTACACAACAGGATGGAAAGTTCCAGAAAATGTTCAATGTTGCAGAGGAAAGGAAATATTCCAGTCCATAAAGCGTACACACACTTTCTCAAGTATACACACACTTAGACATTCATAGATACACGCCAGAGATACTCTCTCTGTCACATACTCACACACTTACAGGCAAACATGAATCCAAAGTCAGCATACACACATACACACACACGCAAACACATACACACTCACACATATTCACACACTCACACAGGGTACTGCTCACCTCTTGTTTATCACCTACCACACCAAGGTTCTTAAAAAAATTTTAAATAAAAAATAAAAACTTCCACAAAGTCTCTCCTTTTAGAAAGATGTTGCAAAACAGAATGAACCCTCTCTACACCTGATGATTCAAAAGGACTTCGCCTCAAGAGGTCAAACAAACCACGCCATTAATGGTTTTATATGCCATGTCTGTGGATGTAGACTACATTCTTTCTGGTCCTAATGCCATGTTGGGCTTCTTTTCTAGTGCTGCACTCAATATTGTGCACAACTGAGAACAGTATTGACTGAATCTACTGCATTCATGCATTCTTATCAGACCAGACAGCAAAAAAGAAAGCCTTTCAGTGAGACGGGAGATGTAGATAGAGAGAAAATAGAGAGAGAAAGAAAAAGAAAGATGGATTCTGGTTTTCTCAGGCAGATGTCTGCTACTCACCAAATCACAGAAATAAGAAAGAAAGAAAGAAAGAAAGAAAGAAAGAAAAGACTGGAGAAAAAAGACCGGGTGAGTGTTAAAAAATCCAAAATACTTTACTGTCTAACACACCGTGACAGAAAATTCTTTTGAGTTTATGGTGCATGGTGGGTTGGGTTCGAAGAATGAAGAAATATCTTACATATAATATTTGTCAATTTTTAAAATATGCATAGCAGATTTCTGCAATTCTGTCAGAAACCAGTGAAGAGAGAGGGTGAGAGTTTTGGTGTAGGCACTGTGAATATAAACACATTGCTGTCAGCACCGTCCAACTGGTCAAGGTGACATTTTGCTGTTTCTGACAGCGTTGTGGGTGATGTTTTCCTATCTGTTAGTGCACAATGCTACTTGAAAATTTGTGTCCATCACTCCCTCTCTCTCACTCACTTCTCTGTCTCTCTCTCACTCCTCCCTCTATCTCTCTCTGTCTCTCTGTGTGTGTGTGTGTGTGTATGTGTGTGTGTGTGTGTGTGTGTATTTCTGTTTGTGTGCAAGTGGCATTTATTTTTCAAACAGCCCCCCAGGCAACTCTTGCACTCCCCAGCACAGTCCATTCCAGGCGAGGTCAGTAAGGTTAAGTTCACCAATCAGCAGTCAGTGATTGAGTACTTTGGGGATGTGCCACCACAGGAACCTCCACAGGGCCCATCATGTGACAACATGCTTTGGAGTGAGAGTGAGACCCCAGACTGTATCTCCCATCTCGCTCCCCAAGGGGACACCTGTACTTGGCCAGTCAGGTGGAGGAGGCAGAATAAGCCCAGGACAGGATATATATATATATAGTACATTTAAACAGCACTCAGACAGCTCCTGACACAAAGCCTCAAAGCCAAGTTGCCCATCCGGTGCATGTTAACTGGTCTTGTGGATCTAGTGTGGTGGATGAGCTGAACTGGATGCATCTGTGTCATAAGGCAAGGGAAAGTTAAGATGGTTCTGAAGAACCTGGAATAATAGAGGTCTCATAAAGACTGTGATGGGTGAAGGAGGAAATTCTGAATTCTGTTTCAAATGGGTCCAATATTAGAAGTGTTTCTACCTGGGTGTTTTCAGTGAAAAAACTGTGTTTGTTTGTTCTTCACATTGAATTGAAAATCAATTTGAAGATGACACAAAAACCCTATAAATACATCAGAAAAGGGTTGAAATACCTGAAAACTATTGCTTTCAATCACATGTTTCACTGGTGAAAAAAAAACAGAATCTGACAGATTCTTCCAGAAAGCAGTTGCAATTACTAATGAGTGTAATTACCTGGGCATATGAGTGTCAGGAACTGTTTATGGTGTCTTCACACACACCTTTTATACCACTTGTGAAAACATTTCTCTGCCCATGCAAGTGTGTGAATTGGGCTGGTCTTGTTAAGGATGTGAAGCCGGCTGGAACTTGCTGGCTATTCCATGAAGGGCCCTTGCTAAACCAGAGGTAAATTGGCAGGGCATGTACCCGGCGAGCAAAGATGGATCAAAGTCCATACAACCACATGCTGATTGACTGTAGGAGGGCTGCAATTGGAAATTGTCAAATGTGTCAAAGCATCTCTCCTTTGCTCTCTCTCTCTTCCTCTCTCTTTCACTCTCACCCTTTCTTCTCATCTGTCTCTTCCTCTCCTTTCATCTCTCCCCTCATTTCTCTCATCCATCTTTCCCTTTTTCCTCATTCCTCTCTCTTTTCCTCTGCTTTCTTCTTCCTCCAATTCTCTCTGTATCTCTCTCTTTCTTATTCTCCAGGTCCTCTCTCTCCATCTTGCTCTTTTTGCTTACTCTCTCTGTAAGTCTCTCCATTTGCTGTCGTCTCCATCTTCCATTTCGTTTACATTTTTTTATGATTGTTTACACAGTAAAATAAAAATGATCATACAATTAGCAAAACTCCTCTCTCAAGGAGCAAAACACTTGTGCACAATTTGCACAAAATTAAGCACAATGTCTGCTTCACACTTTTTGCAAAACTCTGTTTTCATACTTTAAATACAGAAATCACTGATAAGGTCTCATATGCGCAATTTAAAGACACTGCCCTCCAAAATACCTCACATATCCAACTGAGCTAAAACATAGTCGTTGGGTCTGAACACAAAAAGTGCAAAATCGGAAACAATAAACAGAACTACACACTCAAATATATACCTAGCCCTGTTTTGAATGATCGCATTGCTTGGTTCTTTCTCTCTCCCTCTCCCTCTCTCTCGCTCTCTCTTTCTCTGTCTCTGCCTGTCTCTCTCTCGACACATTACTTTATAACAAGCACTTTCACAATAGCAATGTCAAGAATAGGTGTATAGAGTGGCTGAGAAAAAAAATAAAAAAAAAAAAAACAGCATAAAAGTTTGGTCTTTTGTGTTGTAACATATCAATATATATTTGTCATCAAATTGATCAGTTCCACAGTACTGTACAGCTGACTGTTATAGTTTTGACAGGTCATTTTGCAAACAACCTACAGTATGAGTTATGCAAACTGGGTGTGGTGTTTGGATAATAGTGTGGATTATTTGGAACAAAGGAGCCCAGTTTTCAAAACTGCGTGGAAGCAATGGAAAAAAGTGGTAATGTTTCGGCTAAGCTGAGGGAGGTTGGACTGAGGCTGGGACTAGTTAATTCCCATTGTTCTATCCATTTTGAACAAAAAGTCATTAGAGCTCAGGTCTGCATGTGCATCTCAAATCACCTCGGCCTGAGAAAGAGAGAGAGAAAGAGAGAGGTGCCAAGGCTAGTGGGCATATTGATTTTAAGCTCCCCCTGTTGTTGACTTCATTTAAGTCCAAGGCATGGTGTGCAGGGTGGATGAGTGGTATGTGCATTCGATATGTGTGTGTGTGTGTGTGTGTGGTAGGAGTGCAGAAAAACAGCATTGAATTCACCTGCTGTCTCACTGCAAGATGTTTCCAAAGAAACCAGACCCCACAGGCAACTACAATGAGCTCACCCTGATACCATTCCCGTCACATGGGGAGAAATAAAATGAAAGTAAAATTAAGCCATCATTTTTTCTTAATAATTCATTCTCTCAGAGAAGTTTTCACAGCAATTCACAAAGGTAGCATCAACATGTGCAAGCAAATTATTAGTCTATTTTCATCCTCCCAGTACTGCCAGTTCAATGGCAGCACATTTATGAGCGTATCTCAGTGTTCTAGCACATCAACCTGGCAAGATAATGCAGGGAGAAGACTTTTGTAACTAAAGAAACTAATTTCTCTTGATGAGTCTCTTCAAAACCTCCTCCACCCAACTCAAGTAATCATACACTGCCATTTAATGAATTCTCTGAATGTTTTTTAAGTTGAAGGGGGGAGAAAAAAAGAGATGAGACATCCACTCCTTGATTCGGTCTCATTATTGAGAGACTCTGTGCAAATACCTATCTCCAGCGCCAAGCACTCCCCACTCAAAGGCCTACGGATTGAGACAGAGAGACTTTCTGGCCGGCTTCCTCTTTTCAGACGGTAGGAAAAGATTTATGCTTTCATCAGTCCAAGCGTTTAGCAGTCTAGACCAAAGAGGAGAAGAAGAGAATTCACCCCCCAAGCTCCAGGTAATCTTCAAAGTGACAATAGCTCTGTGTTAAAGAGCTAGTCAAAGATGCTGAGACTGCTGTGTGTGTGTGTGTGTGTGTGTGTGTGTGTGTGGTGTGTGTGTGTGTGTGTGTGTGTGTGTATGGATGTGTGTGTGTGTGTGTAAGTGTAAGTGTTGTTTGCGTCTATGTGTACACTACATACATATGCATGCATGCATGTGCGTGTGTATGTGGGTGTGTGTGTGTGTGTAAGTGCATATGCATTGAGGGAGAGGTAGTCCTAACAATGGATTACCAGGAATCCATGCCCATGTGTCTCTGAAAATCAATGGTACAGCCTGCAACCTGTGGTGGGTGTATTTCTCTGCACTGATGCCCTGATGGCATCCCACCAACGCTTAGCGGGGGAGGACGGTCATTCAGTGGGCATAGGTGGATGGAAATGGAGCTATGCTCTGGGCTCCCCTCTTGCCTGCCGGTTCTGAGCTGAGACAGTGAGAATTTCATGGGCGATTGCTCTGAGTGTCCTTTAGTGAAAAAGTCACTGAATAGCAGTTACAAAAAATGCACACATACACACACACACACACACACACACACAAATAAATACAGACAGGAAAAAGCATGCTATAGTCAAAGAAAACACACACACACAGACACACACACACACACACTAACCCAAAATGAAATGCACATTCACACACACAAAGATATGTTTTACAAATAAGCACATTTCTGCTTGCCTCCTACACACATTCCATGATCTCTTCAAAACACAACAATACAATGACAGCAGTTTTTTTTTTTTTTTTTTTGCAGGAGAGTTTTCACCACATAGGATCCCATTGCACAGCACAGATATGACATGACACTCTGAGCGACAGGCACGGTTTCAGTATGAAATATTTCCTCATCCCAGGTGTCATGCTTGTCTCTGAGCTCTCAAGACAGCTCTTCCAGACAGTGAGAGGAGAGGGGAAGAGAAGAGAGGACACATCCCATGGAGCTGATAATAGCAGCCCAGGTGATATGCTGTCTTTGTTTTGCACCTGTATGGCTCATGTGAGTATAATAACCAACACAGTCCCCGGTACCAAAGTCATTTGTCACATACATACACTCACACTTCCCCCCTGGCTCCTCTTCCAATTCTCACTGCCTGTATTCTACCCAGGAGAACCTCACCTGATATAACCTGTGCAAGAGGGAATCATTTCAGCTGGTTTCCCTTTGCCCTGATGTTTTACCAGGCAGGATTTTTAAAAAAAATTTCTGCCAACTTCGTCTGTGCTATTCTCATTCCAGTCCCAAGGGGGTGCCGTAGCTCCCTAGGGCAAGCCGGCTCCTGACTGATGAGCTTAGCCTCGTGCGTTCTGACTCGGTGCTAGTTAAACTGAGAGCCATTCTCTCACTGCTATTATGGGAATCGTTTCCTAATGAACCCTTGTTCCGCAGAGGACATGATTAATACAGGACAGGATTATATTAGCTGGCACACAGAAAAGGGAATGAGAGAATAAGGGAGGGAGGGATGGAGGAAGAAGGGGAGACAAAACTTTGTTTTAAATCAGTGCACACAATGGGATTAAATCAGAGTAATGTACTGGCATGCTAATTGGCAGAGTGCAGGAGCCACACTCTTACCCGCAGTGCTGGGGAAAAGCTAAGGCAGTGCTTGGGAGGATATGGACAGCACTTGAATGATGCACATGTTTAGGGAGTCACTTTAGTAGGGGGTGGGGGTGTTAAATGAATTACTGTTGTCAGTTTAGGCTCTGCAGTCCAAAGCAGTGCTGAGGATGAAGCGTGCATACTTCTGCGCTGGAGGCAGCGTTCAGACAGTGGAAGATTTCATAAGTAACTTCCTCCCACACAGTATGATTAGCAAGTATCCTGATATCTCTAAGCAAGAGTGTTTGGCATCTGGTAATTGTATGACTATGTCCTGATTATGGGCTCGACTATTTCATTTGTCACATAACAAAAGATTATGAGAAATAGTAACATAGGTGTAAGACCTCATTGACATGAAAACTACACTTACACAACAGTACATTTGAGGTTCTGTTATATTGCTGAAATCATCACAGTACCTGTGAATGATTAATATAGGCCAGCATGAGCAACAGGATGTGATAGCAGGCCTCATCCAATATTATATAAGTAAAATGACTTTTTATGTGTGTTTGGAGCAGCCTAAAAAGTCCCCCCGGGGGACTGCGACATCTAATAAGTAATTACTTAAAATTACTTAAAAATATACTTTTTTTGTTTTACTTTTTGAAAATTTTCTCTTTGTTAGATGTTATATTATTAGATTGTTGTTAGATTGTTTACTCTTTGTTTAGATGTTGTTTAGAAAGTCAAAGGCAGCTTTATTGTCAATTTCTCAACATGTTCCTCTGTATGTCTGATACAAGTGGAGAACTTGACAATAAAGCTGACTTTGACTTTGACTTTGTTAACATCTAAAAAAGCTTTCTTATGATATTATTATATGCTTATTACAATTATTCATACACTAACTTTATGTATTACAGTTCTTACAAAAACTTAAAAAAAGCGAATTAAGCATTTAACAGATTAGTTCACTTGTTTGCATTAATTATTGCAATGTTTGTAATTAATGCTCCTTTGCCTGGGGATCTGATGTCTCTCACTGTGCCTAACTGAAATCTTTCTGCTCAGATTTGATGATAATAATCACCTCTCTGCGCTGTAACTTTTATAAAGCAAGCAATCCATTATGAGAATGGGGCTGTAAGTCGAACAAGGGTAACAAGTCTGCAAGCAAGCCTAAGCCTATTCCCCATCACTATGTTACATACAGGAGAAGCACTCTGACCCTCATGACTATTGTCTCACACTTGAGCTGCACTCTGAGAACACTTGCAGGAAATGAATCCAGGCCCATCGGGACTGCGGCAGTGTCATCATCCGACTCCTGCCTGCCTCTGCAGCCAGGTGCTTCATTAAAAGCCCCCTCGTATCCGCCCCCAAGAGGCACAGTGGGGCAAGAAGCCTGTCTGACCTCCAAAGTCAGGTCAAGGAAGGGCTATTGCAAGCAGTTAGTCCTGGCTATACGCAGTCTGAATGCTGGCTTCGTGTTTGTGGTTGTGTACAGACTTGTGGACATATGGGTGGGTTTCTAGACATTGCTGCAACAACCCTCACAATCTTGGTCGTTATGACACTGGATGAAATGGTAAAACAACATAGATAGCGACAGAAATTAGCAGCAACACGGTGAGCTATGCATCTCTCACAATTCTGTAAAAGGAAAACTCTGGCCATTTTAATTTTCACTCATATCTCCGTTGTTCAAGGTCACCGCATGCTGTCAGGAGGAGAAAGTTAAGGAAAAGAGAAAAAAATATATCCTCATAGACTAAACAGTGAACCAGCAGCTAAAGCTTTTTTTTTTTTTTAACTCAGTTTCAGTTTAACTTGCCCATATAGGTAGCTACCAGTCCATTTTTCTGTCTGTTTTATCTATTGTTTATCCATTGTTTTTTTCCCTATTGAAAGAACTAAAACAACGGGGCCTCTGTAAATGATCTTCAACAATAATAATAATCTATACTCTTTTGATCCTGTGTGGAGAATTTGGTCTCTGCATTTAACTCAATCGTGAATTAGTGGAAAACACACAGCACACCGTGAAGTGAAGTACACACTGACTCGCAGCAGCTGGCTGCCTGCTATTGCGGTGCCCAGGGAGCAGTGAGGGATTAGGTTGCTTAAGGGCTCTTCAGCCATGGTCCACTGGACGGGGACTGAACTGGCAACCCTTTGGTTACAAGCCTGAAGCCCTAAATAGTAGGCAATGGTTGACACAACATATTTATTAATAAATATTATTTATTTATTTATTTATTTATTAAGTAATTAATTATCTATAAATCTTTGTGGTTCTGAGAATCCCTCCAACCACATAGGCAGGCCAACGAAAGGCAAGTCTCAGGACCTCAGCCTTCAGTCTGATTAGATGCATTCTACACATACAGCTTGAGAAGCTTAAGTTCTAGAGAACTTAAGATTTAGACCCAAACTCTAACATTTATAAGCTGAATAGAATTCAAACAGTTGTCTGACAGCACGACCACATCTCTCCACTATCCTCCTAGTTTACATGCTAACACCATTTGTTTGTTTGTTTCTTGTCTTTTCCCCGTCTCCCTGCTTTGGTTGGTTGGTTTCTCAGTCTTGGTTCTTCAGTTTTCCACTAACGGCCCCTCTGACATTCATCCAGAGAAGCAAGACCCCCAGGGAGTCCTCCAACTCCTCAGCCAGGACGATGGAGAGCAGGAGGATGGGGGGCTGGGGGGGGTGATAGTGAGGGAGAGGCAGGCGATGCTCGAGCGTGTGGAGAGGCCACTCTACCAGGTCGTCCGCGGCTGATTACCGCCGAGACGTGAGTGTCAGGAGCTAATGACAGGCACCCCAGGGAGGCCGCCAGATGGTCCTGTCGTTCCCGACGCCGCAGGGGCTCCCTGGCAACGGCTGCCGTGGAAACATACAGCACAGTCTGTGAGTCATCGACAACATGGCACACCCCTTTCACCTCTGTGGAGTGAAAAAGTGAGTAGAGGGTAGACAGTCACATGACCAGTGATGTCACTGCCTGCACCCTTTATTTTTTATGTGTTCATTTTCTATGTTCCTGTTTCAGCTCATGTCTAAACAGCCTTGATGTGTATGTATGTGTGTATGTATTCAAATGCAGGGAGTTTTTTTGTGAGTGACACAAAAGTGTGCTTTCAGCGCTTGAAGCTAACACCTTGAAGACGAAAAAACCCTGTAAGTTAGAGAAGCAGGGATACAACAGGCAGAGAAGCAGACATGTATTCAGATGGTCTAGCATTAAGGAGTATGCAAGTCACATAGAGGTGCAGGTTATTTGCATTATGTCAACATTCCTCCGGCAAACTGTCATCCTTGGGGGTGAGTTCCGTCCACTTTAAAAGTGGACTGACCAAACAATGTTAGCCAAAGTCTGCAAGGCTTAGACACCTCAGTTTTCCACCAAGACAGTACACTTAGTACTTTATCAGCTGATGAACTTCCAAGAAATAAAACTTTACTTCACTGTACTGATTGTCATTCATTTGGTGACTCTAGCAGCAAATAATTCAGAAGTGGCCACTGTCAGCAGAACTGTTCACTTCTCAGCTTCTCAGTACTGGACTCAGGCCAGACGCTTAACATTGCTCTATTCTGAGCTTGGATTATCTCCTTTTGAACAGCTGTGTAGGTTCTTGTGCGATTAAACTGTTAAATGATGGATATAGAGAAACCATGAAAAAAAATAGTTAATAGCTGATTAAAGATGTCAAAGATGACTTTTTGAGTTGCCCATGTATTTCACTAATAGACAATATGATGACAATTGGTTTTCATCTCCAAAACTATACTGTACAGCATTTTAAATGCATTGTCAGTACATTTGACAACTAAAGAACATTGCAGTATGCTCCATTACTTCTTCTCACATTTCTGAGATGTGTGACACCCACACCCTCTCAAGAAGGCACCATCACATCTGAGTAGAGGCTTGTACTACACAGAGGTTTGAGAATGAAATGGGTGGCGAGTGTGTGTGTGTGAATTAAATGGTCCACAAGTGTGTGTGTGTGTGTTTGGAGCGGCTTGTCTCCGAGCCCCAGATAGCACACAGAGAGAGAGAGTGATGCATTATGGGTCTGGTAATGAACTGCCAACAATGATGAGGGTGATTATGGCTGCGATTATCCACGCTCTTTATTCTGTGTGCAATGTCAAACAAAAACGGTGCCTTGATGGCCGCATGAAAATGTTTTTTAGAGCAAAACAAAGTTTTTTAATGGCTCTCTGAAGGCCTCTGGCCTCTTTTGACATCATGTGCAGTTATTTCATACTGTGAGCAAAATGAAGCTTGTGAACACACACACATACACACACACACACAGACATAGAGAGAGAGAGAGACAGAGATTATACACCAACACAATGAGGGATACAAGCCCCATTACGACACAGTGGAGGAGTCAGTTGTCTCTTCTCAAACACTTTTGGCGCTGAGCATCCAAAACAGCATTGCATTTTGGGATGGCGTCCAGCGTATCCAATTTGAAACACTTGTAAATGCAATCAGTGGGCTGAGCCTGGCACCCACAGTAATGAGATGGACCACTCACACACAAGCGCGTGCCTTCCCTCTTGTCAAGACCCAAACAGGAGGAGCCATTTTATACACTGCACACACTCACACACACACACACACACACACACACATACACACACACAAACACACATATGTGCACACGTACACAAAAAAATGGCATTAGTGCTAGACAACAGCCTCCATATTTATCATTTAGTGCCACGGCTTGCCCCACATTACTTCCTAATTGAGTACGTTTCTTCCTCCCCCTAACTTTGTCGAGGGGAACGGGTCGTGACAATTGGCAATTAGCATGAGGAAGCCCCCCTGTAAACAGCCCAAGTTTAATTCATTACGCTAAAAAATACCAATTAAGCTCTGCACACAATGAACCCTGGCAGGTCTAAACGTTAGTCCACATGGAATACAGAATGAATCTCAGACACACACACACACACACACACTTCTGTCTATCTGACACTTGGTCTCCTTTCATGTCTGTCTAACTGAGAAACTTCAAACACAGAAATCTGTCTTTGACTATATATGGTCAAACAAAAGGACTCCTAATCCAACTCCATAATTTATATCCACAATTGTTTGTACAGTATTATACACACAGCTTTAATGAATATAAATAGTCTTTTATTGAACCTCCAGGACAATCTCTTTTACACTAATGACTCTGGGTTTGTGTGGTAGGAAGGAGGGTTATGAAAAGAGCAGTGATTCTAGTACTCTGCAGAGTCGATGGCCTTAATAATAAGCAATCAGAAAGCTCACAGAGTACTTAAAACTACAATAATTGCTGGGTGACGCTCGCTACACCTAAACCAACTCTAATTGCAAAGTAGGAGTGTGACAAAAAAGAAATAAAACAGTGGGAAGGCACTGAGGCATTAATGGAGTGTGAGTGTGTGTGTGTGTGTGTGTGTGTGTGTGTGTGTGTGTGTGTACACAAGTTCTCCATACAAACCCCCGTACCTTAAAGTGGCAGTACATCTCGGTTTTGACACTTTAAAGGTACACCTGGCAATGTTTTTAGGTTAACGGCTCATTAATGATAGATGATAGATTCCGCAGTTATTACACTTGCAGGATCTTAATTGGCGAAGGGGTGAAAACGAAACTGAAATAGAATGAAATTGAAACTAAGTTTATTACAGGCTTGACACTTAATGTAACTCTATGAAAATGATCTTTGCTGGTTCTTATTCTTTGGTTTGCAGACAAATTCATATGGATTGGTGAGAATGTACAATGTTGTTGCTATTTTATTTAAAAATCGGTGCAAAAAAAATCGCAGTTTTGCCTGGTATGCCTTTAAAGGGTTTTTGTATGTATGTATTTATGTATGTATGTATGTATGTATGCGTGCATGTATGTATGTGTGTATGTATGCATGTATGTATGTATGTTGATTGGGTGTCCTCTGGAGGTGCATCTAACCCTGATGTAAGGTGCAGCCCTTTGGTGCAGAGTATCTCTTGGGGTCATGTCAGCCAGTCTAAGCCTGGGAGCGATGAGCCTGAGCTGGCAGCGGAGGAAGGTGCCTCTTCTCCCCTCAGGAGACAGGAGATTTCCTCTGACACCTCTGCTTCGGCTTATGGGTGCTGATACAGAGGGATGAAGACATACAACCCCTACCCAACACACACACACACACACACACGCACACACATACACGCACGCACACACACATACACACACACACACACACACACACACACACACACACACACACACACACACACCTCCCTACCACACTGTCACACCATCAAAATGACTCCTCCATCAGGGGGGAAATTAATCTCTCATCCACTCATCAGAAGATACTTCCTGAGGGCAACAGGGAGCCTAACAGCTGTGGAGAGAAAGATGAGAGGGGGATGAAGAGAAAAAGAAGAGGAAAAAGTGGAAAAAGAAGGGTGAAGAGAGTAACCTTAAAGTGGATCTTTCTTCCTCTAGGACAGGATTTTAGTACTTTTCTGCTATTTCATTCATCGTTGACCAGCCCCTTCTAATCTGACCCCACAAGAATAGTTTCATTGAATGGGAGGGAGGGGGGGGGGGGGGGTGACAGGTAGAAGCACATATCTCTCTCTCTCTCTCTCTCTCTCTCCCTCTCTCTCTCTCTCTCTCTCTTTTAGTCTTGCTCTCTTGCTGAAGTGAGCACTCAGCTCTAAGATCTAAGATGAATAATAATCTCAGCTATGACCAGGAGTGCATTAAGTGTGCTTGTCTCAAGATATGAGAAAGTTGGAAGGAAAGTGTGTGTGTGTGTGTGTGTGTGTGTGTGTGTCTGTGTGTGCATGCATGCATGTGCAAGAGCTCATTGTTGACAGTTGGCTTCACAGAGATCGAGGTGGCAGCCAACCCACCTGTGCGAACAGTCTTCTGCCTGGCTGCACAGAAACAGTGGATTGGTACAGTGGGAATTACGTAATTACAGCGCTGAAGCACTGGCCTCTGTCTTTTCTTTTTCATCTCTTTTTTCTTTTCTTTCAATTTCTCTGGGCTGTGCCTCCACGTCTCGTTTGTGCCTCATCTGACGGCTGAGTAACCTGAGTGATCAAAGCCTGAATTCCCACCCTTCCGTCCATCCACTCATCCATCCATCCATTCATCCATCCATCCATTCATCCACTTATCCATCCATCCATTCATCCATTTATTCATCCACCTAAGTGCCCACAGCGAGGCATGAATGGCACAAAATAACAGAGCGGGACAGAGAGAGAGAGAGAGATGGATGGGCACAGAAGAAAAAAAGAAGAAAAAGACAGAGTGATGGGAGGAGAGAGAGTAGGAATGGTTGGATGCGTTTGAGTGCGGGTGTGCGCATATGTGTGTGCGTGAGTGTGTGCGTGCTTGTGCGTATGCATGCCTGCGTATGTGTATGCGTGTGTGTGTTGTGTGTGCATGTGTGTGTGTGTGTGTGTTTGTGTGTGTGTGCTTCTGAGCACACACTGTCTTCTGTGAGAAGGCGATAGCATACACTTCCTGGATGGCTAATTAGTGTTTTGCATGACTCAGCCTCAACTCTTTGTGTTCACACAAAAGCATCCGATATATGTCTCTGTGCCATCAATAGACCTGCACACGTTTATTTTGTTATTTTTTTCTTCTCAAAAACAAAGAGAGAGAGGGATGCACACTCACAACTTTTCAGCATGCACACTCATAATTTTAAGTGTTTCTTCACAATAACAACAACAACAATAACAACAACAACAACAACAAGGAGAATCAAATTATTTTCTTCAGGTCCTCAAGTCATGAGGCATGACTTATTGAATTCTGCTTGCATCATTGTTTTTTTTTATTTTGTTCAAGGGGTGAGGGGAGGTGCAAGTAGCAGATATTGGTGAGATCAGAGGCAAACCCTTGAAGTGTCATCCGTCAGAATGTCCTGATCTATTGATCCTTTGTTTGTTTGAACTCGCAGGAGTCATTCCGCAGTCACTCCGTTCGATTTCCCCCCCACACACACACCTTCCAGGACCCCGCAAGGCGTGCCTGACGCCCGGTGCCATTGCTCTCCCAACTCTGGCTCTCTAGCTCCCCCTACTGCTCTTAACATTCAAGTTTCCCCAGATCCAACAGGGTTCTGTATCCTTGGCAACAACAGAATGGCCCATATCCTCCAGGATCTATAAATGCTCCCTGCTTTGGCACCAAATTGGTCCATTTTGTTAAATATGTATACAAAGTCGAGGAAACTAGCCGCTGAAATGATACAGTGGTGAGATATCTGTTCAGACAGTGGGCCAAGGTAAACGCCTCACTGCCAGATTTCCCAGATTTTCTGACACGAGGGCAGACATACACAGTCGCAGGAATGAATTCAGCCTGGATGCCGCAAATCTGCTTCGTCAACACATTAACTCACCCTGAGGACAGGACAGCAAGTCTTGTCTAGTCGGATGCTTTATGCTTTGGGGTTTTTTCCCCTTTTTGTTGTCGTCTGCTTTTAGGTGGTAATGCAGAGGCTCTGGTACACAGACTATGTAGTGCTGTCAGTCAATCTTTTCCTAATCTACAGCATAATTTCTCTCTCTCTCTTTCTCTCTCTCTCTCTGTCTCTGTCTCCCCATCTGTGGGAGAAATCAATTGAAGAGTGATATGCCTAAACTTCCCTCCGTCAGCACATTCTCTGCCTCCATTATCTCAACGCTCCATTTCCTCCTGGCTGTTCTACCTCTGGCACGGCCCCGCGATGACAAAGTGAGAAAGCCTCGGCCTCTGCCCTACGTTCCTGATTTTGCACCTCGGCGTAAAAACAAAAAAAAAGCGAGCGCCTTCCAGGCCCCGGGCTTGATAGCGGCGGTGCAGTGTGTGGTGCCAGATGTTAATTTACAGCGGAAGGGGAACAGGTTTGTGCGGCGAATGCCGTGGCTTTAAAAGCCAAAGTGCCGCACAATGGCATTTCAATGCTCCATCTGTCATCTATTTACTGTGCCTGGACAAATAAATTCTGATGTGGCAGCATGGAGGCAAATGAAGTGCTTACTTAGTATTAATTTGTCGCCCCCCCTTCACTGTTTCTCTGTAGGAGAAGTTGTGCTAGTCTCTCCTGCAGTGGGCTTCGTGAGAAAGGCCATTCAGCAGCTGTCACTTTAAGATCTAAAGCCGAAGAAAAACGTGTTGTCGGACTGCTTGAGCTTTCATGAAATACCACTGCAAATGCCATAAAGCTGGCATTTAGTGGGCCCTGTGTCTCCATCACTGGCAAACAGGTTTTACAGCTTCAGCCTCGCAGGTGGCCTTTTGCAGGAGAAGTCAGAATTAAAAATTCAAAAACTTTTCTCCTAAGGTCAGCCATTGTCAGGGAGTTAAACGATAATCGTAAGGTCAGATATCAATGTCTGTGTGACGCGCAGCCAATCTCCCACTTAGTCATATTCCAATTACTGTTGGCATGGAAACCAGAAATAATAACAAGTCAAGAGATGGCTTCGTGGAAAGAATCTTAATGGTCTTTCTTATTTTCTTTTGTCTGGATTTGCCTCTAGCATCCTGACTGAGCATCTACCGTATATGTTTGTGCCTTTGGCTACCTGACTAAGGATGCGTCAGCGGTGTTCTAGTTGTTTAGAGTCAGCCGGCTGTGTCTCACTAATCTAATCTTGTTGAAATGAACCGTAAACCAGAGGGACCCTCCATGGCGTGGGTGGTCAGAACGACAGAGCCTGACCCAAACAAGCCCGGGGAAATCACACCAACAGAGACCACAGACAATGTGAACTCAAGTGTTCAGAAACCGATCCGGTCCGATTTTCAATTTAATTAAAGGTTGATTTAGTAAATAAGTAAATAAAATGACTTCTGAAAAGCCAGGTCAAAGAATGCAGAGAGTTCACAGAATTCACAGGATATCAACGGTTAGTCAGGCAGTCTTCAAGGGGTCTGGAAAGAGAGAGAAGGCAAAGAGACATGGGAGAAAAAAAGAGTAAAACACACATGAAAATGTAAGAAAAATACACAGTAGAGAACCAGAGATGAATACTTTGAATGAGAAAGAGAGAGAATAGATAGATAGACAGACAGACAGACAGACAGACAGATAGATAGATAGATAGATAGATAGATAGATAGATAGATTGATTGATTGATTGATAGAGAGAGAGAGAGAGAGAGGAAGAGAGTCATGTAAATGTGAATGTTACTGAGAGACAAAGGGGGAAGGTTGCATGACACAGCAGTGAGAGAATGAGAGATTGATTTAGCTCGAGATAGCATGTGAGCCTGAGAACGAGAGAAAGAGAGCGACGGGGGTGTGTGTGTGGGGGGGGGGGGGGGGTGAATGAAAGAGAAAGACAGAGTGTGGTGTTAATGGACGTCAGCGGATGCAAATGGTGTGAAAGGTGTGAAGAGGCCCCGTGCCAGGGGTCATCCTCATTAAGGACTCTGACTCTAATCATCCTGCCTAGGCTAAACTAATTTGTCTCCACAGCCATTCTCTCTCACTCTCTCTCTCTCTCTCTCTCTCTCTCTCACACACACTTATTCCCCTTATTCTCACTCTCCCCATCTCTCCTGACTCCCCCGGCTCTCTTTCTCTCTCTTGCTCTTCCTTTCTCACTCTCTCTCTCTCCCTCATTCTCCCTCTGATTTTCTCTCTCTCGCTTCACTTGCTCCTTCGCTCTCTCCCTTGCTCTCTTTCCCTCATTCTCACTCCCTCTCTCTCCTTTTCTATTCCTCCCTTCTCGCTCTTTTACTCTCTTTCTTTTGCTCTACCACACTCTACTTCTATCTCTCTATCCCATCTCTCCATCCCTCTCTCTATCCTGCAGACCTCAGCTCTAAGTGGCGAGGGTGAGAACCATCTCCCTGGGAAGTGATGGAGGTTTCTGCTGAGGGCGCAATAAACCCTCTCCTCTCAGCTCCTTCTCTCTTTCTTTTTATCCCTCTCTCTCTCTTTCTCTCTCTCTCTCTGTCTTCACTCTTGTTTTCTACTCTTCCCTGAATGAAACTCCATACACACGACAGTCTCAGCTGTCTGCACAGGTTGTTTGTCTGTACCCCAACACTCGCTGGCCTATTTCAGTTGACTAAATCACCGATGATAAATGACCCAATCATGTCCATGCAAACGTAGAGAATACATCAGTGTCAACCGCTCATAATGGCTCAACACCTGGTCTTCGCTGTGGTAGATATAATTTCCCAAATTGGCTTACTGGTTACAGTAATATCCACTGCACCACATTACTTTTTGCTTTGCCTAGCTTGCAGCCCATCATACTGTGTGTTATAGATTATATGAAAGGCTAAACGTTGAGCTTGTGAAATTACTGCTGCTGTAGTGTATGTGGCAGTGTTGTTGTTTAGCTGCTGGTTTCTTTGGGTGTGTAATTACGCTCTTCCCAGCAGGGTGAGCAGAGAAAGCAGTTTTGCCTTACTGTCTTCTCCAGGGGCGGTTATGGGGAAGGAGGTGTAGAATCTCTCTCGCCATTAAATCAGGTCTTGACCTGAAGAAACAGAAAATGACAGCTGGACAAGGATGCAAGAGTTAGACAGGAGGATGCTCCCTGTGGTCTGCGATGGAGGGCTAAAGGCCATTAATGTATTCACAATGAAGATGGGCCCAGGTGAAATGTCAATATGAAATCTATATCTGCTTAGTCCTAATAGACACCCAAGGTCCTGTGTGATTTCCTAGTTATACAAAAACCATTCTCTCTCTTCCTGTCTCAGTCCTCCCTCCTTCCCTTCCCCCTTCCCACCCCCCTCTCTATCCCTCCATCTTTGTGTATGCATGTACCTGGCTAAAGTTTACAAGCTAGTAAAGTGGCCGGCTTTTGATTAAAATAGAGCCTCTATTCTTGTGCTGTGTAGTCTTAGAGAGGCTGCAACAAAATGGAGACTGCTTTGTGTTGCTCCCCTACGGAAATCGATTTTCTCTGCATACGTATAGAAATTCCCTTCCTTTAACTTGGCACTGGTACACAATGTTAAAAAAGGTTAAAAAAAAGGGGAAGGAGAAATTTCATGACGGATCGCTGCAGCTCAGCCTACCTGCCTCGACGCCAAGAATGACACGCCGCCTCACTTGCGTCAGTGTTGACGAGTGCTTTGGAAAGCTCCTCTTTATTGGCTCTTGCACGACTCCATTATGTTCCATTTGCATTCTGATATTGTACAAATTCACCCGGCTTGTTCTGGTCGGGCTTCTGAGGGCGAGATGAATGTTGCTGCTTTTACAACAAACATGGAGCATCATTATGCAAATAAGGGAGAAATTACACATCTTCAAGGCGCGCCCGTAAAAAAACCCCCCAAAAAACCCACCGTCTCTGCCACTGCCACACGTATGTTGCACTATGCTTACTGCGATTTACCCTGGGATGGGGGGGGTGGGGAGAGCAGTCAGATGGGGTGGTGGGACTGTGAAAGATTCCCACTGTGGAAATGCATGCATGGTTCTTAAATGTCATTAGAGTCACATTAAGAGGCAAGGGAGAGCGCTGGAGCTGTTGAAGCGGGCGGAAGGATTCGAGGCTGATGAGCTTGTGAGATTTGATTTCTCCTTTTCCCTCTCACTCTCTGTCTCTCACCCTTGCCTTGGGGAACAACTGTGAGAGTGGGCTCTTCAGGAAATGTACACCATTTTTTAATCATGGCATTCACAGAGCAAACTGCAACTAATTGGCTTTAAATTTTTACACTAATTGGTATTTATATCGCTTGGCGTGTCATGATCTTGCAGGACACTCTGTGTGTGTGTGTGTGTGTGTGTGTGTGTGTGAGAGAGAGAGAGAGAGAGAGAAACAGTGTTAGAAAATGAGGTGGGAAGGCCAGTGATTACCACTTACACTTATGACATCCTCTGCTGAATAAATGCCAGATTAGTGAACAGAAATGAGCTAGTCCATCCATGCACACATTTTTCCATGGGAGTGGAAAAATATTTTCTTTTAAAAGGTCAAAGCAATCACACCCTGCCCACAGATTAGCTCAGTCGGAAACAGACTTGGCCTGGCGACGGTTTGGTTCTGGCATGGAAACGGGATCATATCAAATCGCAAACCAGATGATTTTCAGGTTGCTTATGATCGCTTAAAAACATTCAATGCATTAAAGCATGTTTAAAGCTTAGGATCATATCGAGAGAATCAATGAATTATTCTATGGATTGTATCGAATTATACACACTGCTGTGAGACTGGCAGCATCACAAACACAGATTCTGGCCTAGATTAATCACATGACAACTATACGAGCACTATGGGATATAACAAAAAAAAAACTGTCCAATTGGTGATTACTGTGTCTGTCACTCTCTTACCTCTTTTCCACCAGTGCTGTGTCAGTGCTGGTGCCGGCGCTGGACTTTAACTGGTTCTGGTCCAGCACTAGCACTGACATGCATTTCCACAGGTTTCAGCACTGAAATGTGTATAGCAAATTGTTACCATGGTTACATTCACGGAGCCTTGGTCTAGGGGTTTAACTTTTTTGACATGTAGCCTTTTTCATCATTTACTATCATTTCAAATGATTAATTCTGACACTCCAAGGCAAAAACAGATATAAAGTTTGTGTGCTAAAATAGTCCAAATTCTCATTTTAGCATCATTTCACGCTTTCACATTATGAATGAACCCTGTCGAGATTATACCATTTAAGAAAATATTTTTGTTGAGACAATGTATTCATGTCAGTGAAAAGCTAGCTGAGGGATCTATGATATTGACCAGTGCAGGTAAGTTGGTATGGTAGAGGACCAGCGCAGGTAAGTTGGTACCTAGAAAATGTGTTTTCTAGGTAAGTTGTTCCTAGAAAACACAAATGGGTTATGTGTTGAGTGATATTTGCATTATGATAAACAAAACTAACTAGCTGTCAAACGTTAACTTACAGCAGACGGATGGGACAGCCACAACTCAAATGCACACAGCTTGCACATAACGTTAGCATCGTTTTGCTAACAACAAAGCGCTGTGACGTGTGTGGTTCCAACTTTGGGACCAGCAATTTCAGGGAGCTGTGCTGGTGCCAGCTTTCTGCCAGCTTTCTGGCACCAGCACTAGTGATTGTTTGGTCAAAACATGCAGAACCAGTTCTAGATTGAGTACCGGCATGGCACCAGCACCGCGGCAGTGGAAATGAGCTGTCTGTGTGCTTCTACAGGCCTATGAGAGGAAGAGTAGCAGGATAATAATTCACCACACTGACATTTAGCCTGTGTGATATACAGTATATATATATACAGTATTTAATCATGCAGTTTGCCTGTGTGCTTGTGTGTGATATATTTATACAGTATTGTTAATGAAGTATGCATGTGTGCATATGAAGAGAATTAACCAGGAACTTTGGGAGTTTGACTAAAGTATGTTAATGTACACACATGAACACACACACACACCTACAAATGCACGTGCATGCACTTGCACATACACGTACACACACACACACACACACACACACACACACACACACACACACCACAAGCTATGTGATTTTCTTTTCTCATATGCATATGTGGAATGAGCTGCACTGGAAATTCTCTACATTCTATGCATGAGGACGAATCAACCCAGGCTGAATCTATTGACTTATACAGCAATTTGTGCTCAGAGCTAAACCCTCAGTACCCCCCCCCCCCCCCCCCCCCACACACACACACACACACACACACTGGACTCCAGGACGTTTTGTCTTTCACCGCTAGTTTGCATTTATATGAAGTTATTCAAAACACAGTTGTTATTTTTCAGGAACAAATCCCTACATGTTGAATGCCTATATGCCATATTGTGCAAAGAGAATTAAATGACTCGGTGTTGGTGGCTTCGCGCTACATACCAAATATATATTCCCATCAACACACCACCCATCCCAATTAACTTTAAAAAAAGGACAGAAAGGAAAAGAAAATAGGACAATGTGTGGTCAATAAAATGGACATGTTTTGTGAGGATGTTGCCTTGCACCCATTTACAAAGCTGCAGTGTAATTCCTGCGTGTGATTCGCATCTGACTAATGGTGTGGCTTCAGGTAAATGGCCATTTGCCTGTGGAGTCCCAGCTGTTGTGAGCCAAACCATGACAGTCCTGAAATGATTTACTCTTTCAAAACGTGTCTGGAACCGGTGCAATATTTCATTTATAATGACTAGATTTTCTACACCTGTCCTCAAATTTAGTCGATTTCAGTGTCTTGTTATTTGTTAGTGTGTCTGTGGTTTTCACAGCTGGTGTTGTCTTTTATGTGTTCAGTTCTTGTGTGGTGTGGTGTGTGTGGTGTGTGTGTGTGTGTGGAGAGAGAGAGAGAGAGAGAGAATGAGTGCATCTGCCTCTTTGTGTGTGTGTGTGTGTCTTGTGGCATATATCTTTGTTTTCTGCTTTGGTGAGTGTGAGTGTGTGTGTGTGTGTGTGTGTGTTGCTAATTGTGGTCTTAGTGTATAGTTAGGATTTAGTTAAAACAGAGATATAGCAGAGGTTGGCTAATTAGTGTCATTTTGTGATATTTATAATGTAAATATCTGACAAAAGGCCATGCCACTAGGCTTAATCTGATCTGAAGAGGTAAAGCTGTTGAAAAAAATTGCTACTTTACATCAAAACAAATCTACATTCTGTTCTCTGCTTCGCAATGGCAGAAAAGTTTGTTTTTTTTCCAAACACACACACACACACACACACACACATGCACACACACACACAAAGGAAAATTATTCTCATGATGGTTGATGCTTTGGGCCAGAAGCATAGTCTGTAAACACTTGTAGTATTTCCTTGCAGTACTTGTGTATTCATTCATCCAAGCCCCTAGTAGTCAAGTGATTTTACAATAACTGGAAACCGTGCGTGGTCAGCACGGCCCCTATTCGTTTGGAAAAGAGCCACGGAAAGGCAGGGATGTAAATGCAGTGGTTGGCACAGAGTGTGCACACAGAGGCCCTCGTGCCAAACATGGGAACTGACTTGGGCTAAATGCAGAACAATTACAGAGCTGTTGTAGGCAGCCAACACTGACCACGAGCATTTGTGGGTTCACATTTTTACAGTCAAACTCAGCTTCATTTCTTGTGTTCATTTCTTTGCTTGCAAACACATTAGCCTAAGTGTGAAAAGCCACTGGGCAAATTCCAGCAAATTTATGAGGCATATTCCAAAGGAAACTCAGTTAGGTCAAGTGTCCACATTTTAGCTGACATAAACCTCTCACATTTCAAATGAATCAACAATGTTATGACAGATCAATAAAGGTCATAATGTGACTGGTGGGTGTATAAAGATTAGGGATCTGCGCTTCAGAGTGTCAGAAAAACATGGAGTTGATGCCAGAGACTTACAGTTTCTGAGGAAGGCAATCTTTGCCTCATGGGGAATTTTCCAGGCTATAGTTAGGACTTTGTGAGCTAAGCATAGCAAGCATACCAAAACACTTACCTGAGTTTTCTACTTGGTCTCTGTTGTGTGATCAACAGAGACCGATAGAGAATATAGACAGAGTCGACCAACTGTTCAAACAGTTAAGAGGAATGCACAACAGCCCCCCCCCAAAAATGATTAGACACATCTTAAACTCAATTTCCTAAATATTGCATACATAGTATTTATAAAAATCTTACATACATTTTGAAACATCAGTTACATCGCAATACAATGCATCCCGACAAACAAAATGTTATTCTGTGGAGGAGATTTCACTGTGTCTAATTCACTGCTTTGTCACGGAAAGTGATCATGAATTTGCTATTTGCTGGGTTGTCACTCTGACTGGCCATGCACAGACAACTTAATTTGTTGGTGATGTGATGTAATATATTGACACACTGCCACCATCTCATCTCATCCAGTGATCCCATCCCACTCAGTTTTTTTTTAATTGAATGTAGCCATTGTGTTTTTTTGTGTTTTTTCTATTTTTTTTTTCTGGAAGATCAGATTGTTTTTTTCATCTTCTGGAAGATCAGAGAGTCGCCTGTTGTCTCCTTTGATTATTACTGCTCTGATCAATCCATCCACCCTGTCTGAGAAGATAACGGTCTCTCTGTGGCCTTTGAGTCTGGTGTCCTTGAGATGGAAAATGTCACAGAGCCACTGAAGTCCACAAGTCAATCAGGGTGTTGCCACAGAGTGATGAATGGTAATTTGGAACCAAATTTGATCTGAAAATAAAAATAACTATAAGGAGAGGGAAAAAAAAGAGACATGGCGCAACCTCAATCTCAGTGTGAATGTCAGAGAGGAATTCACATTCAACCTTTCTCAGAAGCCGCCATGCTCCAAAGTATTTTTTTATTCTATGTATTAAAAGCTATTAGGTGCCAAGCTTACTTGGGGTTGGTTTCCCAAAAGCATAGTGCAAGTGGGCATTGCCAACCAACTAATTTACTAACTATTTAGCAACTATACTTTTGGGAAATGGACACCAGGTTTGTAAGAGTGAGGCAAGATTTGGATCTTATGCTGGATTTTATTTTGGAATGGCTCACACACGTGATTCACGCATGCACACACACACAGTATAGTATATTGCAAATCAAATCTATGGATGCATTGTGTGTCTCCCGTTTAACATCAAGTGGTTTATCCAACACAACTTCGGATGAGACAGAAATGCCATCACATCTGCACTTGCAATTCATTAGCATTCGTCTGTGCCATGAAGATACATTGCACTGGAAAGTCCCAGTGTACCATACGCAGAAAGACACACACACACACACACACACACACACACACCACACACAGAGAAAAAGAAATAGATGCACACACATACAATATGGTCATATGGGACACAAACACATTCACACACGTGTCTGTATGTGTATGTGTGTGTATATGTGTGTGTGTATATGTGTGTGTGTGTCGCTAGGGCTGCTCTGCCTTGAAGGCTACGAGCATGATGAATGTTTGTCTGGCAGGGCTTCAGTGATAAATGGGGAACGACTATGCTAATGCCTCATTGTTTTAAGCTGCTGCCCGCCCTAAGTTATGGCATTATGAAAGCCCCTTCCCCACCCCCAACCCCTAGTCTCTCTTTACTGCAATCTCATCAATTTGTCATGCCACAGAAAGTTTAAAGTCAGAAATCAAAATGTAAAACGATAGTTGGGGTCGGGTAATATGTATATGTGTGTGAGTATGTGTGTGTGTGTGTGTGAGTGAGTGAGTGTGTGTGTGTGTCTGTGTGTGTGTGCTTTTGTGTGTGCGTTTTAAGGGAATAGGCATGTCAGAAGGGAGAGGCAAATAAATTTCTCCTTTTCCAGGCGTTAATATTGCAGAGTCGTGCTGATATGCAGAAAACAACGCAGCCGTGTCGGACTGTCTTTGTGTCAAGTGGGGTTTTCAGTGTTCGCTCATGTGGAAATTGTTTGTTTATCCATCCTATGTAAAGAGCCAAGAGCCGCCTTGATGGGCCTGGCTTACACCGAGGACAGACTTTCAAATATCTAGGCCTCTGCGGCTGTGCCAGGTTTGCCTGATAGTGGCCAAACACACTTAAACCTTTTAATCCAGAGCAGGCATTTATGTTGACATTTAGCAAACACTTTAAGGCAGTAAAATACAGTAAGCTCATTAGGCAGCGTGTAGTATAAGTTAAGAACTTATGCTGATGTAACTAAACTAGATGAACTTATGACCTGTGGCATATTAGCACACAGTTTCACCTAACGACCTATGCAAATTTCACTTCATTTCCCCCTCGGATTTCATGCCCAAATGTTTATTTGAATTTGTGAAAAAAAAAGTAATAGACTTTTTTTTTTTTTGCCGTTTCTCCCAAGTCATGTCGCATTGTGCCGTCCAAATGAAACTGCCTCAGCTGAAATAAAATCACATCTTACGCCTTGGACACAGGGCAGAAAAAAACGAGGCCCAATTACAGCAAATAAGCAAAGGAGTAATAATATCCCCCCACCCCGCCCCGAACCCTTTCTCTGCTTTATTTGCATACAGTAATGAACAGCGCTTGTTTAACAATGCTTTAATGTGAGCAGTCCCCTCGCGCGGTCATTACTCTCAGCGATGTTTATACTCATTAAACTCAGTCGGACAGCTCAGCCCTTCCAGTCAAGCTTTTGGTGGCGTGGATGAACTTGTTGTTGTTAGGAGGGAGGCAACAAAGTTGTTGCTGTTTTTTTGGTTGTTGTTTTTGTTTTTGTTTATGTATGTTTTGGTTTTTTTTTCTGCTGTAAAGGCACGGCCAATCAGGTTTTTGATTGCTAGCATTGGTAGCCAGTCAGGGGTGTTTGTTGTTAGGAGAAGGTGCCCAATCAGAATGCACAGTTTTATGAGCGTCTGTGAGGCCTCCCACAGGACTCAGAAACTGCGCTAGCAGCCTCTGGTTTGGCTAGGCACAGAGCGGAAACATGAGAGGTTGGGGGGTTTGTTGTGTGTGTGTGTGTGTGTGGGGGGGGGGGGGGGTCCCATCAGAACATTAATCAGTGCTGTCATTCACAGCTCTCCGCAGTGCAGTTAGGGGTTCCCTATCCCACCTCATGCCCCCCCGGTGGTCACCATTAGTGAAATTTATCTCCACAGCCATCTGCACCACACAGCTCTTGTGCTACCCACACTGTCCCTTTCTGATGCTGGCTATGACCTCTGCTGGGAGAATAGTGCCTCATTGCTGCAGCAATGCTACAATCAATGCTAGTATCAGTGACTCTGTGTGTATGTGTGTGTGTTAGTGTGTGTGTGCGCACACGTGTGTGTGTATGTTCATTTGTTTGGGGGGCTGTATGGTAATTTATGTGTCCATTGGAGGCTTTCATCTCTACCTGGATATGTGTGTGTGTGTGTGTCTGTTTGTGTGTGTGTTTCACAGGATTTACTTCAGGTGGTGTACAAAGAGGTGCCTATTGGAGGTCCTCACCTCTGTTCAGCATGACATGTCCGAGTGTGCTTAAGTGTGTCCATATGTATGTATGCATGTGTGGTGCTCGTAGGTGTGTAAGCGTTTGTATGTATGTGTGTAAATGTGTGGGGTTGTTTTGAGAGAGAAAGAAAGTTTGGTGTGTGTGTGTGTTTGTGTATGTTTGTCTATGTGTGTGTGAATATGTTTGTGTGTGTGTGTGTGTGTGTGTGTGTGTGTGTGTGTTGTGTGTGTGTGTGTGTGTGTGTGTGTGTGTGCGTGCTTGTGCCCGTGTGCATCCATGCAATGAATTGTCAGCTGAGGTGACATCCCGTCTCATCCCAGACCCTGTTTGGGAGGATGATGGCTCGTAGCAGGATGTCCATTTCCATCTGAAATGCTGCCATGTACGGGAGCTGCATAGGAAAATCCAGCGGTCACGCATATGAGAAACACTACACAGCATGGGAAACTGATCCAGACCTTGCCTTACCTTGACCCTGTATATTTGCATTTTAGGCAGAACAGAGTGTATTTAGAAGATTTGCGTATGGATTTGGGGATTTAAAGGGGTTTAACTTCCATACATTGACATAACTAAGGTGCCATGCATGCAGATTACAGTTTTTTTTTCTGAATGCTTAAACACTAACAGTGATTTTTTTGACACAATTTCTGAAACTATTAACACTGTAAGCCTATCTATCTATTCACAAGGTCTGCCAAACTAGAAGTTTGCTAAACTGTAAACACAACTCGCTGCGTGAGTGTTTGCAGTCTGTAATTTTATAGCACACTTGTAGAGAAACTGTACACTTCTGTTTCTTCTACTCATACTGGGAGAATAGGCTTGCTACTTGACACATGCCAAAGCACTTTTTGATAATTACTTCACCCAACATTCAGACCTTTAGCTCTGCAAAAAGACAGGTAAAGATTTGTCTGGGTTACAATTTTGCACAATATTGGACATAGAGTGAAAAAGTGTAAGAATTAGAGGAGCAGAAGAGATGAAGAAATAATGAGGAAAGGGATAAGGGCCGTGAAGTAAAAAAGTGGAGAAACGGTTGAGATCAAATATTGAAATCTCTACAAAAACAGTTACAGTTAAAAAAAAAAAACACAAAAAACAAAGTTATGTTGCACTTGTGACTCCCTCTCTCTTATATACAGTAGGCCTGCACTGAAATACATGTAAACATCCACAGTTTGCACATTTGATTACCTGTGCCTATGATACTAAGCTACATGTATTGCAAAGGTACTGAAAACTGACATGCCCTGCACAGAGTAAGCAAAAGCCAAATGTGTTTTCCATTTTTACTGTCAGTGTGCAGCTGATGCTTTGTGTGCTTATTAAAGTTATGGGTTGTGCACTGTTGTGTACAAAAATAACTATTTGAATTTAGCAAAAAGTGCTTTTGCAAGAAATTTATGATGTGTTGATAGTTGGGTGGAAGCTTTTGTTATCTGTGTGTAGAGTTTTGCCTCTAGTTTCAAAATTTGTGCCAAAGCAATCAGAAAAATAGTTTGCTTTATGGTGTGAATAATCTTTTTTTATAACAGATTTTATATTCTCACTCCCAAGCTCTCCTGTGCTGTCATAGAATGATCAGAACACTGCTGTACCTCCCAAATCTTCAAACAGGCCTCATGTGTGTAATTAGTTTTTCCTCCGGTTTACAACTTGTTGTAAACATTTTCTTATGATATATGGTAAACTACCCCAGTCTATGAGACAAACTTTTCCTATGTCTCATGCAACAGATCTCATTTCACTATAGACATTGTGTGTGTATGTGTATGTGTGTGTGTATGTGTGTCTGTGTGTGTGTGTGTGTATGTGTTTTTGTGTACTGTCTCCAAAATGCCATCTCCTCCACTAACTGGTTCATTTGCATAACAAGGAAGTCCATAAACACATCAATGAGGGCTAATTGAGCGTGGTCAGATCCCTGAGTCATATTCACATGCTAGTGCACATTGGCTTAGCACACACACTATCCTGCTGCTACAGCCACGAAACCCATCCGTTACCTACAGCCTCAGAGCTGTGGGATGGAAAGCAATCATGTTAGAGTGGAGATTACCAGACTATACAAGACTCCTCCGCAGATTCATTCAGACTGTGAGAGCCTGGTGTGTGTGTGTGTATGAGAGAGAGAGAGAGAAAGAGAGAGAGAGAGAGACAGACAGACAGACAGACAGACAGACTGACTGACTGACTGACTGACAGAGAACATTTGCCTGTGTGTATATGTGTGTGTGTGTGTGCATGTGTGTGTGAACTGCTGTTTGCACCCACTTCTCCCATATAGAAATGATGAAGTCAGTGAGTGGCCATTTTCTGGAGGTAGTGAGGCAGAGGCAGAGGGGTTATTACACTGCAATGCTCCATGGTTCCACGAGCCTCCCCTCTCTTTGTGTCTCTCACTGACACCAGGCCTCTGGAAGCCACTGCACCAGTGCTGGAGCACAACCAGTGTGAATATGCATAAATACACACAAACAGAAGCGTATATATTTACACACACACACTTAAGCATTCATACACACTTAAGGCCTTTACTCACTGTCACATACCCCAAGATTATTACATGGATTTTGCGTGTTGCCTGTTCCTTTCACACTGACCAACATGGGGTCAGGTGTCCATTCAATCCACCAATTGACCCACCTCAGACACAAGCATCAGAGCCAAGGAATGTTCAGTGTAAAAAAGTAAGCCGAATTCATCCCAGGGCCAGTTGGATGACGACATATCATGAGTGCAACCGTCCATTTAAAAATGCTTTTGTTGAGGAGGTGTATTCATGTCGGTGTCATGCTAGTTTTATAACGCTTTACAGTTGAATTGGCTATAGCGCAGGTCAAAGTTTGTTGGCTGTAGGCTACCTTTACAAAAGATGAATAAGCTACATGTCAAGGGATATTGGCAATATGGCAAACAAAACTAAGTTGTTGTCCAACGTTGTTGTACACCTAGCGCACATGATGTTTGTTGTTTTGCTAACAACACAGAATGATCTAACATATGCAGTTGACAAAAGAAAATGCTTAAAGTTACCTTATGTGGTCCAGCTTTATAAACAATTCATATTCATCTTAAGTCCACCATTACCAATATAGGGATAGGCTACAGACCAGCAGATTTTTTAGCTAAGAGATTTGTTTATTGGCTTTCTACAGAAAAATAAAGCTTATTGAGTCTATACAGTCTATACATCTCCCTCTGCTGGCTACCCTGTGCAACTATTCTTTCTAAGAATAACTCCTCTCCTGACTTGGGAACTCGGCTTTCAGGCAACACAGGAGCAGAATACGCCTTGCTTTTACACTGTCTGACCCACGACAAACTCACAATTTCGGCCCCGCGAATGTAGCGGGTTCCAGTGTGAAAAGGGCACATACACACACACACAGCACACACACACACACACATTCTACACCCACAGTACTCATCAATGTGTTCTGCTCTGCTTTTGAACCCTGCTGACACTCCTTAATTTGATTTCAGTGCCCCTGTTCTTGTGAATTAAACCCTATCAGCAGGTACGCATTTTGGCCCCGGGTAGTTCCCTCTCTCACTCTCTCTCTCTCTCTCTCAGCAGCTGACTCAGGATCGGTTCTTGGGGCCTCATCATGTCCTCAGTGCAGCACTTCAACCCCCAGTCAGCTGCTTTCATTAATGGGTCCCCTGCTTTCTTTTGTGAGTTTCTATTTCTCACCCACGGTGCTCTTTGCAATTACTGGAAGTATGGCTGCCAGGGGAGCTGTCCAGGGTGCTGAAGTGTCAACCAAAGGTAGGACCAAGTGAGGACACCAGCCAGCAGAAAACCTGGCACTGGCATTGACAGACTAACGTTATTTCACTCAAGTCCCACTGGAGACCCTCAGCAGTAGAGCAGAGAGCTTGCTTGGTCTGCTATTGACAAATGAACACAATACAAAGAACACTGCAATCAGCCCCCTCAAAGCCCTCTAATGACTGTCTGCAAAAGTTACTTTTATATGGTATATGCCTGTGGTAAGAGAGTGCTCTTTGAGGCAGCAGAACAACAGAAAAGACAGGTAGAGGAAGCGGTAGACTTCGTCACACTCTATGGGAGCACAGGGGCACATAACTAATTTGTCATCCAAAGATGCCCCTTGTGAGGCTGAATGTAGACACATCATTGCTGCCGCAGTCTTGTTTCGAAGCAGGTGCTTGCTTGCTTACTGTGCAAGCACACAAAGGCACACAGTGACATTTCATGAGCATAACTCGGGTGCATTTCTTTTTAGTTGCTTCCTTGGGTGTCCCACATGCCCACCACATCTCCCATTTATTAAAAATCAGATAAAAATGCGGCAAGTTCAGGCAAGCTTCCTGGAGCCTGAGTGACCTTTGGTTTAGCACAGCTCTTTTAAATGTTCGCAAGCCCAGGGGAACCTGTCTGTTCCTTGCTGGTGCGTAGTAGAAAGTCAGACTTTTCCAGTCCTCCATTTTCTCTCTGCTCTCCAGCCTTTTACTGTTCAGGTTGTATAATCTTCAGCGAAACTTTCAAGAGGGAGGATAATCTATTGCCTCTGATGTGTCTGCACCTGGACTGCTGTAAACCCAGGGGACACTCTTTAAAAGTCTCTTAAGAAAAGTCCTCGGCCACCATTTGATGCTTGAAATTAAAACATTGTAAAGGCGTCTGGATGTAATTGAAGCAAAGCGATACAGGCGTCTCTCTCAAAATCAGCATAATGACTAACCTCCCCTGAACTGAGCTGAACTGAACACACAGTACACCTTGCATCTTGTAAAACTTCCCAGACAATGTTTTTTTCCCTCTCTCTCTCTCTTTCTCTCTCTCTTTCTATCTATTTTTTCCCTCCAGCCAGCTTTGTCCAAGGCTCTAATGTCATTACAAGACATCCCGCATGGTTGGTCGGCCTTCACGGCAGCCGCAAGGGGGTGATGAGTAGAACAAGGGCGGCCCCAGACAGCTATAATAGACCCGCCGAGACCCACGTCTGCATGTGACTATCACCGGAGAAATGAGTTCTGGCAACAAGAGATTTAACTGTGCTCCCTCGTTTTTTTTCTCTTTTTTTCATGGAGACTATATTATTTAAATAAGAAAAGAAATAAGTTGGCCAAGTGCCGTGGTTAGTACTTCAGACACGTAGTGCAGATACAAAGCGCTACACGGTCCCATTTGTGCGTGGCGGAGAAAACTCTCCCACTAGGCCTGTTAATTGCTAACCATTGTATGAAAACATCTTTCGAGGCGAGCACAAGGATTAAAACTCCCTCTCCACAGATTTCAGGTTTTTCTTTTTCCTCTCTTTTTTTCATCTTTTTCATTTCCATCAAACATCAGCAAAAAATGCAACTTGTAATTGGGACCGTATGAATCATTTTGAAAGGAGCCAAGGTAGCAGAGGAGTTTATGCAAAATGGCCTTAACCTGCACCAATGGGGATATTTGGGGGTAGAAAAAAAAACCTCCAGAGTTTGTTACTTTTTTCTTACATAAAACTAACGTTAATCAAGGATTTGGTGAACACTTTTGCAAATATTTGTGCTTTGTGAATATGCAGACACATGCATCGTTATCACCCTCAAGCAGCTTCTTCTGTGGAGGAGGACATCTGAGCTCTGGGGGACTCAAAAGCTGGTGACACCAAAGCCAGTCATAACCCAGAGGGTATACCACCCCACCCCTGTCTCCCTGTCACACACACACACACACACACACACACACACACGCGTATTCACACCCAAAGACATCACGCAGGGGGTTCGCAAACGGCACACACACACTTCCAAACACACAGGTTTGCATTCCAAAACATCACCCAAAGGGTTCACAAGAAACATGCATACAGAGACCGAGACAGAGAGAGAGAGAAAACTAGACACAGCCCAAATATTAAAAGAATGCAGCCTGTTTATTCCTCGTCAATAAGCTATGATTTGCTTAATGTGTTTTGTGAGCTCAAAATGCGGCTCTTTCTCTTCTCTTCCAGGCCTTTTAAAAAATCCCTGCTTGTGGCAGGCCCAGCTTGTCTCTCTAATTAAAAAAGTAGAGGCAAAAATGTTGCCGGGAAAAGACGTTTAAAAATAACTTGATGAAAAATTACTGGGATAGGTGTTAGAGAGAGAGAGTAACAATAAAAGCAACAAAATAGCAACTGCAAAATAAATAAATACCTTAACAACAACAACAAACAAAAAACAGGCAACATTTGTCTCTGGGCCTCTCGCATCACATCGCCCAACAAAGTTGATCGCTTTTGGTTAAATTGCTATAAAGTGCTCTCACCCCAGCACCCACCCCCCCAACCATTAGCCTCCCACCTTTCTAACCCTGTTGCAGGGAGGGGGGTAACTCATGTACCACACAGATAGAGCTGAAGTATCAGCTACTTACATTCAGCCCTTTGGCTGTAATTGATCTCTGTCTCTGTCTCTCTCTCTCTCTCTCTCTCTCTATCTCTCTCTTTCAAGCAGGCTGAGCATCATTATGTGATGGTATAGCGTTGACAAAAGAGGAGGGAAAAAAAATTAACACAACGAGGTGGGAAAGAGTAAAAGTTAAACTGTGTGGGCTTTTAGTACCTCTTACATTCTCTCTCTCTCTCTCTCTCTCTCTCTCTCCACATACAACCATCTGTGCTTCTCGTTTCCCTCATAATGAAGCCATGATGGTGGGCATCATTCATCTCTGTTTGCCAGGAGGGTTTTTGAAAGGCCCCATCAGGTCCTTGTGTGTCTGCGTAACCCCTGGGGCAGTTACAGGTAGATGTGCTCAGCATGCACACCCACAAACAGGCAGTTAGGGTAGAGTAGACGGCTGCTAAACAGCACTCGTTCAGTTCAGTAAGATCTTCTCTAAAGCTGTTATGTAATGTTTTGGAATTCAGTTTTATCGTGCCTTATCGTGTGTGTGTGTGTGTGTGTGTGTGTGTGTGTGTGTATGTGTGTGTGTGAGTGTGTGTGTGAGTGTGAGTGTGTTTGTGTGCATGTATTGGCATGCACCAAGTTATTATTAGAGCTTTATGACTGTTACCAACTATGGTCAGAAGGGCAGCAAGAAGAGATGTCTCACACACACACACACACACACACACACACACACACACACACACACGCACACACACACATACCAACCACTTACCACCATTATAACTGAAAGGCTTGTGCCGGCCCATGGCCACTGGCTCCACTCCTACATCTTCAAGTACTTCAGAGCACCTGTGGCGCTGAGCTTTTCATTTGAAAGAACGGCCCAAAAAGCACATGCTCAGTCTGTAGGTCAGTCTGTAAAACATTCTGTAGAACATTGCTAACAATGTGATGGAAGTATAACGATACAAGAACACTGGTTCTTGAAAAGGCAAGTGCTCAGTGCATGCAGAGAGAGAGAAGAGAAAGAGAGGCCTCCCACAGGGTCACACTGAGAGGACCCCCTCTGACTCTACACCCTCTTATCATGGCAAGGTTCCCCTTGCGGCTGCTAATTGGGTAAAGATATGTCCACTGAGCAAGGACATCGAACAAGGCTGACCTGCCTTATTCTAAGGCTAACTCTATCTTTGTCCTCTTCTCCTCTCTCTGATGTGTCTCTACCCTATTCCTGTCATCTCCAGCTACTTCTTCTGCAAACAAAACCGTAACCTTGCAAATCTCTGCTCGGTACAACACACATCATCATCCACAAACAAATTTATTCTCTGTAGGGTTATGGAATTGTCAGTCTGCATTGAACAAAGCAGACTTCATTACTGCCTATGCTAATCATCTTTCTCTGGACATCCTCATCTTCACCGAGACCTGGATCAAACCAGAGAACAATGCCACCCATACTGCACTCTCACCAACTATACGTTCTCTCATACTTCACAGCCACACAGCTGGCAAAGAACTTGATCTCATTCTTCCCAGACACTGTTCCACTAATATGCTGACGGTTACTCCGTTACATCTCTCTGACCACTATTTTATTTAGTTGAAGTGTGTCTTCCTCAGCAACCCTGTGCACCTGCTCCAACCGTCTCCTTCCATTGCAATCTGCGGAATCTATCTCCTATTCGCTTGTCCTCCCTTGTAGCATCTGCTCTTCCACCTTCTAGCACTTTCTCTTCTCTTGAGGTTAATGATGCCACAGAGTCACTCTGCTCTACATTGAGCTCCTACTTGGACCGCTTGTGCCATCTACCAGACCTGCTCGATCCACTCAGTCTCACTTGTGGCTAAATAATGCTCTTCGCTCGATGCGCACTAACCTCAGAGCTGCTGAGAGGAAATGGCACAAAACTAATAATCAGTCCGATCTAACACAATTCCAAAAATTGCTATCATCCTTCTCATCCAGTGTCACTTCTGCAAAACAGGACCTTTACCATGACAAGATTAAAAATGTTACTGACATGCAGAAACTGTTTTGCACCTTCAAATGTCTACTAAACCCACCATCTCCACCCCCTGCAACCAACCTCCATGCTGCATTTGCTGCATTTTTTATTGACAAAGTTGCAGCAATTAGTAGCCAGTAGTTCTCTGACCCACTTACACAGACTCTGTCTCACCCTTCTAGACAGGTTCCTCTTCTGAGCTACACCACCTCACTACAAGGGTGCCCCAAGGCTCAGTGCTGGGGACCCTTCTCTTTGCCATGTATACCACCTTACTGGGTCCAATCATCCACTCACATGGCTTCTCCTATCACTGTTATGCAGATGATACCCAGCTCTATTTGTCTTTTCCTGGTAACTCCACAGTGTCAACACAACTCTCTGACTGTCAACATCAACATCAATATCAGCATCAGGATAGACTCCCTATCTGTTGCCCCCACCAAGATTGCAAGAAAACTGGGCATCATGATTGACCAGCAGACCTTTGCTGATCACTTTGTGTAGTTTGGTGGTGCCACTTTTCTCTATTCAACATAAGGAAATCAGGCCATACCTAACCCAACATGTAACTCACCTTGACTATTCCAATGCCCTCTTAACAGGTCTTCCAGCCTGTGCTGTGAACGCATTACAGATGATCCAGAATACATCTGCAAGTCTGTTTTTCAACCAGCCACAGAGCACGTCACACCTCTGTTCACTGAGCTCCACTGGCTACCCTTAGCCACTCGCATCACATTCAAAGCACTGATGGCCTACAGAGTGATTGATGGATCTGCTCCATCTACCTTACCACCCTCTTAAAGCGGCCACTCCGCTCATCCAAGGAACGTCGTCTAGCACTGCCAACTCTCTGCACAGTTCAATCCACACTATTCTCATCTGTTGTTCCACACTGGTGGAATAAGTGCTACCAGAGCAACAGATACCCTCTCTACCTTCAAGAAATTCTTGAAGACCCAGCTTTTCCGAGATTATCTCCTGGCTTAATTCTTCTGACAACCTGGAATGCACTTACAATGCACCCCGCCCCTCACACACACTCTCTTTCTCTACTGCACTTTTATCACACTCCTGCACCTTCAATTTCCTGTTAGTAAGTTGCAATCTTAGTGAGGTTTGTAATTGTGTTGTAGCTTGAATGTTAATCCGCTTTTTGTAAGTCACTTTGGATAAAAGTGTCTGCTAAATGCGTAAACGTTAATGTAAATGTAAATGCACTTTTTGTGCGTGTTTGGGACAATGGGCCAAGCTTGGGTCAGACATGGCACAGATCAGGTTCTGGTGTGTTTAGCTGCCAATGAGAAGAGCTGGTAGATGCATGTGGAGCTCTGGAGAAGCTCTGCTCTTCTACGTTCCTGATAAAGGTCAAATGATGACAAGGTTCCAGACGTATGCCTGATAGTCAGAGCCCACCTGGATTTGATTGCTATCGGTAGTCTCTCTCTCTCTCTCTCTCTCTCTGGTTGCGTTATGTCATGCCTGCTCCCCAGTCACGCATGCTCCCTATTTGTTG
Organism: Tenualosa ilisha; assembly: GCA_015244755.2. Taxonomy (NCBI): domain Eukaryota; kingdom Metazoa; phylum Chordata; class Actinopteri; order Clupeiformes; family Clupeidae; genus Tenualosa; species Tenualosa ilisha. Next base: position 2,239,987 of record PYXC01001890.1, on the reverse strand, counting down.
CTCATGCTCTGACACTTCCATTAAGATGGTGTCACGATAGACCTCAGATATCCACTTCTTTGTTTACAAAAGAGATTTGCAGCATGTAGTCTTTCTTTTCTTTCTTCTTTCTTTTTTTTCTCTGGCTCTTTCTTTTTCTTATTAAAAAAAAAAAACATGCTTAAACTTACTTGCCAGTGGCCAGAGCCAGACAAACATACATGGAGGAGGAACACTTTAACATTAAAATTCCATTAATCAACATCAATAAACCATGCTGTTCAGTGTTGCTAAAAACGTAAGTGATGTTAAACGATATAGTCCATGGTCTGTTATGTTAGCCAAAGAATTATACATTCAAGACCCCCCCACCTCCACACACACACACACACACACAATTAGCATTCATGATATTCATTAGACTAAACCTAAGCGTTAATAAACATTCTCTAATCCTACATTTTTAATAGCTGTAGATACTGCTGCAGTGAAGTTAAGGGCTGCATATGTAATTGTTGCTCATGAAAGGAACGGAGATGTAAAGTGCGCTAGTTGTTCCCTTACAAGGCATTTGATTGAAAATTACCTCACAGGAAAGGTTGTGAATAGAGGATGTTGAATTTTTAGTGTGTTGGCTCTATGGATGATGAGATCCCAAGTTTCGTTTCTACACTGCTTTGTTTAGCCTGTGTTGTTGATTCTGGGGGCTTTAAGTTTTGCATGGATTGGCAATAGGTTTTGTCCATTATCACACATCATCTCATGAACAGGTACATACCTTATCATAGACTACATTGAAAAACTATTTTAATCATCTAAATCACATATCTGAGATTTAGATGATATGCTGTGATATATTATGCTCTCCACAAACACATTGACCAATGAAATAAATGATTGGATTTTAACAGAGTGGCCTTGCTTCACTGTTTGTCCACTGCTGTTAAAGCATTAATTAAATCTGACATCATTGAAAAGCTGAATTGTATCCTTAAAAAATATCATTCTGGAAATCAGCAACATCATTTATCGACTGTAAAGAACAACATTTCAAATACAGTCCTAAGAGGATTCCAGTATCTTTATTTGATTTGTGTTGCTATGAAACCATGTGGATTGTGAAATTATGAGGAAACATAGCGGTTTAACAGCGGTAGATCTCAAAAATGTCACTTCCAAGTAGTCATATTTTTGAGACAAATCTTTGATGTGTCAGTAATTACCATAGCAGAGCAAAAATGAAAAATGTCAGTCCTTTGTTTAAATGCATTCTTTAGTTATCAGACAGTATACACTTTTAATTATTGGTTCATAATATAGTCATTCAGCCTGTCTGTAATGATTGACTAGGCTATTACGACCAGGGAATATCTTTGATATCTGCTTTTTATCGTCTTCCCCGACCTGTTTTTTTTTTTTTTTTAATTAATTAATCCACATACAGTGTCAGGAATATCTCCGTTCATTCTAATTCAATTCTTTGACAGAGCAGTGTCATCAGCATATTTAAAAACTATGTGTTTTTTCAGTTGTAAAGTAAGTAAGTACAGTATACTTATTGTCCCCAAGAACAAATTAGTTTTGGGCTTCATAGTCACTGCATCACAGACTTACACAGCTCATACAAAAATGAAAACCAAAAATAACACATACAACACCACAACATAGCTACACCAACAGACAACCCAATCAGAACTGTGCACTGCATAACATATTGTAAGCAAGATATAAGGAGTATTTAATTACATTTTTTTAATCAGCAGTTTTGTGTCCTGAACCGTCTACCCGAGGGTAGCAGGGCAAATTCCTGATGCAGGATGTGTGTGGGGTCATCTAAAATCTTCAGTGCCTCCCTGAGCACTGACTGCATGTTTAGTCCTGGTTTGGGTGACCAGACACCCCGAATTGGACTTCAACTGAACTGTCAGACTGGCATACCAGGTTTGCCTGCCATACTGTGTCACACTCTCTAAGATCATTTGAGAAAAATAAAAACAGGAGCCTGCTACTGACACCATACAGCCTCAGTCTTCGTTAAAAATACATCCTCGGCTAGCGCTTTCTATATGGACGTGCCATGTGAGTGAGCAGTCCATAAAAACACCAAGGTACTTATATGAAGAGACCTGACGTATGGGAGTGTTATGGATGCACAGGGGTCCAATATCATTTCTTCAGTTTTTTTGTTTTTGTTTTTGTTTTTTTTTACATTGACAACAAGATGATGGGCATCACACCAGTCTACAAACTGTTTAATTTCTGAATGGTGGGATGCTGCATCCTGATCTCTATGTAATAGGCCTGAGATAAATGTGCATCAAAAGATATGGCTTGGATGAGGACTGGATGAGAGCCAGGTCTAGGCCAGTGGTAAGCATCTCTCCGAGAGGCGACAGCACAAGGGCAGTGGCACACAGAAACAGAATGCATCACACACAAAGAAACTGCAGCCAAATCAATGTCAGTTGAGAATATGGACAAGCAAATACTCAAGCTAGGTCTCTCTCTCTCTCTCTCTATCATTCTTTCTCTCTCTCTCACTCTCTGTCTCTGCCATTTTCTCTTTCTCCCTCTCTCTGCAGTTTGCTGTGTCCCTCTCTCTTTGTCATTCTCTCTCTCCTGCTCACCCTTAATCTTTTTTTCACTCCTTCTTTGCACTCTGTCTTTCCCTAGCCCCCTCTTTTATATCTCACTTTCTCTCTCCCTCGCTCACTGTGAAGAAGAAATAATGTCCCTGTGGTCTGCTATAAGGCTCCAGCTGACATGTAAAAGTCACAGCAGCGGATGGCGAGCGGCGTGCTAACTTACTTCTTGCTGCAAATCATTCTAATCCAGCTCCCTCTCCCTCGCTGCTCACACTGACCCTTCTAATTCAACCCTCCTACACACACACACACACACACACACACATGAACACACACACACACACACACACACCATAAGCACTATCCTCAGTGGTGTGTGCAGGGCTAGTGGTGGGGGAGAGTGTGTGTGTGTGTGGGGGGGGGGGGGGGGGGGTGATGGGGGTATGGGGGTTGCACTGCCCAGACGTGCACCACAGTTGTTAAAGACGGGGCATTTTTAATCTGGTCTTCGGGTGTCAAAGGCCCGCTGGCTGAAATAATTAGACCGCCGGGGTCCTCGAGAGTGGAGAGCACCAGATTAACCTTCCTCTGGCCGTGCCAGGAACCACCACCGCTGAGGCAGATGCCCTTGTGAGCCCCCCGCCCTGGTCCCTACCAACCTCCTGTCCCCCCTTCCCACCGCTCCTTCATAACCGTCTGTGTACAGCAGGCAGAGAGGGTAAGCTCTATGAAGTTAGAGAAGTTAATGAGATCATGTGCTACTGCCACCACTCTGACAGATGGGCCCCCTCTGCCTGAGTCTGATAGAGAAAGAGAGAGAGAGAGAGAAAGAGCGAGAGAGATAGGAGGAGAGAGAAAAGAGATAAAAGAATAGAACTAGAAAGTCAGAGAGCGAAAGAGGAAGAAAGGGGAAGAGAAAGAGAGAAACAAAAAGAGACAGAAAAAAGATGGAGGGAGAAAGGCAAAAAGGAGTGCTAGAGAGTAAAAACAAAAGATGACGCGGGAACTATATCGCTCTTTATCGAGCCACACACTTTATCGAGTCACATCTGACTAGTGATTAAAAAATGAATGGCTTCCTCTGTGCGCTCCATGCTGTTCCCAAAATAAACAACGTCTGAGGTAACAGATATCCGCAGGAGACACAGACAAGTTTCTCCCTGAAATTCATGCGTCAATGCCTCTCTCTCTATCTCTCTCTCTCTCCTTCTCTCACTCTGTTTATGTCTCTCCCGCTCTTTCTCTCTACCTTTGTGCTCAAGCAGACACTGTTTGAGATGGCTGCTCGCCTTGGATTCTCAGACAGGAATGCATCATTGAAGCTATGCAATTGGACAGGGTGTGTGTGTGTGTGTGTCTGTGTGTGTGTGTTAAAAGCTGGGAAGGGCACCTTGCCTACAACACACACACACACACACAAACAAACACTTTTCCCGGCACTCAGGTGAGAGCCCCAATCAGCAATGAATCACAACAGCCTTCATCCATACCCCTCATTTTCTACCATTCTGTTTACCTTTTTCAGTAATTTCAGATTTCCTCTCTCTACTGCTACTCCACTCTCATTCTCTGTCCCTCCATCCTTCCTCTTTCTCTCTCTTTCTTGCTCTCACTATCTCTCTCTCTCTGACTCTCTCACTCTCTCTCTTCTTCTTTGACTTACTATCTGACTATCTCTCTCTGTCTCTCTCACTCTCTCTCTTCCTCTCTCTCTTTCTCTCTTTCATTCTCATGCCTGTTTCTGCAACACAGAAGGTGCCTAGACTTTGATGGCCATGTAAGTGGATGACTGAACCAGATCTATGTATGACTTCCTCTTGCAAATGGCTACAGCCATTTTGAAAAAAAAAAAAAAAAAAAAACCAGGAAAAGGGCCATATTTTCCAGTAACCTTCCAGCAGTCATTGTCAATTCACCGCTTGCTTGTTTGGTACACAAAACACCCCATCGCCCGAGTCTCGGTCTTGACGTCAGCAGAGGCACTATTTGCCATTGTGTGTTCTGTAACAATGTCCTTGGCTGGTTTTCCATGTGACCTTTGACCCTTGTTTATACTTAACCACTTCTACCAACTGGCCCTGCATGAAACCAGGCCTTAGGCACAAAAAATACTCCTTCAGGCTGAACACCCACATGCAGTGCCTTGAAATACTGAGCTCCTTTCACCAACTTACAAGCCAAAAAGGGCTATTTTTTCGCTCTTATAAAATCTCACCAGCCTGAGGTCTTTTCCATATGAGGTAGCGCCTTAGACAAGGTTGCCACCTAGTGGTAATTTGGTGAACATGTCTGTGTATTTTGATCTGCTTTCTTGTCTGCCCTTTTTTTTTTCAGACGCAAATCCATTAAATTGACTATTGACACTGACTAATGAGGTAAGAAGCTTGTCTAATTGATGAGAACTTCCCAGTGGCTCATTGCCAAGCTCCTGCCAGCAGACATTCACAGAGTGCGCCGCAGACAAACATGAGCTGGAGACCGGAAATAAATGGGAAACAAAGACACTGCTCCACCACACTCTTGCAAACATACCAAGGGGAGGGCAGCATTTCGAGACTCCTAGCCCTGAAATATTATTCAGATCATCACATTGGTGGGGCCTGCACACAGCGTCATGTGTGTACTTCATGTGTGACAGCTTCACTGTCTTTACACATGTCTACACATTCTCTCTCTAAGAATATCTGTCAGTATGAGGTGATGTTTTCACAAAAGTTTAAATATTTGATGATTAATATGCTTATTGGGGGAACTAAATCTTTAGACCACATAATGAGGAAATCAGCATTGTCAAATACAATAAGGGAGATTAACATTATCAATGTCCTTGGTTCAACCTAATGATGGTAAAATAGCTGAACCAAACTAATTACTAGGCATTTACAAACAAATGAAATTTATTATCAGTATACTGGCAATATATTTGTTTGATAATCCCATTGTGTCTGAAGAAGAGAGACATGAGAATGTGGCTGTTTGGCCTTCTCATTCTTCTACATTACTTTTTTATTGGTCCCGACTCAGATGTGTGGCTCATTACATCCAAATCACATGGTAATCAACTGGTAGCACTTACTGCCTAAAACGCCCCATTACAGAAAAATCCATCACCAAACCCGGCCATGCAATATCTTTTCGATTTGTACTTGAGACTTAACATGATTCAAGGTAATGCATGGAGCTGTTTGATGTGTACTGTATGCCAACAAAATCATATACTAGAGCAAACCTGTATGTAAAATAACTTCACTGTTCATCCAGCATTTTAAAAGTTGTGTCCCAATCTCTGTCATTCACAATGACCATCATTCAAACAATGTGTTTCTAAAGGCATAATGGTATGTGGAAATCTAAGGGAAAGGATAATTGGGTTTTATTTTCAATATTAATGCTTTAAATCCCATGAGAATGATACTTAATTATGCTTAGTCTACCAGAGCCCTTCTGCCGCTGATTACTTTAAGAAAAACAACAGAAAATAGCTAGGCTAATGTCACACATGATCAGAAATGGATTAGAGGTTATTTTGTTTTCACAGTTTGTTTCTAGTCAGAAACATTTTGTTTTGCAAAATAAAGCAAAAGTTGCACTGTTTTGGAGGAATGACAAGAAGAATGATGAAATTGGATGAAGTGAGGGAATTCAGTCACCCCAGATAACTGTCCCACATCTGTTACCATGAGGAAACAATTTCATGTACTATATACTTGCATGAGTTTGTTCACCACTAATTTTTGAATGAAAACATCTGCTAAAAATTACTATTAATATTTAAATTGAACTTTAAATGTTCAGTTGTGTACTGCCAGCTATGCTACATTCAAAGACACCAAGGCGGCACCATGTGTTGTGTTGTATGTTTGTGTCAGTGGCATGATGTTGAGAGTGGAGTTCCATTTCCTGTCCTCCTGTGCGTAGGGTTTGATCTGGGGGACAGATAAGTGCTTGTCACTGAAGGGTTTATCTGCCGAGAAACAATGGCCTTCTCGCTCGCTCCTGGTTCCTCCTGCCTGACAGAACAGAGTAGGCCTACATGTGAGGGAAAATCAATACATGTAGGAGAGCACACACACACACACACACACACACACACACACACACACACACATAGAGAGAGAGAGAGAGAGAGAGAAAGAGAGAGAGAGAGAAATTCCTTGGCCTTATTATCATCTACAGGTGTTTTGTAGCCACACACTCAATAATCGATTTGAATGTTTTGATCTGAAGGTAACGCTGCTGCAAATAAGCAACCTTGTAAGTATAATTTTTCATGTATTTTTTCCTGTTTTTACTAAAGGAGCTATGTGTAACATTTTAGGTTCAAATATCCAAAAAAGAACCTAGAAACAGCAAGAGAATGTCACACAAATTGTATGTATAGGGCTGTTGAAATATCTACCTGTGTTACCACATCAAATAACAAATGTTGCAGCCCCAGTCTCATGTTACCAGTTTCTGCTATGTGTGGCAGTAGCGAGCAACAGAGCGGCCAGCTAAACCTCAGTGCAACATGATGACACAGAGTTGCAGCCAGTGATTGTACTTGATCTGTTCACTTCACTGCCTATGGCTTTTAAACATTCTCTGAATTAGTTGTTAATCCTTGGGACAGAAACCTCGTCCATATGTGGACATGTGACCCATGTCCCCACGCACATTCGGTCTCAAGGTAAACCATTTCAAAAGAGTGCTGACCCCCAGACAGCGAACAGACTTGCTGGGCCTCAAGCTGGACACGATTGCGAATATCGTCCGCCTCTCAGACAGACGGCTGACGACGATCCAGACATGCTTGCAGAAATGGTTCCTGAGCCATCGGCCATCTAGGTCTTTTCCACCCCAGGAGCAACAGTCACAGAGAACTCACCATCTCTCTGGAATGCTGCCATGACGTAGGCTTCCTATAGCCACTATCGCTAGTAGCCCACATAGGAGTGAGGATCGGCCACTGAACTAGATTCCCCCTCTAGCTCAGTGGGATCGGCACTTGAGACAGAGGAGATGGCTAGCTACCTGTGGAAAATACTTAAATAAATAAGTTCTGGCTTTATTTGTGGCATTTCAAGGGCCACTGTCTACACGATACGAGGTGACAATGACACACTAATGCTGCTGTTATTAGTATTTTGGCTTGATCTGGACACGTCTTTGATATACAATGCGCATCAAAGACTACTGCATTTGCAGTGAACATTTTGATGAAGATGACTTCAGCCAGTCAAGTCACAAACGCTGTCACAAAACACCATTCCAAAAGCGAAAAGACTTGCAGACAATATGGAGGTAATGTAGCCTACTCCTACCAAAGTGTTTTAGCCAAAACAGAGGAGAATGAAAACATATTTTATTCAACTACTGCAGAGGCAATAACTACAACCATACACTAAACAGAACAGAATAGAACACTAATTATGACTGCAATAAAAGGCTCTGAAGGCAATTAAATTTCTTGCTGGCCAGAAAGTATTTCTCACTGCCCCCCGGTCTATGCCTATAGCAGGCAGCCACCTGCTCTGGGTTAGTGTGTGCTGCACCTCTCTGTGTGCTGTGTGTATTTCATTAATTCACAATTGGGTGAAGTGCACAAACCAAATACCAGAGTATAGATTATTATTATTATTATTAGTAGTAGTAGTAGTATAATTATAATTATTATTATTATTATTATTATTGATGGCCTTAGAGACCTTGAAGTTTGGGGAGGAGGAAAAGCTGGATCAGAATCCAGATGAAGGTTCAAGTGAGGCACTAGAAAGGCTCTCCAGTGAGCAGCTCCACACAAAGGCAAAGAAAGCCATTAGTGATATTCTTGTTGAAAAGGTCAAAGTTGTGCGCTCCACGTCTTAAACCTGACCTTGTTTTTCATCTGTCTCTATTCTTGGGTCTAACATCAATATAGGAGAAAATTGTCCTTTATCTAGCTGTTCTCCTCTGCCAGTTTATTCAGTTAGGAGGAAACTGCATCAATAGTGGAATCCACTGGATGTGGAAGAGAAAGTCACATAGCCTAAAAGAGAACTCAGTGAGTGAAAGTCAATGCGATGAGCCTTCAGTGGTACCAAAAGATTTGTGAAGCTGCGAAAGGACTTTTTGACAAAGGCAAACAAAGTGAAGATAAAGCAGTCACTCAAGAACCCACTAATTCTGATTCTGTGGTGCAAAGACATGTTTACCACTGATTCTGGAAGCAAAAATGGAACCAAAGGCACAGCCGCTGATGAAGGCTTTTTTTCTGCTCAGTACCACCAGCAGCTCAGGTATGGCGCCCACACAGACTAGCCTGACTTAACTTGATGAATGTGCAAGGTACTCTGAAAGAGGTGCTTACGTCCCTGTTGTCTAATGACTCAGAGGGGCCATGCTTATCCTCAAGTGCACTTGCTGACATTTTTATGGAAAATGTGATTTTCCGAATGAATGATTTGATCTTCAGTGACTTTGCGGAGCAGCAGTGATCACTCCAGCAAGTACTCATTAGAGAAGGACTTCAGATTCCCCATCCAGATTTTTTTCTTATTACTAAAAACTGAGGTGTTTCAAACAAATACTCTCAGGGTCATAAGTGGAGCTGTACTTAAACAGAAAGAGGACATAAGAATTCAAGTGTGCTCCCTCTTCTTCCTTCCAGTGGAGAGTCAAAGGCACTGAAACTGAGGCACATCAAAATGGGATCTGACAAACCACATACAGTCTCAAAATTGTGTAGAATTGTGTAAATTGTGTAGAACAAGATGGATGAGTTTAAATCTGAATAAGAGCTTACTGAAACATTTCAAGGATGTGAGCCACAATAAAGAACTAGTAAAGAAAGTGATAGCAGTGTTGACTGATGGTGCAGAGACTTCTGGAAGCCACAGAGTTCACTGACACTCAAGTTAACTCATGCTCTGACATGAATGAGTGCATCAATAAGGATATATAATCTTCACATAACATCTTTCAGACAACTGTAAAATATGTTATGACAGTTTGGTCTAGCACTTGGAGAACATTCCAAAGTTTAACCAGAAACCTCAAAAATTTGTCTGCCACCTGTGCCCAATCCAGAGCGGAGGACAAAACAATGAAGAAACCAATAACAACATGCTTGGTTTTATTCAGGAGGAACCTGCACCATCCATTGACATGGATGCTTGACAAGACTTCTAAATGATAAGAGGTATAGTAAATTCACCAATAGACAACACTGGAGAGGAGGCAAAATTCTGCTGAGCTGAGCTCAGCTTTGGAGCTTTGGGGTTTTACTTGGTGCAGAAATCAGCCTTAGTGAGACACCTGCTGAAGTACTTTCCCTGTGACATGTTCATATTGCCAAAATTAGCCCTGTACTATCTTTCTAATAAATGATCAGGATCAAGGATACCATCTCCAGGATCCAGGATACCATCTCTGGATGTCGAGAATACAGATTGTTCTCACTCACCTATTCAGGATCTTACCTGAGTGGAAAAAGGGAAACACTCCTATGCAACATATTTTTATTGATATAGATGAGGGGGCTGAAAATGAGCCCCCTCATGAGCAGACTAAAGATTGTTCTCTCTCACCCACTGAGGATCTCACTTGAGTGGAAAAGGCAAAAGCTGGAGAGGAGGCTGTGGAATGAGGAACTGAATTTTCTCATCCTTGATTTTTGTAATCAGATTCACCATCTTTACATCAAGGGCCAGAAAGGAATGGCAGTCACAAACTGTCTCTGATTCTGTACTTTTTAGCATGGTAGCAGTGGGACAAATTCCCCAAAAAGATGCTATCAGACTAATCACAGGTAGGCCAACACGCTGAGCAGACAGTCAAGTGTTTTTCCTTCCTTGCTTTAACGTTCTGTCAGATTGGATCATAGATGTGTGAGGATTTTGCCAAAAAGCTTCATCCTTAGCATCTTGCCCTAGTTTTGTACTTTCTTTGTGCCCAAAGATACTTCAAGAGCTCCATCACAATTATCACAGAGCACATTAAAAGTTCTTATGCCATGGGATGTTATGAATGTACTAGACCTAACTCTGAAATCAAGTGAGGATTTAGTAGAGTAAACAGACCAGCAGCCATTACAGTAAGCATCTCTGCAAATGATCCAAGGCAGATTTTAGTGAATGAGGATATTTTTGTTGATTTAATTCCTTACTGACCCCATTGATTTCTACCGCAAATGATTACACCAATATGGTCACTGTTTTTTCGACTATTTTCAAAGCCACTCATGAGTCACACACTGATAATATGTGTGATGTGCCCAGGTCACTAATTGACAGATTAATCACTGAAATTGATGCTTAAGCATTGCAAAAGGTGAGGCATGTCCACATAGTGTGAGAGTCTTCAGAGCCATTGACAACACAAGTTTGGCAGCAAGGAGACTCACCTCAGGGCGATGATGTCAGAGGATCCTTGGTCTGAGAAGACTCTGGTCACATGATGTCTTCCATGTGATATCATACAAGCCTCTGTTATGCCAAAGCTAAAGGAAGAAAGGACTAAGAAGTGAGCACTTCAACTCGGACTAATTATTTTTATCAATACTAAGGCCTTCCCTCTGAACGTAAAACACATTTCATTACTATACTATAATTAGTCTACTGTTTTGTTTAGATTTCTATGCTGTAGATAGGCACAATATAAAAGTTAAAACGTCTTCTTTAGAGATGCCTGAAATCTTCTTCACACATAATTGACTTGGGCAATTCATCTCATTCTGTACTTATTTATCAGCGATCACAGTTGGGCAGAATAATAGTTTGCATCAGTGAGGATCTGTGTGTGCATCCAGCCTCTAGTAGAAGCAAGTAAGACACTGGTCAGTGTTGAGAGCAACAACTGATTTTGCTTGAAAATTTACAATATATGACAACTGTGACAAAATGTCTAAAACTATTAACTGTTGTGTTTCACAGCTGTCCTATGTGCAGGCTGCAAACCTTTTGTTGGACCAGTTGCCTTGGGTAAAAAAAAAAAAAAAACTACTACAAGAACTACAGAGATGAAACTTAGGAAAAGGTTTTTCTTCTAGAATAATTTTCACTAAAAATATCACCAGAAGATGCCCATAGGCACTTGATTGACAAATATATCTGCATTGATTTGGGATTGAAAGGTTTGCGTATTAAGTATTTGCATTTACTGACTGATACTTTGGCAGTATACAGAAATCCCTCTGGGCATTGGTAGCTGCCCAGAAAAATCTGCAGCACGTGTGCCCGCATTCATTTACAAAGAAAAAAAAACTATATATGTGTGTGTGTGTGTGTACACAAACACATATATAGATTCTCTGAATTTATAGTGAGAAAAATGGATGTTGCTTTAGATCTACGGTATTTAAATGAACGTGATGCAGAATCAGAGTACAGTATGCCTATGAATGGCTGCAATGTCTTCATGAACCATAGGGGGGTGGTAGATGACTGAGTGAAAGCCACTGCATATGAGGAATGTATGACAAATGGTAGTTACATACAGGGCTGGCTGCAATGGTAAAATAAGAGGTGGGTTAACAATGAATCCAGTGATCACTGTAAAGTGGGACGTGGCATGCAGTATTAAATGTTAAATAAGACATACAGAACAACTTTGATGATGAAAGGTTATTGCATTTAGTGCATAAACTCTATTAAGAGGTGGATAACCTAACCAGACATCTAGCACCATATTATAATGACTAGGTGCTAATACCTGTAAAATACTGCTGCAAAGTCTATACATTAAGCCTACACTCCAATCTTATGTCTGCCCTTATACCACTATGCCCACTTCAGCTGTGTAAACCAAAAAAGGACATTATCTGTTAAAAAGAAAACAAAAACTTTTTAATGTGACCACAACTCTGAAGTCAATACGTTCCTGAAAATTTCCACCAGGTGGCAGACAAGACAACATTCTAACTCAAAGCAAGGAAGAGCTTGGCCTTGAAAATCAGGCTGATGAATATGTACTCATAACATGAAGTTACACCCTTACACACACACAATTCTATGTCCTAACCCTTTACAATAGACACAAAACAATTACCTTTCGGTTAGAGCAGACACAAGTGGCAGCCGTTCTGGATATAATCCTATAGATTTAACAGCCACACTGCAACACTTTCTATGCGAGCATTTTACACCTTGGAAGTTAAAACAAATGTAAGTGCTTCCCATTACATACTGCAAAAAGTTAAGGATTGCATTTGAATTCTGCATTTAACCAGCAGAGAAAGTGCTGAGTAACATTACCTGTAAAAAATCTTGATGCATTAGATTACCATGCACCCGGCAACAGTCCTTGTTTGCGAGTTCATCAGCTGAAGAAAGCAAACTTTTGGTAACAAGCATTCAACTGGAATCAATTTCACATTTAAATAAATAACTACAAACAAAAAAATCAAGTTAAGTTTCTAGAAAAATAAGACACAAGTCTAGCATTTTTTTCTACTTTTATTTCTTTCTTTTTTTTTTTTTTTAGTACAACAGTTTTGAGTCAACATGTTTTTCCCACCATCAAGATGCCAAAAGTGTATTGCTCTTTGCTTTTAATCTTGTGTATAGACCCTCATTTTCTCGAGTTCCATTCCAAGATGGCTTCCACCCATCCCTCCGGTCCGGTGGAGAACAAGTCACATGTGCTTTGAGATCGGCACCCAGTCTCCCGATGCACGCAGTCGCATGAAAGCAAAGACTGTCAGCAGGCAGCGCAGGGCAGCAGTCAGACATGAAGACAACACGCACACACCCCTCCCAGAAAGCAGGCGCCACTGAAACAGACCTGGCCCACAGTAGGCCCCGACTTGGGCCGACAGCTGGGCCCGACCGGACCCTGGCTCAAGACCACATCTGTTACAGAGCCAGCTGCAGTCCAGGATGGTAAACTCTCTTGCTGCCAAAAAACAAGCCGATTCTGGAAAAGCGCAATCAAGTCTGAAGATCTGCAACATACAGAGGAGAGCAAGATAGAGAGAGAGAGAAACGGACACCTGTCCACATGGAGAAACTTTGTGTGCTACTTCTCGATCTGTTCTGTTTAAGTGCTAAAAACAGGTTGGTTTGCTTGGACTTCACAGGTACACATTTCCAAACACGCAATATGCAATAGAGACGTGTTAAGGTTCTATGCACAGAGACATGCTTCTTTTTTATTCTATTTTTCTTCTTAGAAAAGAAAACACTGCTGCTAATAGCGAAGATCAAAAGCTGCATGAACAAATCTAGGAAGGTGGGCCGTCTCTGAAAGGGGTCTAGACCTGTTCCAACATAGGTCCGGCATGACCAGGACTGGAGCAGGTCCAGAGCTGTTCCGGAGTTGGCGGACACTCGGAAATACATCCAAAAGAACAGACAAGACACTCAAAGTGAGGAAAAGATTCCACACAGAAAAATAAACATGGATAGATAAGCCAAATCTGTAGGGGTACGCCCTAAGGAAGCTGCCCCCCCCCCCTCTAAACCACCTCTGCACCAAACTGATGTAAGCTGTAGCTGGCAAATCTTTAGAGGAAACCTGTACAGAGAGTGACACTGGGACATCCTCTCCTACTGAAGCAACAAGTGTCGCCGTGGGTGAGTGTCGCTGTGGTGACAAGCATCACTTAACAAAACTGGTGGAAAACAATGCACGAGTTAAAACTTTTGTCTTTTTTTCCCTTTGAAAAAGCAAGCAGTGAACAAAAATACTGGCCATCAAAAAAAAGAAAAAACAAATCTTTGGATGTGTAAAAAAAAAAAAAAAAAAAAACCTCAGTATCCCTCCCTGGTAACCCACCCACTCCCTTCCCTTTTGATTGTAAAGTTCAGTTTCCCTCAGACGAATCGGGCTCAGGATCTTTGGTTTCCTTGTTCTTGCGGACCTCTTCGAGTTTCTTATCCTAAAGCAGGGGAAAAAAAGAAAGGGGGAGAGGTGGGAAAAAAAACAAAGAACTTAGAAGTGGATTCATTCAGAGAAGTGAGAAACTAGGCAACTAGACAAACTGGGATCTTAAGGGCCAGTCTCAAGTACCTTCTCCTTGAACTTCTCATTCATGGCTGCCAAGAGTGCGTCTTTGTTTTCTTTGTTGGCCTCCATCTTCTGGTTGAGCTTCTCCTCTGCCATCTTGCTAAAGTTGTTGTTTTCCTCCTGAGCTTTCTGAAGCACCTCCTTTTCATGTTCACGCTTCTCCGCTAAATGCTTCAGAACTTCAGCTTCGTGCAGCTGTGACAGAAAAAGGGCACACACACAAGCAGGTTAACCAAGGTCATTTTTGAACAGGGCCAGACATGGATGAATGACAAAAACAGGATCATAAGCCTTCAAGTTAATAAGAAAGCCTAGGTTTTCTTAAAGGTGAAAGCAGCATGTTGGGAAAGTTAGAATATGTTTAACTGAAGGTTGTGCAAAACTACATGCAACACTCAAAGTGTTGTCACAGTGACTTTGTTTAGTGACCATGTTCCAGTGTGCTGACAGCATTAATCCAGGTCAATGACTCACCTTGCGCCTCTCCTCGGCAGCTTCAAGTTTCCTCTGGATCTCCTCAAGGGACAAATCCTTCTTCTTGGGGGGAGACAGGGGGAACTCGCCTTTGGCGTCCGCATTGTTTCCCAGGTATACCTCAAAAGCCTGCCCAGAGGCACGCTTGTCCAGTTCCTTCACCTGAATATCTATTTATTTAGAGGATAATGACTGTCTTACTAAGCGTCAACCTCAATTGTTACAGCTAAGGGCAAGATTTTACTTTGCTTATGTGGTACAGCTAAAGGCAGGTATTTTGCTTGTGTGTGTACCCACATCAAACGTCCAAGTACTTACCACCAGAAGAAGCCATAGTAGCAGTGAGACTTGTTCAGCGATATCTATAGAATTAAAGCGCAAAAACAAAACAAAAAAAGAATACATTCAAACCTGAGTCATAGAGCACCAAGAAATAAACATGTCCACTGCCACCGCCTAGTGGTGACTTCAGTTATAAGTCTCGTTTCATCCCATCCACATGGCGGATTGTAAAATGCAAGATGTACACAGTATGAATGAGACAGTAAGCTCAATAGTGACCCCATTTGGTCAACTTGACTGCAACAAATAACCACCGCCCATCGCGCTCCTGTTTATTGTTGTGTTGTTGACTGAGAAATTAATCATCAATACAACCATCTTTAAGTGTGCGTTTCAAATTATGCTAATCTATATCAGCCTTAACAGTTCACGCAATCGAAATCTGACAAAAATCGAGACCATTCAATTGGTCAATACATTTGAGAAAACCTTGGCAATGCAATATACTTGAATCTCAAAAAGTTAAAGTAACAAAAGGTACTGAATCCGACCGTATTACACTTTGGCGCGCTTTGAACAAGCGCTAGGTCACTCGGCTAACCACACGCTTCTGTTCACATCCTGAGCAAATGTTCAAAGAGTACGCTGCAAAACTGATGCCTTCATCAGGCTTTCGTCAAGCAACCTCAAATCGTTAAAATAAGATGCCAATCGATAGAGGATTTTGTATCGACATTGCCTTTCCATTCACGTCGACATCAGCTTGTTCAACGTCCCCTCTTACAAATGTTGAATTAACCTTAACGAGCCTGCTGTTCTGCAGAGAAACATGCAGCACACCTGCACTCTTAAAAGAAAAAAAAACAAATCCCAACACCCGTTGCCATACCCTACATGCAATGTCAGTGGGAGTGCGTCGCCAATTGTGCATGTTAAGCAAAAGGCAACCTGCACACATTTGGCAGCATTTTGAGGGGTCGTGGAGACAAAAGCGCCTCTATGCAAACGACGACAGCGGCAGCTGCAAACAAAGGCAGACAAGCACTACCGCGTGCCCTGCTCCGCCTGTTTGATTTGCAATTAGCATTATCTCCCACCAGCAGCATCCTCCCGAAAACTAATTCCAGTTTATTTTGCGACTTAATTCAATTAACTGACGGTCGAAAAACAATTCATAAGAACGAAGCCAGAGGGTGTAGGTTTCTACAATCTAAATCGGGATAACGTTTTGTTACCACTGCAAACAGCAGGATTAATGAAATAAGTTGTAACGTTATGCCAATTATCAAAGGGGTGCGAACAAAAGCTTCAGGTTGACAAGTCGACCAATAACCTCACCACCAACAGCAGCAGCGTTAAGGTGAAACGGAAAAGATTTCTACCCACGCGCGTCAATACGGTAATTCCTAGCATATTTATAACAGCAAGTTAAGCGAAATCTTAAACAAATCTGCACAACATTGATGTTGGTGACTAAACGTGTCGGTAGAATGATTCATGCATGTCAATAGCTAATGAGCTTGCTGACATAACTAGACAAGCCTTACCCACCCGAAAACGGGTAGGCTAAGACCCAGCCCTTAGAAAATGCTAGACAGCTTGCACAGCCATTGTTTAATATCCACTTGATAACTTTACTGCAGAGCTGAAAATGCACTTGAATTTGACGAAATCAGAAGACTATTTTTTTTTTTTACTCGAAATCAATGTGTCTTTTCCCCGGAGGTTAATATGCGTTAATGTTACTCATGCACAGGACAAAAAATTAAACTTTATCACAACGATGCTGACAAAAATGATGATTATTAAAACCAAAAAATCCCAAAGAATATTCCTAATATTAAGACGTCTTCCGGGAACGTGTTCAGGCTCTAAAAATCCTCTGAAATGAACAACAACACTACAATAGCCGTCACACCCACCTTCTCTAAGAGTCGACTGATGAATTCTCAGCCCAAACCTTCTCGCGCCGATTTCTCCACTTGCTGCCTAGCAGTTCGCGCATAAAAAGACCAAATATTATTTCGTCACAGGGTGATCGGCTCTCTGATTGGCTGATGCGTCTGAAAACATTGTATTGTGGGACTTGAAGTTATTTCATAGTGTCGCTACCTAAACAAGACCACGAGGTGAGGAAGCCTATCATGCATCCTTTAAAATTTGTGTGCATTTAGTATTAGTCCTGTTTTAATGGTCCAAATTGTTTTAATAGTTGAGCTTACGAAGAAATAGGTTGCTTAAATGTTTTGAAATGAATGTAAAATCAAATATCAGTCATTTTACATAGTAAGCTAGGCCCATATCACTGTGACAATATTTAGGCTTAGGATACTTTGTTTTTCATTTCGAATAGGCTACTGCATTCTGTTGCCACATGAGGCAGGGAGTCTTATATAATAGCTTTGCGCTGTTTTAAGAGCTTGCTGTCATAATCAAAGAAGAAACAATCCAACATTTGCTGTTGAACACAGATACGTTATGCAAACTCTATCTGCTCGATAACTGCAACTAAATGTCAGTAAGCATCTACTCTCAGTATTGATTAAGATATGGATGACCGAGGGGGTCGCTGACTTGAAAGTAATAGACAACAGCATAATGAAAACTGGGCATGAGTAAAATTGCATTCAACACACTCCTACACTGCTCTATTTCCCATCCATAACACTTCCATTGACATAGACCGTGACACATATTTCAGGTGTATGGTGAAAAGGCAGTCTGTGTGGCGATGTGCTGTCACTCAAAACTGCTGCCCGACAGCTTCAGCTTGTCCAAGGTTGAAGTACTGTATTACCGTGCAAGGAGACCTATGGAGGAATGGTCCTGCACAAAGTGTATCAATCAGGCATGGTCTCTGCAGCAGCTACCCATGCCATGCTACCGCCCGGGCCTCCACTCTCCTGCTAGACAGTCATCCGTGCCCATCTTCATCCTATGGCTGCCAAGACTACATCCAAGAGAGAGTCTGGGTTCTTTTTTTATAGCCTAATTATGTTATCACTTCTGTGCCCATATCTGCTTGACATATGACTGCTGTCGAGCATGCAGTGTATGGGCCCATCAGGCAGAATATCTCCCGTCAGCTGTCATCTATCACAATCCATTTATTGAGAAACCGAGCCCAGGCCTTCTGTCTGTCAGTGGTTCACCACAGTTCTCTAACCCTCCATGAAATCTTTTCCCTCTCACTGTAGCCTAGCTTAGCTGTCCTAATTCAAGTCCTCTATGTTGGATTAAGTGTAAATATGACATTTTATTTTGGGAACTGGTTCACAGTCGCCTATGGCTGCAACTGAACTTTTGTATTCTAAAGTCAAATGCTGTCAAGTAGAATGCATTCATAGCGGGTGTCTTTGTTGCGGCAATCAATAGGCTAGTGTGTCTTACTCTTACTCTTAGGCCATGTTCAGGTACTGTGTGAAAGTAATCTGCTTAAGTCATTACCAGAACAGCATTGTCAATGAGTTAACAGCTGTCTGCTTTTGTAGGTGCCCACAAGTGTTGTGTTGTGTTGTGTTGTGTTGTGTTGTGGTGTGTGTGTGTGTGTGTGTGTGTGTGTGTGTGTGTATGTGAGTGGGTGAGTGTGTGTGAGAGAGAGAGAGTGTGTGTGTGTGTATGTATGCATGCTTATTTCATTTAGTTTGTTTGCCTTTTTTCCTTCCTATTAACAAGATCTGCCAACACCTTTTGATTTTTTAGCACGCTACAGTTTCATTGTCCAGTAAATGTAAAAACTCGCTGAGGACAAGCACATAATAATCAAGGCAAAACTACCGAGTGTATTTTTAGCTTCCCCTCATGCCACACTGTCTCAAAGAGGTCGTCTACTCTTTGTTCATGCTGTGATGTTCTCAGAGGCTGCACAGGCTCTGAATATTTGAAGCCCACTTTTTTTTGTTTTATATTTAGACGTCACGTTTCTAAGTCTCGTTCCGCTCCGCACGAATTAGATAATCTTGTCGTCGACTTGACTCGCGTATTTGGGAGAAGGAAGTGCTCGGTGCGTGTTCAGCAGCAGGGAGAGACACTTTGAGCCAAAACGTGTCTTAGCAGACCGAGGTCGATGTGTGTCCGTGGTATCAGTATTTAACATCTGTCCCTGGCAGTGGTGGACAGACAACGTTGCTGCTCAATTCCTCACGGCTGACTCATCCCGTAAAGTGTCTTCATTTGGTGCTGATGTCATATTAATCTGAATGATTTATAACCCTCCAGGGTTCAGTTGGGAAGACCCAGCCATGCTCACACATTATAGAAGCCAGCAGCAGTTGGACAGCTCTTAATCTCACAGCTCGATTTCCTTCAGAGCTGAGGGTGCTAGATTTTCTTTCTTTTCTTCTTTTTTTTCCTTCTTCTTTTTCTTTTTTCCTTCCCTCCACCTAGCATCGGTAGAAGCCTGTTTGCATGCATGCGCTGGCTTACCCCCACTGTGGCTGGTTTTGTTTGGGAGAGGAGAGGGAGAGGCCTTGGCGTCTGCATTCCTGCCCTGGAGAAAAGAAGCAGATGGCATCAACCTCCCTCCCTCTCTCCCCCCAAAAAAGAGAGAGATAGAAAGACAGTCTCCCTCCTCCTTTCCTCATGGGTACATAGAGCTGCATCTCTCTGCAGGGGACAAAGACATGGCAAATGAAAGGAGGTACTGGGAGGGTGCGACATGGAGAGGTGGGGCTGACTGAGTGTGTGTGTGTGTGTGTGTGTGTGTGTGCGCGCGTCCAAGTGCGTTCTGTTGGGGTTGACGGAGTTCCTTTGGCAGCCATTAGCTGCAGATGTGACATGTGGGAATCAGGGGGATTTGTGGCCTCAAAAAGAATGACAAGGAAGTGTGTGTGTTTGTGTGTGCGTCTGTCTATCTGTCTGTCTGTCTGTCTGTATTTGTAGCTGTTGGACAGCCTACCCCACGTGACAAAGAATTAGGTAATTGATTTTTGCTATTCGGGTCAAGCAAGTGTTTCAGCTGGATTATAGAAAGCAGTTTATACTGCTGTGTGGAAATACCATATGGGTCAATTACTCTGCTCCAAACAAGACTATCAGGCCAAAAAAACAAAACACACCCCACAAGACCCCACAAGCACAGAACAATGTTCTTCATCTCAGAACCTACACATGTTACAAAACATCCAATATTTACACAAAATCCTGTAGCCAAATAATTCAGTTCTTGTGATATTCAGTATTTGAAATAACATGTAACATCATGTGATATTATACTGATGAAAAATAGATGACATCATGACCTGATGTGTTAATTCAGTTATCAGACCAGTGCCTTAATGGTGTTTTAAATGCATGACGAAAGAATGTAATGAGTCAACAACATGGTCTTTTCAACTCGAAGTGGAATGTGATCATTAGGACTGTGTTCATGGCATGTTCTGTAGCTCAGCAACAGCATCATGAGATCATGCTTCACTGCTCTACTGTAAGGCCATACATCAAGACTTAAATGTCACATGATGTGCCTTTTATGCAGACATGTGCATAGGGGGGGAGAGGGATGCTCACAAAAGCACAGTCTCTTTATTTTATTGTTTTTTTTGTTGGTTTTGTGTTGTTTGTGTTGTTTTGCTTTGTGCATATCCGTATACAATGAACATCTGTGTGAGATACAGTGAGAGGCCTGACTATATCTACCCATACTACAGCCTTAGTGGTCGGTGGTCAGTGACAGGGCACAGGACACACACTCAAGAGACCACCATAGCTTGCATTTGTGGCAGGAGACAGGAGTGATATTAGCCTATCAATGACAGTAGAGAATAACATGTTCCCCTAGCATCCCTATGGGATTGTAGTTGTGCATATCTCCGCAGCACAGCCTTCGTCAGACACACACACACACACACACACACACACACACACACTTAGAGGCTTACTTTTGTCTCTCTCACACACACATACACAGACACACACCAGTACGCAAACAACATTGTACAGATAACATCAGCTGACACAGTAAACATTTCCTGGTGATATAATATATTTCCTGGGAGTGCTCTCTTTTGCTCTGTATCTTTCTTCTCTTCTTCTCCTCTTCTATCCTTTTCTTTTTTTTTCCTCTCCTCTATCCACCCCTCTTCTCCTTTCTCCCTTTTCCTTGCCTGCTTTCTCCTCTCCTTTTCTCCCTATCCTCTCTCTCAACCTTTCAGATGCATTCAGGCATGGGTGCTCTGCCTGCGCCGAACAGAGAAGTGACCCATTTTTATCAGTACAGGGCCATTTCCTCAGAGGCGATGAGATTCTGTAGGCCCTTTCACTTTCCCAAACCTCGGCCTGCGATTGGTCCAGAACTAATGATGTGGATGCGGACCGCTGGCTCCCTGCACTGCCTAGGCTGGTTCATCGCCACGGTAACTAGAGAGACAGGAGCGGGAGTTGGATCTGTGTGTGTGCCATGTGCAGGTAACCCAGAGGGACACACCTTAGGGGATCACAGAACTGCCGGGAGAAACAAGGGACTCACCGGGCTCCACATTAATCCTGTTCAAAGTGAGCCCATGTATAATGAATGAGGCTGACTGTTTGACCCCAGGCGTCACCCCAGCATGGTTTAACCCCTTGCATGTGAGGTCACATGGTTCTCCAGATAAGCAGGACAGCATCCTTATGTCTCATATGTGAGTTTAACTGCAAAACACAGACATTCACATTCTCCTCTGGCCCCCTCTGAAGTGATGCTGCTTCTTGTAGAATAATGTATCTTTGTGTGTGTGTATGTGTGTGTGTGTGTGTGTGTGTGTGTGTGTGTGCATTTTTGAAAAAAAAAATGGGTAAGACAGTGGACGAAAATCCATACAATGTTTTGGCTATAATAATAACCTCTTTTACGTAACAGACTGTTATATAACCCCTCAGCTGCTTCGCTCTCCTTGTGTGAGGCTTCAGGCGGAGGAGATGGAGCTACAAGCTCCCTCCCATACCCTCCCATACACACACACACACACACACAAACATGGCATGCAAATGGTGTGTGTCACTTGGGGCCCCTAATCCACTTACTTGATGTGGCACGTTGTCGAACAAACACATGTTAATAAATCTCCTTCCTCAGACAAAAGAGAACTGACTAAGGAAATCACTTCCTTCTCTTCCATCACATTATGTATGTTAATTACATTTCTTGGGCTGTTTTGTTTTTCTTGTCATCGGTATTACATTTGCATTGCCTGGCAGACTTCCAGAACTCACCATTAAATCTTTAGGGAGGATTTTTAGTCAGTTAGTATGGTCCCTTATTCGCTAAACGCAGTAGGTAGGGAACTGATAATTGGGTCAACATATTAAGTTGTTTACGAGAAAGCCTTGTTGAGAGCCATAGATAGATATCTGGGCCAGTCCATACCAGACAGCCAAATACAGTTCAACAGTGATCCAGCAGAGCAAATTTCAAAGAGTTGTATTAAAAATGTAATACATCATTCAACTAGTGCTGCCTCTGGACTGTGCATAACTGTAATGATTATAGCTGGTAAGTGGATCATTTAGCATTCATAGCCCACTGTGAAACAATGGGCTATACAATAAAATCACTGCACTGCTAATGTTTTTCAGTAACAGTGATAAAACATATTACTTTACTATTTCATCTTTAGAATATTAATTGATAATGAACATTGTTATTCAAAATCATAGGCTTAAATGTTACATGCTTTATTTTAATTTTAATACTTAATATTATTCATATTGTTTTCCTCAGGGGAGAGTTGCTTTTTCCATATTTCGGGTACTGATCGATTAGACAGCCACCTCTCTGCCCTCTCTACTCTGCCTTACTCCCAGTAGCATCGATAACAATGGACATGACTGGTCCTGTTTTCACATGTGGACTAGCACACACCAGGCACTGTGGGGACATCCATCCCCATGTCACTGCCCTTAAACTGCTCCCTTTCGTCGTTTCCACTGTCCTCTTCTGTCCCTCCCTCCCTCTAATGTTCCTCAGTCCCCTCTCCTCCTCCTTCTCCTTCTCCTCTTCCTCCTCCTCCTCTGTGAGATAATGGCCGTGTCCTGAGTCTGTCCCCCATAATGAGGCCCAACAGATGGAACCCTCTATCTGGCAGTGATGAGAGAGAGAGAGAGAGAGAATTGTGAGACTGAGTGAGAAGAGAGGGAGAGAGAGAAAGGGGGGAGAGAGAGAGAGAGAGAGAGAGAGAATAGGCAGAGAGACACAGAGAGAGAAAGGGAGGGAGGTTAGCCTAATGGCTTTGTCTGACAGACCATGACCATGCAACAGATCTTCCTTTCTTTTTTCTCTTTTACTCCCTCCAGTGTGGCAGGTTGTGTGTGTGCGTGTGCGTGTGTGTGTGTGCATGTGCGTGTGCGTGTGTGTGTGTGTGACTGTTAAACATATTTTTGAACATACTGTATGTGTTCATCTATATTGTGCTCAATAAATAAATGGTATTTATTCGGGGATTTTGTCAGATAAGAAACTGAGGATCTGTATGTGAGTTTATGGCAATGATATCAGTGATAAAGTCAAAGGCATGACAAACAAGTTCAGAGGTTATTGTATCAGTGTTAGATGCTGATCTCCCACTCTCTCTCTCAGCACACACACCACACACACACACACACACACACCACACTTGTCCCTCTCGGCTATAGGGCAAAAAGAACTTGTGTTACATTCTGAAAGCAGAACTTGACCCGATTCTCAACACTACAGAAGGAACATTGCCAACATTTTTGGTGGCAGAGTGATTTTTTGTTATTAATTTCTAAGCCAGTAAAGCAAGGCTAAACATTTTCATCATCATGGCATGCCATGTCTAATAGCATCTGTAATCACTGATTAACATTTTAGCAGAACAAACAAGCCTAGATGAGCTAGAAAATGTAATCAGAAAACGCATCTGATGTTCATACGTTTTGTGAACATTACGTGTTTAGCCATTCAAGCGCTATCAAGCAGCTCTACAAAGACAGCTCCGTAGACATAAAGGCCCATAAGCATTCGCATAAAGCATATAGTGTTCAGAAAATCAATTGAATTACACCCCCAACCCCCTTCACGTATACACACACGCATACCTAATTTGGTTTAGGCCCGATGTGTCTGAAAGAGTAATAACTCCTGAATACCTGTGCTGTGCAGTCTAATGAATGGCATGGAGTGCCTAAGGCCCATGAAAATCACATTTGTTGATGGGTGAAGCTGGAGGAGCAGAGGTGTCTGGGGACAGAGATAGAGCCTGGAGGTAAGGGCAGGACTAAGGCCATCCATGGGTATGGATGAGATGGGGGTGGGTGGAGAGAGAGGCGCAGCAGTTGCCTTGCTGCATCAGAGCCTGTTACCATCACTGTGTACCTCTGGGACCATGATGTAAGGGGAAAGGTGGGGGTGGTGTGTGTGTGTGTGTGAGAGAGAGAGAGAGAGAGAGAGTTGGACACAGAAAACAAAGAGCTGCAGAGAGATGAGAAGGAGAAGAGGGAGGAGGAGACAAAACATCGAAATCAAGGAGAGAGAGCAGTGGTGTAGTTTGTAGTGTAGTTAGTGTGTGGTGTGTTAGTAGGAGAGGTCAATGATGGATATCAATGTTGGAGAGAAAGCAAAACAGAATGAGATAGATAAGAGAGAGAGAGGAGGAGAGAAATGAGTGATTAGAGCAGAAGAGGACAAAAGAAAAACAGACATCTGTTTTAGCAACTTGGTGAGACAGTCCCTCTCCGGGACAATTATCATCATCATCACAGCGACACATCCTTAGACGTCCTCAAGCGACTGTGACTGTTTGGGTGGGCTAGATGACCTTTCAGCTCAGAGCGTGAGGCCTGTGATCACCACCACCACCATCACTGTATGCAGTTCATAGCTCTTAAGAGGGAATCAGCAGCCAAGTGCATGACCGCTAAGTAGGCCTTTCCCTCCTGTGCTTTCCCACTCAGTGTCCATCTCTTTGTGGACAAAGCAGACAGAGAGACAGGGCAGTGCAGTGAAGGGCTTTGACTGTGGTGAGGTAATTGGATCAAAGGAGTCGTGGTACCAATCGTGTCGTGGTGTATGATCATATGTCCCGGCGAGGTCTTGTTTCTTGTGGTGGAAATACAGTGGAAAAATTGTACATTATTATGATACATGATGGTGGTTGGGTAGCTTCCCTACATAATCCAATCTGTGGTTGTCTATTTGTCTGTATATTTTCCCCCCTCTCTCAAATATTTCTCTCTCTCCCTCACACACACACACATACACACACACACAACACACACACAGACACATTTGTTCAGTCAGGGTGCTCGGTTACTTGCACGCACACTCTGAACTGCTTAATCATCATCTCTCATTTACTCACTCATTCACTGACTCACTCAAGCACATTTTCACATGCCCTTCCTCTAATCCTGCCACTAAGTCACCCAACTATTTTGCCTATTTATTCTTTCATTCATCAGTTCGTTCACTCATTCACTGACTTAGTCAGCAGCACATCCTGGAAGCTGAGAAACATAACACCTATGTCAAATTGAGATTGATACTCGAGTGTACTGTATCATAACTAATATCAACAATTATGGCATGCCTTTCAACAGCTGCTCTCCAAACTTTCTTCAGCTGTGCTAAAATTCACCCAACACAAACCTCACACAGTCAGTCCTTCATCTATCATTAGATCCTGTTGGAATGGAGTATAGATCCAAACAATGGCCAAGTATGAGGGCCTTAAGTCCTTTTCTGTTGACCTTGTTCCATGAAACTATGTCGGCCAGTGTCAGTGACTGGGTTGGAATAAAACAGTCTTTGTTGTCGAGGAATCGCCCAGCGATGGCACAATGCAGGGTTTTGATAGTATTTATTTATTTGTTTTAGTTTGTTGGAGACCTGTGTCAGTCTCAAGCCCCAAACTGGGGCTACTGGTGAAGCACCTGTCACTCAGGCGCTTGTCCTCCAATCAGACGAGTGATGACATCAAAGGCCCCTCCCACAAGAGCTGTGTCTGTGGGAGAGAGTTCTGTTCCCAGTCTTGTGATCTAAGCCGAGACAAAGGATGAAGTCACCAACAAGCATCTCTCTAAGGGATGAGAACCTGGAGGGGAGGGGGCATTGAAAACAAAACAACTGACATAACATTTTAGGTTCATTTCATGCTCTAATATCTAAAAACAGAAAAGAATGCATGATATATTGCAGCCACTTTTGTTTCAAAGCCACATACTCTCATTTCTTTTTAGCCTTTTTCTAGGATTTTCCCCCATCCCTCCCTCACGTGTATGTGCTTAGTGGTACGTTCCGTGTTCTCAAATAATGAGATGAGACGTTTGTGAGGAATCTGGGGTGATTTGCTCAGTCACTGTATGAGGCTTGTGTGTGTGTGCATGGGTGTGGGTGTGTGTATGTCTGTGTGGGTGTGTGCGCGTGGATTGCAGACGGCGTACTCCTACCCAGGCCCTGGGCACTGACTCAGGTAGATGGCACAACAGCTGGTGATCAGAGGCCATGAAATAGGCTCCTGTTGAAACAACTGTAGTCTCGGAGGACAACTGCCAGTCAGACACCCTGACCATCGCCCACCCCCCCAGCCCTACCCTACCTCCAACACCAATACCCCCCACCGCAACCCCACCCTAATGCCTCCCACACATCCACCCCCACTCTAAAGAACCCTCTGCCACCAGGACTCACCACCACACCCCTTTTAAGAATCCTTGTCATCCAGACTTGGCAGGCAGCTGCTGTGCATGGTGAGAGGGCCATATGCACGGATGGAGCTTAAGCCATCCGAAGCTGTTCTCTTGTCTCGCCTTCCTTTGGTCTCATCGGTCTGTCTTTGTGTGTCTCGACTGTCTTTTTTTTTCGTCTACTCTATCTCTCTCTCTCTCTCTCTCTCTCTCTGTCTACTCTTTCTCTTTGTCTTTCTCTGTTTTCATCTTGCCTTATCGCCATAACCTGCAGTCTTGAGGCTGGGGGCAGAGTGGCACGTGGAGTGGCACGTGAAGCCTCGCGTTCTGTGTTGGCACACATAACACACACCACATGCATGGCGCTATCTTTTTTTTCTCTCTCTCTCTCTTTCTCATTCACTCTTACACAATACATGCATCCCTCTCTAATGCTCTCATATTCACACATGCATACACGCACTCACATGCATCATTGCACACCACATGCATCTCTCTGCTCTCTCTCTCTGTCTTCCATTCACTCTTACACAGTATGCATTTCTCTCCATTGCATTCGTAGTCACACATGCGTAGACACACACATACAGTACACTCACACACATTAGTTTGCACGTGCCCAGTTTGAGTGTGATGGGCATGGGCACTGCACTGTCTCCTCCTCTTCCTCCTCCTCCTCCTCCTCCTCTCTGATCAGTCTTGGTCAATAACACCTCAGGCAACTTTTTCTCCACGGCCTCTTAATCTGCATTCCTGCTGAATGTATCTTTCAGTGCATGTTTGTCAAGCAGAGATGGCCATGGCATACATCAAAACTAGGACAACAGTGCAGTGTGCTCAGCAGACTCCTCTTAAATCCTGTACCAGCAGCATCGATGTCCACTGTGTGTGCATGTGTGGAGTATGTAAGTGTGTGTGTGTGTGTGTGTGTGTGTGTGTGTGTGTGTGTGCGTATGCGTATGTTAGCCTAAAAAATGCGTGTTTACCCATGGGCCACTGATCCAGATAATCTCTTCTGGTCTGAGGGGGCTGTGTGGCAGAAGATGGGCGCTGTTTCATCATACTCTGAGTGATTACACTCTCACACACACCCTCTTACACTCTGACCCCCCCCCCCCACACACACACACTCACACACACTCTCTCTCTCTCTCTCTCTCTCTCTCTCTCTCTCTCTCTCTCTCTCTCTGTCCTTTTGACACCCTACAATATACAACACCCCCTTCCCTATTATTATTGCTGTCTCTTCTCCCCCAGTGCTGCTATGTTGAGTAAAGTAGGACACCACTCACACTGCCAACAAAACAAACAAATAAATAAACAAACACATAAGTTGACCCCCCAAATAGACTCTCTTGTATGTTCAGCCTGATGAGATTACCCACTAGCATGGCATGCAACTGGCCATGGATGCTGCCCGTTACCCCGGCAACAAGTTACATAGCAACCGGCGCCGGCTTAGCTAAGCAGCCACCTTCTTGGCAAAGCGAGACTGAGTGAGTACTTAATGAGGCAAAGGGAAACAATTACCTACAGGGTTCAAAGACGATCTTTTAGTCAGTTAGTGAACACACACAATTAGCTTCAAGTGTCATTCCACGACACTGTGAACCTCTCAAGCCTTTTCATTGTACCTAAGCTTGTGTGTCACTGAGTGCACACACTAAAATGCAATTATTCAAAGGGTAACTACCCTCCCTATTTAAAAGATGCAAAGCCAAACTAGAGGTGTGGACCACTTTTAAGAGTTCAAGAGGGGTGATGGGAAGGGCTCATGGCATGTTGTGTGTGTGTGTGTTCTCGTGTGTTGTCGTGTCTCTGAAGGAGAGAGCCCCAGATGGGCAGCTGTCTGGGACCCTCTTAAGCAGCCAGAGCCCCTGATGACACTCACTGCCAGCCCACCTGCTGAGCCTCCCTCTCTGGGCTGCTGTGCATGGCTGGGATGGGAGGGTGGCTGGGAGGTTCTTAGTGGTGTGTGTGTGTGTGTGTGTGTGTGTGTGTGTGTGGAGGGGGTGGGAGGGGAGGGGTACCCTCTTTAATCCCACTATTGTTGCACTTAATGAGCTTGCTCCATGGGCACAGACGTCTACCAAGTTTATGGTTAATTGTGTGTGTGTGTGTGTGTGTGTGTGTGTGTGTGTGTGTGTGTGTGTGTGTGTGCATTGTGTATTTGTTTCTGTGAAAGATAGAATCGAAGAGAGAAGAGGAGAAAAGAGGAAAAAGAGAAAGAAATGAAGAGACAGGCAGATGGCAGGACAGACAGACAGACAGACAGACAGAGGGAAACGCCCCTGTGAGAGAGAAGCTCAGCATCACTTTCTCTCTTTCCACCCCTCCCTGCTCCTCCCTCTCAGTCTCTCTCATCTCTCTCCCCTTCTCTCCAAAATCCTCACTATGATCAGATACCCAGACAGTACCCGGGGTATGTCTGACACTACCTCAGCAATACCTCCACCCTCTCCTCGGTAATAATTCTCTCCTGTGTTGTACTACTGAAAACACTGACACCATCAAATGACTGACACTTCTGATCTTCGAGTTTAAAAGGTTAAGGCTGTCACTGACTGTCACTGTGAACTACAAGCTTCATATTCTTTGTGCGCTTCAATAAAAACATGGCTCCTCCCTATCCTCTATGGATGGATAAAAGGTAAACAAGCCGAGTAGTGCGTGACTTTTGGGGAGTGGGTGCCATCTAGTGTTCAAAAATCCAGATGCATGATTACGTCACAACTGGCACCATTAGCTGTTACCTGTTATTACCTGTTATGTTTCAAATGTGTTAGCTGCTTAGCACAGGTGCTGTCTAATGCAAACAGGCACATAATTTAAAAACACAAACATGAACTTTAAGCCATAGTTATGTATTGACCACTTTAAAGATAATATTTAGTCTATTTATTTATTACTATTTAGAATAGCCATCTTGCAATGACTGTAATGGTAAAAAAAATCACATTTGAGTCTAAAATGACTATTCAGTGTAGAAATATGTATGCCTTTATTTTTTATCTTATCTTATTCATTTATTTTTCTAGGTAATTAATATAGGATGTGTAATTTCTTGTTTTGGATCCATGAATATTCTATGCAACTGTGCTCTTTCATCCTCAAGGGGTAACAAGTCACAGTGTCTGAAAGGCTTTTGGAGAAGATTCGACGACAAACTGGACCAGACCTGTTTTTCTTGACCTTCTATCATATGTATGGATAGTCAGGCAACTATCTATCAATCTTTGTGCTCGACGATAATTCCAAAATCGTATATGTATAGTTTTTTTTCAAGGTTTAAGTAGTTTAGTCACTGTCTTAAATGCATTGCATTAAATGTGTCAGTCACATTTTTGCACAGCAATCCTGTGAGTCTGGCCTCAGTAAGACCATGAGCTGGACTTGAAGGAGACATCTGAGAAGATAAAGGTCTAAGAGCAATCCTGTGAGTCTGGCCTCAGTAAGACCATGAGCTGGACTTGAAGGAGACATCTGAGAAGATAAAGGTCTAAGAGGTCAAGGCTCCTCCAGCTGTTACATCTCCTACTGGAGGCCACGCCAGAAGATGGAGAATCAGTGGGAAACAGTCCCTTAAGCTTGAGGCTGAAGGTCACCTTTAAGGTCAAGTGGAATCTAACTCAGTAATGCTGCTTTACATTAGCTGAATAGTGTTTTAAATTAGCAGTTGGCTACATCCTCATGACATTTAAAGGAAAACTAGGCAACATTTTATGCTGTTTTTAGGTGAATATATCATCTTCGTTGTCACTTCAATGGTAATGGCTTATTACTGGCTGAATGGAAGGCTCTCCCGGCTTCTTCAGTTATTGCACTTGCAAGATGACAACAGTGTCCCATTGTACAACAAAACACTATTACCTTCAGTCAACATTACTCTTTGAAAATGATCATCTGGTTCATATTCTTTGTTTTTTTGTTCTTTTTACATGTACTGGTGAAAAATTACAATGAAAAATCAGTGACTGAACGGGGAGCTTTACACAGGTTTGCCTGGTAAGCCTTTAAGAAAAATGAACTTTAAAGGGGACCTAAAAACTGAAGTGCCCTTGTGAATTACAATGTTTGGCCTGCTACACTTTTAGTGCACTTGAAAGAAGTCACTGTAGAAATAGCACAGACTTAATAACCAACAGGCAGACGTTATAAAAGCTTTGTGTGTTTATTTGAGCATAGTCCTGCCTTGAGATCACCATCCTGTGTAATCAGATCAAATCAAATATGCATACAATACAAACAAGAACACTAAAAGACACATCTTGGAAAATTTCTCACCCAAACTGCAACACTTGATCAATTCCTCAAAGCTGAAGTTGTTTTGTGGGTTGTTTAACATATCACAACACAGAATCAGCGCTGGGTCAACAAATAACTGGACAGAATTTCTCCCATAGGTGAAAATCAAACACAACCCAAACACGGCAAATAGATACATTTACGTGTTTTTATCACTGTGTGCCAGTATTAGTGTAAATGGAAATGTAATTACATTATATACAACAGGAGTAATTTTCTAACGGTCATCGTCGCTATGGCAATGTTTCCTTTCTTAACTTGGCAGTTATCTCTGAAGAATGGTCGCTGGTTTGGAGAGGGACACGCCAGTCCAAGTCTTCAGTATCAAGTCACACACACACACACACACAGACATCCTTATTCATTTCACAGCTTTGATAAAGTGTTATTTTTTTGTGAGACAGATTATGCTGCTCGCAAGATGCTGCAAGACTGATGGTGTGTGGGTGTGTGAGTATGTGTCGCAACAACGCATGTGTTTATGTGACAGTGTGTGTGTGTGAAAGAGAGAGATTGAATATCTCAACAAAATGTGACACTTTTCTCATCATATCTGTCACATAGCCTGTTGACTCTGCATATGTTGATGACTTGACAAAAAGGCTACTGAGATGTCTGAAGGTGAGAGAATGCAGTTTGAAGTCTGAAAATGTAAAGGCATTAGACGCTGTACAAGTGCAATGCAAGTCCAGCTGATAGTGAAGTTTTCATTGCAACCTTGACGATTACTAATGAGTAATAATTGCAGTTCTAATGGGCATCTAATGGGCAACTAATGATACTGGAGTGAAGGTCTAGAATACTGTTTAACAGTAGTACATTGTCTACAAAATACAATGGCAGTTCATTTTTTGAAACTCCAAACAGGCACATTTTCATCCTCTTTTCATTTGGAATTCTAACATTAAGTTTATAATAGATTTGGGTTTAACCACTATAAAGCACGCTTCATATGATTGGCAGTGACAAGTTTTTTCGTTTGTCTTTTTTTGGGAATGTCACAACAATATTAATTTTCCCAGGTGAAAAGCACATCAAGTTAAAGCCAGAGGAAAGCTTCAGTCTACTTCCTTGTCGTTTCTCTCTCTTACACACAAGAACAGAATCAAAAAGCACCCACCCAACCACTTTCATTCCAATACACACTTAATCAACACAGGAACCTTAAAAAAATACATACACGCATACACACACTTTTTCTTCCAAAGCAGAAACCAAAGAATGTTAACCTTCTGGTTCAGAGGAATCCCTTACTTCCACTTCATTTTACACACACACACATGCACATGCGCGTGTGCGCACACACACACACACACACACACACACACACACAGACCCAACTGTCCTCATTCAAAAACACACAGAACCAAACCTAAAAAAGAAACACATTTCCTTCAAGGTCATAAGTACACTGGTGCTGCTGGAGAATCATGCTCTAAAGAGGAATCCTGCCCCTTAAACAAACATGAGAGACCCCATTTAACATAAACAGACACACACACACACACACACACACGGTACAAACTTATTCAAGGCAGTGACCATCAGTCAATGACCACCAGTCAAGTCAGTCTAAATCCTCCATAGAAAAGTACGGCTCAAAGAAGATGTCCCTACGCCTTACAGTTTACTTTCTTCTCATCCCCAGAAGGAACTAGAATTTTCCCTTTTTATTTGGAAAACAATGCGCAAGGTATACTCACAGCATCTAAAGTCCTGTGTTCAATCCCCTTTACTTATGGTGTGTCTTTGTGTGTGTCTGTGTGTGTGTGTGTGTGTGTGAGTGTGAGTGAGGTCGCCCCACCCACTACGTACAAACACACGTAAAACTCATAGAAAGTGATAACGCGTGCACACACACACACACACGTGTGTCCACTGTGTTCGTCTACAGTCAGGTGTCAGGTGTCCACATAGCTCTTGACCCAATAGTTCGCTCCAAACTTAACAGCTAGGAGGCCCACTGTTGCACCCCTCCTCCTCCTCTTTCTCCTCTTCTTTCCCCCACCCCCCTTCAACCCTCGCCTCCCTTTGGTGAAGAGAAGTCCAGCGCTCCCTGGTGGAGGGGCAGGGGGCGTTTAGGAACCATCCTTGCCCTCAGAGCTCTCCGGAGGGGCAGGAGCCTCCTCTGAGGTGGGCGACTGGGCTCCTCCGGGACCATCTATGGGACAGAGAGAGATTTAAACATAATGTTAAATGCTAGTATGTGTTGTAATGCCATTACACATCATAGTCAGAAACAAATGTCTGGTTTAAACATGCACGAGTGGGGGTACAGAGATCATGAAAGACATGAAAGAGAGATGGAAAGTTGAGAAACAGAGACAGGCAGAGAGAAACTGACAGAAAGAGAGATAAGGCTCTAAAAGATAGAAAGTGAGTTGAAGACAGAGACAGAGAGGCGGACTGACTGTTTGTGACAGACAGACAAGGATTAATACATAGAGAGAGGGAGATGTAATGAGAGAGAGGGAGGGATAAGGAAAAGGGATGGAACAGAAAAACACAAAAAACACCCATGCATGGTTTTGAAGTTTTTCCCGACAGGACAAAGAGAAGCAGAGGTTGGCCGGGCTGGCCAGCGCAGACCTGTGACTGCGAGTTCGGCCAGCTTAAGTGGCAGGTCAGTGGGGTTGACTCCTGCCGGAGAGCCCAGGATGTCAGGCAGGGCATTTCGCCGCCCCGAGCGGGTCGAGGAGGCGAAGTCCAACGCCGGCTCCACCTCGGTCATCTCAGGGTTCTGCAAACAGAAAAAAACATTGTGTTTAATATTTACATTCACTCTGTGCACACATGCATAATGTTTACATACTTATAATGCATACTTATGTACATAATGCACATCATTTTTAAATACAGATTACATAAAGTGCATATTATATTTATATAGACTTTTAAATCTCCAGTGATTTATACTACATTATCTGACTACTCTGGCAGTAAAAATGCGATGCCAATAGAGCAATTTCCAAGTAAAAAAAAAAAAAAAAAAACACAGCAAGAGAGACAGAAAGATCGGCAGAGAGAGAGAGATTTAATAATCCCATTACAGAAGCTAATCGCAACATTTTGAGATTAATGCACCATTTAAGCACATCCAAAGCCGCACTTCTTGCCCACAAGCCTTACATCATCCATTGCAAAATTAAGGGAGCAGCTAGGCCCATTGCATCCCATTTGTGGGATAAAGCAAAAGGAAAAAATCTGAGATCTGTAGAGACGAGAGGTGGAGACAGATAAGAAGGGGCACAGACAGAGAGACAGAGGGAGAGATGGAGAGAGAGAGAGCGCTTTGTTTACAAAGTGGTGACCAGGGGTAATTTTAAGCACAAGGAGCCCCCACTAGGGGGAACTCTTGTAGCAAATGCTTGTTTATTACATCCTCCTGCTGTTTACCATGTGATGTTCTGTGTGAGTGTGTGTGTGCGCGAGCGCGTGTGTGTGTGATTTTTTGAGTAAATCAGCAGCGTTCTGTGTTTGTCGACAACACATGTCAGAAATATGCTTCCCTGTCTGCCTGGCTCCTCCTTTCCTGTGTCTCACTCAACGTTTGTTTACCTCACAACTTGACTCACACAAACAAACAAACACAGCTCCTGCAGGTAGTCCTGCAGACCTCACACTCTGTGCCCTCAATAAGACTTACCTGAGAGACTGATTCTGACAGTGGCGCATCGTGAGCAACAAACGCTTCTTCTTTTTTTTGTTTTGTTTTGTTTTTTGTTTTGCAGAATCCATACAAGAACA
Organism: Tenualosa ilisha; assembly: GCA_015244755.2. Lineage (NCBI taxonomy): Eukaryota > Metazoa > Chordata > Actinopteri > Clupeiformes > Clupeidae > Tenualosa > Tenualosa ilisha. The sequence continues at coordinate 2,205,029 of PYXC01001890.1, read as the reverse complement.
TGATTGTACTGGCAGTGTTTGTCTGTTGTCACGGCAACTGGATCCAGGCTAAGTGACTGATGGATGTTCAGCAATGATGTCAGCCTCCATTTCCACAAACACACACACACTGCGTGTCCAAGAAACCCTCACAGACACACAGTGTAAAATACTCCTTTAAAAACACACACAGTCCTACAAAAGGTTTCAAGAGAGACTGATTATTAGCGTCATGTGTTTGATTGATTATTAGCGTGATATTAGCGTTCCCCCAGGGTTTCTGTTTTAAAATTCCATATGGCTGTTTGATGTGATATAACTGTAGTGGAAATAGTTTGGGAATGAAACACAACGTTCAGAAAGTGTTTTTGTTTTTTGTCTTTGAAACGGTCTACACACACACACACTCACACCCACACACAATGTGTAAAACCCATACTTCTTTCATATCTATGACTTCTACTACAGTCATGTATATTAACCTGCCACAGCTAATGAATATAGACACAAAATATGCAAACATTGGCACTGGTACAGTTTGGGTATCTATATGGCTTAAGAACACAGTTCTCAAATGAACCTACCAAATACTCTGTCTAAATGCAGCTTACACACACAAATACAGACACACACACACACACACACACACACACCAAGCTGCTGTTTCTATGGTAACGGGAGGAAAATCACCTCTGGCAGACAAACATTTGAGTCTAGCTCTATTCTTTCTCTCCCTCTCTCTTTCCCTCGCTCACACAGACTCTCTTCCCTCCTCTTGTTCCCCGACACCCTTTCTTTCTTTCTCTCTCTCTCTCACTCTCTCTTGTTCTACCCTCCACCCTCTCTCCAGTTTCCTTCTCTCTCTTCTCTCCCCAGCCTCTCTCTCTCTCTCTCCCATCTCTCCTCCTGCCTTTCGGTGCTGTTAAAATAATCTGCCTCTCTGCTAGAGCCTCTCATCATCAGCATCATCTGCAGCTACAGTTCTTCCTCTGAAAGCAGCTTATTCTAGCACTGAGTTGCCCTGAGAGCGAGTCAAGTCAAAGCAGGCCCAGATCAGGGCCAAGTCTGGTCAAATAAATGCCGCAGTCTTGCACCTGTTCCCATAATCATATGGACAACAGTGCATATGGTATAAATAACTGCAAGGCAAGCAGGCATTATTCATGTACGTAGTGCACGAAGAACTTTTCTGTAACATATGCACACATACAGACACACACACTCTCTCTCTCTCTCTCTCTCTCTCACACACAAACATACACACATACATGAACACACACACACACACACACACGAACACACACCTTTGAAACTGTCAAGGAGAAGCTGCAGTCTGGCCATCTGTTCATTCACAGTGGCAGTCAAATCCCTTACCAGGAAGAGTTCAGAATCATTCTTCAAGAGGTTGGAGTTTGTGTGTGTGTGTGTGTGTGTGTGTGTGTGTGTGTGTGTGTGTGTGTGTGCAAAGGAGGGGTAAGAGGGAGCCTCCTCACCTAAATTTCATCTCTGTATTGGGTGTGATCTCACAGAGAAGCCCAAGGATCTAGACTTTGAGTGCCTTTCTCTTGTGACTCTCATCCCTGAACACCCCCCCCACACACACCCACCCTCCCAATGGGCCTAACTGAGAGTGCAATGGCAATGCTTCTATTTTCTGAAAACTAAAAATCTTACTCCACCCTAGGAGGAAATAACACTGTATGCCTTACATCTAAGTAAGACCACTGACACTTTTTGTTTTGCATGCTGGTTGTTCATGCGGGCACGTGTGTGAGTAAGTGTGTGTGTGTGTGTGTATGTGTGTGTAACAGAGCAACTGAGAAAGACAGAGCAGTAGCAAGAATGACAAGACATCAGAAGGATATGATGATCATGGGAACAGGTAAGAAATCACAGGATCATTTTGCTCTCAACTCTTCTGGATGTGTCCAAGGGAGTAGATGGCCTCAATGTCCCTGCGCTCTCTCTTTCTCTCTCTCTTTCTCTCATTTCATTTTTAATTGGTAACTTCCACTCTGCCATTTTGTTTTCCTTTTATGTTAAATGTTTTCCACCCTGTTCTCTTGCTCCTTGCTTTCCCGCATCCTTTTTTCTTTCTCTATCTCTACTCCTGCTTTCCTGCATCTTTTTTCTTTCTCTTTCTACTCCTTCCTGCATCCTTTTCTTCTCTCTTCTACTCCTTGCTTTCCTGCATCCTTTTTTCTTTCTCTCTTTCTACTCCTTGCTTTCCTGCATCCTTTTTTTGTTCTCTCTCTCCACTCCCTGCTTATCTGCATCCTTTTTTATGTCTCTCTCTATATACCCTTCTCTTCTTCCCCTCCTCTTTCTTCTCTCTATTCCCCCTCTCAAGGCTCAGCAGTGCGGCGGCAGTGTGTCAAGGCCCCTCTTTGTCTCAGCTGTCCAGGCCGAGGAGACGGGCTGTAATTAGGCTGTGGCAGGTCTGCAGCTGCTCGCAGCACACGCTGCGGGTGGCAGACAGCTAGAGGACAAAGTAAGGAGGAGGCAGACACACTCTCACTCTCTCTTCTCTCTCGCGCACACACACACACACACACACACACACACACACACACCACACACACACACACACACACACACACACACACACACACACACACACACACAGTGCAATGTGGCACTACAGGATAAACTGAGAGGTAAACCAACGTTTGGATCAGATGATTCCCTCTTTTTGCTAACCCAGGTCAACTCCTCCACATATACGCACACACACACACACACACACACACACAAATCAAACAGGCATACACACATACACAAACTTGCATACCCACATCCTCTCCCTCTCTCTCTCTCACACACACATACACACGCACACACACTAATGCCTTTTGGTTTTGGAGATAATTGTGGGTCACTGTTCTGTACTTGTTAGAGATGTAAAGGACATCTCCATGGAGACGAGAGAACACAGCACTCACACTTTAATAAATGTGTTATAGGGGTCAGAGGGCACAGCGAACATTCCCTCTCACAGCATCCCTCTAAGTTGATCTGGGGCTCCACTAAAAACAGCATCTTTGAGACTAATACACGAGGAGGCAGATGAATGAGGAGGACCAAGCCCAGTTTAGTCGCTTGCAGACATGAATGGTTTCCAATCTGCTATGAGTGACGCAGATTTTCTTAGCAAAAACAGGTCACTTCTGTTGGGTCAATGGGAAGACTTGTAACTGAGACATTTCATCTGCCATTTCTCGGTTGACGGAATTTCCCTTTCCCCTAGACTTAATGTCAGTTTATGGCATGTCTATGAACATGAACACACACACACACACACACACACACACACAAACGCCAGATCAAAGTTAAAGCCCCTCCAGATCTCTATCGATCATTAACTGAGGAATTGAGGGACTTTTTAGGCCATAACTGATTACACAGATACTTTGGAGTGGTTACATTTAATAATATCTGAACTTTCTGATAACTACTCTGCTCTGATATCAGCTAAGTTAGCTACTCCGTCACAGGTTATGGATGGTGGATGTTAACAGGTCTATCAAAAAATGTTCGCTATCAAACGATGCAAGTATGCATGTGAATGATAATGTGAACAAGCATTGCAAGTGTGTGGGCTTGGGATGTGCGTTGCTTTGGAGGAAGATGTGAAAGAAGAGGGTAGGACCTTTTTCAAAAAGTAACTTATTTGTGCTGTTTTATTTTTTATTTTTTCTACTCTTTTTTCTACCGTTTTCCTACTCTAAAACAGTGAATCATTTTTGTCACCGAAGTAGAGATCAAACACACACAGTGCCGGTCTTGGCAGATTTATATGGCACACTTAGCTGTACATGTCCAAAGGTCAAGGTTTATAGTTTCAGTTTCTCCTAACGAACGTGCTGTCTTTCACAATAACAATCTACAAGAACAACACATGACATACTGTGACGAGCCATTGTAAAACTAAAGGAATACGAGGCATACTGCCCTGCCATAGACAGATACTGGTCTTTTGTAGAAACATTTAACACAATTTACTGCAACACTAAAAGACAGGTCTAAAACGTCCCCCCGCCAGAAATGATGGTGACACTGTGATATATGTGCATGTGTGGGCTGGCTCATCGGAGTGGAGAACAGAGGGACTTTCAGCACCATGGACAGAGCTAGAGAGTGCTGCTGTGCTCGGTCTGGGCTGCTAGATTGATCTATGGCTTGTCCTCTGTTGGTCTTCCATCCATCTAACAGCACAAGCAAGTCAGTCAGGAGCAAAAGGAGATAACAGCAATGGGGGGCAGAAAGAAGAAAGGGATAGGAAGAAGAAAGGGAGAGGGAGAGATGGTGAGACAAGGGGAAGGCAGGGAGAGAAAGGTAGGGAAGCTGTGTGTGTGTGTGTGTGTGTGTGTGTACGTGTATATGTTTGTCTGTGTCTATGTGTGCATGTGTGAAAGAGAGAGAGAGGAAAGGGAAGAGACTGTGAAAAAAGAAGGGATGCTGAGAGAATAGGACATGTGTGAAGGAAAATGTGACACAGAGACAGTGTGGTGGGGAGAGAGTGTGATCCTCTCTCTGTCTCACACTGGCACTGCCTGGTATGTGTAAACAAGCCACTATCAGTCAGTAGGTTTATATACACTACACGAAAATCCAATTTTTCACTTAGTCTTACTAAAATCTAACTTTTAAAATGCATGTATACACCTTAATCCAGCTGAAATTGAACCAGACTGACCTACTCATAATTGAGCTAAGGCACCCAGATAATCTGATTGGAATCATATATTTCTTGGCAGGCAGCAGCTATGATCAGACTGATACATTTCCTTGAATGACAAGGACACAGTGAGTTCGGTAAACAGGCTCTGGTAATGACAACAGTTGCTGGCAACAACTGCTGGCTTGTGTACATGTACAGCCTGTGTCTCATGCAAAACAATGAAAAGTAAAGTATGTACGAAACGTACCTACAGTGCAGCAATGGCCATCTCTTCGCTCATATTCCCATAAAATATCACCATAGTCTTTAAACTTACATTGGAAGTTTGTGGTTAAGCAGAACATCTTTGGATTAGCAATAGATAGTATAAGAATTAGCCATGACTAGGCAGGTAAGCAAAAGGGAGTATATCGCCACCTGCTGTTGCAGAGTCAGATGCACTTTGATCAATAATTTGATTCTCTTCCCATGCATGTATACGCAAGATTACTCGGATCCTCCAGTTAAATCATTAGCTTGGTAATTGCCAGTAGCTCAGTTTTACATGTGCATGTACATGTACTGAGAGTGTGTTCAGCCTCCTTCTGTCCTGTCATCCTGGAGTTGCTCGAACACATTGTTGTCTCTCCAACTCCTCATCTCAACTTGTTTGGCCTTGTCAAATTCCACATCCTTTGTCACTCATAGATCCTCACAATCATCTGTGCCAATATGGCAGGTTCTATCTGAAAGTCCTCGAGTTTTGATACATCAACTGAATTGGTTTGAGCGGCAGATTGTACCAGTTCTGTAACTTTCCTGGCTCTGTCGAAAAACTTCTGCTCTGTGCACAACCCCCATGTCACTGTCTCTGCATTTTAAACTTGCACTATTTTCAGACGGACATCGATCATCTGTTCTCTGTCACGAGTCTCTACAGCATCAACAGCATGCTGTGATAATACTCTGCATCCTAGTGGTTGATCCTGCACATTCACTTTCTGTGACATTCATGTTATTGTCAGTAGCTCCTGTCATCTCCTGTTCTCTTTGCTCAATGTTTGTGCCATTTTCTGTGTAATCGTCAATATCCATGTTACGTTCTGCTGCTTGTGTTAACTCTTCTCCTTGTAAAGTGTTGTCATTTTCAGCATTGTCACTGAGGTGTTGATCGTCAGTGCTAACTTTTCTGAGTCTAAGGTAGTTTACCCTTACATAGGTTCCTTTGTGTCTGACAAAGACCACTGCTCCATCTTGACCAATCACAACTCCTGGTTCTTTCCAACGTAGACATTCCACTCTCATAGTACACTTTGTTGCCCATTTCATATCTCTTATCTGTGTTGCTCAATTGTTTGTGCAATGCTCTCCTTATTCTTTCTGAACATTCTGCCTCTGTAAATGCTTCTCTTGATGCATGTGAAGCAGAGATGTGTTTGCTACCCATTCACTTTCTATGGTGGCCTCTAAAGCTAGGGACTTGTTGATCAGCACAGAGGGCAGGTTTGGATTCTGTCCAAGCACCAACTGATGAGGACTGTAGCCATGAACATTTTGCAAGGTGTTCTTTGCCATAGGTGCCTCACCCAATGCAGTTTCCCAGTCACAGCCATTACTTGCGCTCACCTTCATGATGATGTTGGTCAAAGTCTGTGTCTTTCTAGCAGCCCTTTGCTCCACAGACTGTATGCAGCTGATGTCTTAACTTCTTTGTTGAAATTCTATGTTATTTCTCTCACCTCATCATTGTTGAACTCTCCTCCATTGTTGCTCAATATCAATGTTGCACTTGGTTTGTCTAGTTTTTGCAGAATTTTTTGTACCTTTTTCACAAAGTGGATCACTTTTCCATGCCCAAACTTGAATGGCCTATGGCTCACTTTGGCTAAGTTTTGTTATGTTGCTATCTAGCCATTTCGCTCAGTGTGCGTGCAGGCTGTATCTATTATTGCAGATCCAAAGCATTCAGTCAAAGATTTCTGCCTCAGTAGTTGACTCTTTAGTAACGTTGCACTCCTCAGTGTTTTACAATCCTTTGTCAATTTTATTTGATCATCCTTATGCAGGTAGTCTTTAGCCCAGTGGAAAGTGCTTTGACAAACTGCACATTTCGATCTACGCCCGTTCCGGTTTGGTACCTGGCAGCGGGATCTTTTCTTGATCATTTTGGACCACTGTTTGTTTCTCTGTCGCCTGTGCTCCGTCACATACGCATATTATTGACTAATTCCCATGGTTGCAGCAGACAGCTTCCCTCTAAAGATCTTTCATGCCGATTTTATTGATTTTATTGAGGCAAAAGTTAATTGCTGTTAGAGCTAACTGGCAATCTTTCACTTTCATGCATGCAGTAACTAGCAGTTTGAAGGCTAACATAGCAACGGGAAGTTCCATCTTGTAGGCTTGTAGGCTCTGTTCAAATTCAATTATAATCCATCACAGAGACATTACTATCTATTCCAATCCAATCAAAGCTCTAGTAGGCCTCATACGTTCGATTCTTTTCCTATTTGAGATATATGCCATCAAGCGTTTTAAGTAGAGTTGTTATGCCGTTCACCTTGTTCAAATCATCTACTGGCACTTCCATCGCCGCTTCCTTTGCTCTCCCTGATAGTGCAAAAGTCACTGCAAGTGCTTGTTTCTCTTTGTCATGTTCAGTAACCCTTGTCCACACTGCGACTTCATTCTTTCAGCTTTCATACGGCTTGTCCTCACCAAAAGGTTGGTGGAATCTTACAATGACTAACCACCCTCTTCAATGTTAATTAGCAGTGAACACACCGTTAAACTTCGTTCTCCATAACTTTAATGGCCACTGCCATATTTACATCAGCAGAACTACCACAACATTTATTGAGTCACAATAAAGGTCTCCTCTCTTCATACATTGTAAACAACCAATAGAAATGTATGGATCAAGTAAAAAAAATATATAAACATGTATATAGATAAACATAGATATTTATATGTATCAAAAGGTTAACAACTGAATGTCATCAGAGCAATCTGAATATAATTCATTAGTTAGTTAACCATTAACACATTAATGTGTTCATTATTAATCTTAAAAATGTGTTTACTTTTGTAGATTTCACAGAATTATGAATCTTCTTTGACATGATTTACAATCCTCAATACTGAAGTGCATCTTTCTCTCTCCACACACACACCACACACACCACACACTCTCTCTCTCTCTCTCTCTCTCTCTCTCTCTCTGTCATCCATCCTTTTTCTTCCCTCTTTCTCCATGCCAACCCCTCTTTCTCTCTCTCTCTCTTACTCTGTAACCATAGTTCCTGGCAGTGGTGAAGTCCCATAGCTTCTCCTAAATCACACTACAACATGACTCACAGCAGCAGAGATGAGGTCAGCATATTTAGTATATGCACACACACACACAAACATACACTCAAGCACACACACTCCCTCTCTCCTTCTCAGACAAACACACAAAAAACCTCAGACAAACACACACACACACACACACAAAACTACATGCATAGAAACACACACACACACACAAAACTACATGCATAGACACACACACATAGACACATAGACACACATAGAAATACACACACCATCTGTCACACACGCAAACATTTTCACTGCAAAAATACAACAAAAAACACAAACAAATCTACATATAACACACACACACACACACACACACACACACACACACACAGAGAGATATCATATCATGTAACCATTCAACTGTCCCTTACTCTCCAAAACAAACAGGACTACTCGAACACCCACAAGGTATCCAGGCAGGTGCTTGGCTGGCAACATCCAACCTGATCCAAACTGTGCCAGAATCTTAACTACTCACCGTCTTTGGCAGAAACGGAACATTCCAGCCTAAGAAAGTAGAATGTCCCAGCATTTTTTCCAACCATTCACTGGCAGCGTGTGTGCCAATTCTGTAAAATGCACACCTATTAAGTAGTAGTGGTGAAAAAGTCTAATTACCGTTTTACATCAACGCTCTTTTGACTGGTAACTATAACAATCATAGTAAACGGCAGTTGAACTTGTCAGTAACAATGGCATCAACTGTTATTAGCTATAACCACCATTTAGACAAAAAGTAGTACAGCAACTAGGTAGGTTTCTTTATAACTGAGCTGCAAGCTTTTCTTTGTTTAAAACTGACGTCTACTCCTACAATGCACAAGTTGCAAACGGGTGATAAGTGGGATAACGACCTTCGAAGTGTGCCATTATACGGAGCTAATGAATGCAGCTTTGTGACGTTATTCGCCTCCGCCTTGTTCATTAATTCCGAACAGCACACCTTGTTGGCCGTCATCCTTACGTATTATCTCCTACAGCCTAGTGTAACACAAATGTTAATGACATCATAATGTTAATGATGACACTAATGATGTCATTAAAGGTAAAATAAGCTTTATAATTGGCTGTGATACTTTGAGCTGTGAGTGCTTATAATACAGAATTGTGATGCTTCATGCAGTGATTACCAAAGATTCTAGAATCTAGCTCTAGAATCTTTGGTGATTACTGTTCATGAATTGTTATAGACTTATGTCAAGCATTAAAGCATCTTTATAATGCTTAATTGATTCACATTTCAAGTAAAGCGTTTCCTAATTTTCTGTCTTTGCTTTCTGGTATCTCCTACTGCCATCAACATTAGGACAAGAAACAAAAAGGAAAATGTCACCTTTTCCTCTTCTCCTCCTGTGCCAGAGGCCACATTTTAGCGTGAACACATTCAGTAAAGGCTTTTGCGCTTCTGACACCTTTGGAGAATTATATAAAGAGACCCCGTGAAATAGAAAAAAAAGGTCTTGGATTACTCCCCTCCCTCTATTTATAGTTGCCAGGATCATGTTCATACGCCGAACACCTCTCTTTGCTTCCATGGTAACCACAGTGCTGTAATCCTGGGCTTGTTCAGGATTGGGGAGCAAGCAAGCGAGTGAGCGAGCGAAAGGGGAGACTCAGATGTTTGAGATTCTTCCTGTGGCGGTTGTCTTGTTCAGCTGAAGGTAGACACATTGAAGCGACGCTGAGCTTGCAAGGGGTGCCTGATATGGCATCTCGAGAGATCAGGTGTCGCGACCTATGTGAACTGCCCGAGATGGAGCAAATGGGGAATCAGATGGGGCATGAGGGAGAAAGGGTGTGTGTGTGTGTGTGTGTGTCATGTGTAATGTGCGTCATGATTTTCTGTCATGACACACATTACTTTTCTTTACAGACTGGTCCATAGAGTCCTTGTGTGTATAAAGACAACATATTGCACTTATATAGAGAACCGAACAATACTGCACCCATAGTGCACCCAAAGGCCAAACACACCCCCCCCCACACACACACATACAGTCATCACCACAAAGTCGTAGGGGTGTACACTGAAAGGATATAGCTATACACACAAATATTCATCCACAGGTCCAAAAACCCCTTATTCTCTGGCTCTTGATGTCCCAAGAAAGCAACAGGATTACACTTCATAATTCAACAAACACATGCCCAAGACAGCTGACTGAAGCAGAAAGAGAGAGAGAGAAAGAAAGAGAGAGAGAGAAAGAATGACATTGACACACAGAAAGACTAACTGGAAGCTGTTTCAGGATGAGAATTGCTGTTAAGGGTCTGTATGGTTCTCGTGAGATGCTGGGTAAAGCAGGACAACAACTTCCTATGCGCATCATACCATTACACATGCCACCGTCTAATCTGCAGCAATGACATATGTGTCAGAAAAGGCTTCTTAGTCATCCCCGAAAACACTGATGTCACTGCCAAGAAAGGTCGTAAGGGAATAGAGTTGTATTGTAGTTGTATATTTTTTTGTGTGTTTTGTGATTCTTTTTCCTTTTTTTGCAGGGGGGGGGGGGGGGTTGTGTGGCCTAGTGTTGTATGATTGCAGGGTGTTCTTAGGGGAACTGCTGCTGCTGGAATACGCTGACCTCACCTCTGTAGCTCCCTCTGACTCACGGTGCTGCATTACATGATTGCCTTAGTCAGCCTGACCTGATTCAAAGAAAGCACAGCACAGGGACTAAACTACCTCTGACAGTTTGTCCTTGCCTCTGTTGCTCTTGGCTGCACCTTGCTGTAAAGCGCAATGAGACATTACTATTGCAAAAGGCGCTGTATAAATACAATTGAACTGAATTTAGTTGAATTTAATCTGTCAGTGAGCAACAGGCAATGACCTTGGCTCAAGGAACTACACAAACATCTGTGCTTTTTATTACTAGGCTAAAGCATTTCATATACTAGAGCCAGATCCACATGCTATTTAAAATATTCACTATTTGCAGAAACTAAAAATATTGAACAATATTAAAAGAAAACTTTGTCTTTCCTCTATATGACAGTGAAGGTTCTGATCAAAATAGGGAATGATGCTGACCGAGCAAAGACTCCTGTTTATTGAGTACATTACAGTATATGTATCAGCTATTGATCAGGGTTTGCAAATATATTTTTGAATTATTTAATTAAAAAAATATAGATATTATGTCGTATTATTATTTTAATGACCAAAAGTGTGCAGATAAACAGAAAGTGGGCAGACCACTTTCAGGAACTTTTATCAGAGTATCAGATGACATAGGGGATTCCAAATCAGAGAGGGACTTTTTTTTTTTTGTCCATTTAACAGCAAGCACTTCTTCATAGCAACACAATAGGAGTCAGAGGCCTGTGTCAGTGCAAACCACAAGAGTGTGGGCAGATCTTTGCAGAAGTCTGAGCATGTGTACTTGTACATTCTTGACATCGTCGCTAACATGTTTGAGATAAATAGGTTAAACAGGACCTTCTCTGTGTGCGTTCTAGTGCCTGCCTAACCCTAACCCTGTATTTTACCCTGCTTTGGGAATCAATCTGTCAGCAAAATAAGTTATGAGACATACAATATATGGGCAAAGCATATCAGATGACCATTAAGTCAAATATAAATATATGTGAACTTAATATATGCATATACTTAAAACAATATATAATACAAGAAATATATGTGCTGCATGTCAATTTCCACATGCCACCTTGGATTTATCTGTGGGTGATCTTTAACTGGACATGACGCAAAGGTCAGGCAAAGGAGATGCCCCCGGAAGCGGAACAGGAGGCTACACTCAAACCAGTGTGAAACCCGTCACAACTCGGTGACATTTTCGCTTATCTTTCTACATCTGCTTATCTTACCACAATTTCTTTTTTCTTCTTTTTTCAACAATGTCTGGACAATTCCAGGGTAATAACTCTTTCACGATATGCATTTTCTTATTAATGAGAGGCATTAATATAAAGATTAGAGTGTTAATACACATAAGTTAAGTCATAGTGTGTTGGTCATACACAATTACTGTCTATATCAAGTGAAATGTTCAATGAGATGAGGTTAGTGGTTTGAAAGGAAAGTGACATAAATGTCACAGGATATGAAACGGATTGTGTGAATGATAACAGCTGGGTGTGGCAACATAGCAAACGTGCTAGTTGCCTGGTAAGAACAATGTGTTCTCCAGTGGGACTGAACGGCATCACTACTAAACTAACCCTTTATGTTGATTTAACCAAGATAAAAAACATTTTGTTATCATGATCTTGTTAACTGAGATGTATGTTTTAGGGGTTACAGCTGTTTGTTAGATAATAGCTAAGCCATCATCATCTGCTTCACTTTTAGTTAATAGCTTAGCTACAGATGCAGCTAAGCTATTACCTGCTTAGCTAAGATACAGATCTATGGAAACACGTGCTAAAGGGTGCAGTTCTCATGCACAATTTATCTATGAAACCAAATACACAACAGAGATAAAACTGTGGTGAATGACATACCACTGCATTGGAAACACAACACGGAATGTGAAACTGATGGAGAGATACAAAGCTGTTTCTGTACCATAACCTTATGCTAACACGTGTCTCTTTGCTTTTTTTGTCTTGCGCTATGGTTAGCTATGGCCTTTGATCATGCCTTAATCGAAAAGCCTCTATGTAAGGAAAAATCAAATGGCTTCACTTTTTATGATCTGCCATCCAATGTTGTGCATCTAGTTAAGAATGACTTCTGTGATGGCCAGAAAATTGTTGAAGTAAATCCTTAATGATGAATTGACTTGAATTGACGAGTAACTTGACTACATTTTTAAAGTGCATTTGATTACAGTAAAGACTGTAGTGATTGCACACTAAAAGTAGAGTTTGTAAGCCATACAAGTAGATCGCAGATCAGTCTAACCATTTTGACACACCCTGATGAATGCCATAATGGCTACAATGCATCATTTAAACATTTTCAACTGAACAAAATGGAATATCATAAATGCCCCAGAGTTTTATCTATTATATACATGCTGATTAATTGGGGGCTAGCAGTGAAGGTAATCAACATAGTACACTGCAAGTAAAACTGAAATACTGTATTAAAAACTGAACTGAAATACATATTCAACACATATTTAAAACTAAACTGAAATACAGTATTACAGTAGGCCTATATAAACTATAAGTGAGTTTTTGTGCCCTATTTAAGATGGTTTGATATTCGGTCCATGTTGTGCAAAATCTTTTACTTTTTACTAAATTCGGTGACTTCTAACAACAGCGTTCCCTGTATACACACACAGACTTCTCTATCCCTTTCCCATCACACTTCTGTGCATAGTGCAAGTGAAGAGGGACATTAATGAGCAACAAATGCAAGCCATGAATGTGTGTGTGTGTGTGTGTGTGTGTGTGTGTGTGAGGCCTCCTGTGTGTTAAAACTGAGATTAATTGTGGGATGAGCAGGGTGGCTAACCGCAGTCCTCCCATTTATATAGGAAAAGGCATTAGCATGATTATACCAGCCTGCCAACAGGCCGGCCTTAGTTTGAAGCAGGAAAGTATGCCTCAAAGCAAGGGATTTGGGTACATTTTCACCCACTGGGTTTAGACTCATGCACAGAGAGAACACACAAAAACATAGACAAGCTCATTATCACATGCAGCACACAGCACACAGCATCACATCATTAAGGTTCAGAGAATCCTATGCACACAAGCACACACACTTTGACTGGAAGTTGACTGGAATTTAGCGGATGCTTTTATCTAAAGCCACAGTGACTTTGAATCCAAACCCTGATCAACTGTCAGACCTTACCACTGCTCCACCCAACTCACACTTATACCAGAGGCAGTGTAATAAGAGGAGACCACTTAACAAACTCTCCATAGAACTGTACTACGCATTTCGTAATGTAAAGATAGTGGAATTGACAAACTCAAAGTCCTGCCCCACAGTGAAAGTAAACAATTGCTTTGTTTAAAAAGGTATGACGACAAAGCACTTTCACATGCTTTTACATAAGCATATGATCTGCTGATCTGGAGATATGGATAGCTCCTCATTCATTTAGATTGGGCCTGGCCAAATATAGCTGCCCTTTCCTTATAGGGCTTATACACATACACTTTTAAATCTCCATCAACACAAAAACAAAAGGGGTGCAGACTAATGGGAAATAGCCATAACGCGCACATTCATCCATGGGGCCAAAGATTGGTTCATCACTACCCTCCTACCCTTGCTCTTCAATAAGACAGGCAATATCACCCAAGAGAGTAATAACAGGACTACACTTCCCATAATTCACCTGACACATGACCAAGACAGCTGACTAAAGCAGAGAGAGAGATGGAGAGAGAGAGAGACCAACTGTTAGCTGTTACTGATTATTCCTGTTAAGGGTCTGTATGACTCTCCTGAAATGCTACCTACTATTTGTGCCTTCTGAGGGCCACAAACACTTATACAGTTTATGTGTTTGTGTGTGTGTGTGTTTGCATGTGTGTGTTTGTGTTTGTGTGTATGTGTGTGAGTGTGAGTATGTGTGTGAGTGTGTGTGTGTGTGTTCACTCCCAATATATTCATGCAGTCTTGTCTCAGCCAATCAGATTCACAGGCATAGCTTTTCTGACACACTGAGGCTGGTGTAATTAAATGAGTAAGTTTCTTGAGGTGGTTACTGGTGAATGTGGGAAAAACCTCTGGTCCAGGTTAACAATCAGAGTAGGCTACCACTATGTAATCCCCTTTGTCACCTTTGAGGCCTTTGGAGCATGCAGAGAGCTCAATGAAAAAGAATTGTTGTTGTTTTTGATACTGATGTGTATTTAGAAAATAATAATGTGAGCCCAGCCAGTTGGTGTGCATCTGTAAGGGTCATTCTGTTATTACACACACAACAAAACAGAAAACAAGAACTATAGTTAAACCACAATACCATGTAATCCTGTGCTAATGCTTATGTGTCTGTTTTCAGTTCTTGTACTTTGCGCTGCTACGACGCTCAGTGCTGTTGCAATAGAAAACACTCGGTGTGAAGGAAAAATCCAAGATGGCTTCTATTCTTATGATCTGCCTGCAGATATTGCCGAACTAATTAAAGATAACTTCTGTGATACACAGATAATTGTTGCGGTAAGACTTAACTGTACTAAACTAACTAAATGAAGCTAACTAACTGAAGACCCACTCCAACTATCAAAAAGAAAGAACAATGTACCCAGTTTGCAAATAGACCAAATGTACGATCACAATCTATTCATGGTCAATGGTGCATTCATCTTGGTTAATGGTGTACATTTTTTTCTAAAGAAAAGCTTAAATAACTACATAACTAAATAACAATATTATATTATATACTTGCTAGTAGGTCTATGCATGCAATATATTCTGTATATTCTGGCACTCCTGCTTTTAATTTTTTTTACATTTTAGATGTGTCTTTTTAGCAAAATATTCTCTTGTCACATTCTGTTACATAATTCTCTCTTCACATTCCATAGGATTGTGTAGCTGCTGTGTATCAAGATGGAAAAGTGCCAAACTCCATGTTGCCTTCAGTACATTCGGTCACCATGAAGAGCTTCACACTAACACATTGCCCCAGATCCGTTGTGTTGGATGCAAACTGTCCACAAACAAATGCAAGACATTTCTGTTTTAAATTTTACACACGCTCACAAAGCGCTTCAATAGATAATGACATATTTTTTTAAGTATAAATCGAACTCATTACTCCCCTGTCTTACCCTGTAGGTCCTCAAAAAAGTGCCTTGTACCTGTAAGTTTATTTATTTATTTATTTTCCCTTAAATAAGAACTTCATGTCTAGTCTAGTATAGTAATGTCACCTCCTTGTAAGTGAACACACTGTAAGGGATTTAAACATATTTCTGATCTTTCTGAATTAAAAGAAAATTTCAATGCAGATCTCCACTGGAAATAATAATAATACTCCATGCATGGGATTCCAACAATCAGTTTCAGTTGATCGATTGATGGATGATTTACATGATTTACCAACATCTCTAAATACTATAATTAAAATAATATATAGGTATATACATTACTTTATATTGTATTATATTATCTTACTTTATATTGTTGTATTATTGCTAATATAAACCCATATGCTCTCATAGGTTTCAACATCACTGCTCCTGACTCCTCTGAGAAAGGTGAGCTCTGTACAGAAAATTATTATTCACCCAAGTCCACTCAGTGGACACTAGATAGTGGAGGGCAGTATCTACAGGACAAATTGGGTGACTTAGGTGATTATAAAGTATGAGTATCTATTGAAATGATAATTCGTTTTGCTAGGGCTATTTGAACATGTCATCCTTTTCCAAGTTAAACAAAATTTGATATTAGTTGTCTTTTGGACTCAACTACCATTTTGTAAGACAGGATACTGCCATCAAGCACTTAAAATCTAATCTTCAGTTAATTTGTGGTATATTTATGGTATATTCCTGTGTATATTCCTATGGTATATTTTATAAACATTTGTTTCGCTCACCATACTAGCAAAACTGCTAATTAGCATACTCTGTGCCTTCACTCTAATCACTTTTTTCATCATCTGTATTGTGTTCTTTTTTCAGTTCATGTGTCTTCCAGCCGAGCCCCAGTGATCAACCCTATTGCATTATTGGTTGTAATTGTGTCAATTGTGTCAGTACTATAATCATCACTGTTGCTGCCTGAGTGGCTGTGTCTAAAAAAATACAGTCTCCTAGTGTTGAACAATATGACTGTTGGCGTGACCCAAGCAATGAAACAGGTGCGCTGTTCAGCCAGGGCCATTGAATCTCTTGGTCACCTGTAGCCAGCCAAAACACTCATAGATGGATAGATAGATTTTAATGAGAATATAATAATATATATAAAAAAATATATTAAAAGAATATGCAATAGTGAATTTCTACAAGAATATTGCATTCATATTCCTGTTTCCATGCAACATCACATGTAACAACTAGCAGAGATGGTTAATAAAAGTTTACGTGTGTGTGTGTGTGTGTGTGTGTGGAGTACACTGGCCTCCTGTGTGTTAAAACTGAGATTAATCATGGGGTGAGCAGGGTGGTTAATAGCAGTGCTCTGTTTTTATAAAGGCAAAGGCATTAAGCATGATTACCAGAAAGTCCACAGAGATAAGCTGTACAGCCTGCCAAAGCCTGCCTTAGCTTGGAGCAGGAATGTACGCCTAAATGCAGGAGATTGTGGGTACATTTTTACCCAGTGGGCTAACACTCATACACTGCTACAGAGACTCACATAGAGAGAGACACACATTCACAAATAAATACACTTCATGGACATGGACATCATCATCACACACACAAACACAAACACATCAAAACCTTAATCAAGCAATATTCAAATAATCCCACCAAATAATAGAGGTTTATGACATCACGTTACTCCAGCAGGAGCTCTTGACTCATAAACAAACCCTCTAGAGGGAGATACTAATGGGTTCATTTGAGTAATTTGCATTGGAGTATGTTTGACAGTGACTACGAACAGAGGAAGGTCAGCAGAGGCAAACTAAAGCATCAACAAAAAAAACAGCATTAAGTTACCTCATGCCTGTATAAATAGCATTGTGTGTGTGTCTGTGTGTGTGTGAGAGAGAGAGAAAGAGTGAGAGAGGGAGATGAGAGGAAGTGAACAAAAAGACAGGCAGAATAGGACAGGTGAACTGGGACTCCACAAACAGAGGACAAGATGCAGGAAGAGTGATGGGATGCAATGGAAATCAGTGTTCTCTTGTGACTAAGAGACAAATGCCAAATGGCACAGCATAGCATGCTCTCTCTCTCTCTCTCATACACTCACACACACACACACACTCACACACACACCACCTGCCAGAGGCCCTTGATAACACATCAGGAGCAGTGAGCCGGTATCTCCAACTCTGCTCGCTCCACATCAATATTTCAGCCCCAGGACTGGCAGTGGGTACAGCCAGCCAGACTGCCCCTTTTTCTACCTCTCTTCTCTCCTCTCTCTCTTGTTCCCTCCCCCTCTCTGTTCTTAAATGCTCTCCTCTCCTCTCCGTTACACTACACCCGGGGTGGACCACAGTTCGGATACAGATTCGGATGAGGTTTCATTCGGACCCGGACCTATGCCATCGTGGGTAATAATCTGCGTCATCTATGTGATTTTTTCATGGAGCACCAATAACAGATTCCCAGCTATTTTTGTGAATGTCTGTGCACTGTTCAATTTCTTAGGACCGCTTGTATCTCCCTACAGCTGCAACAAAGACAACGTACAGTCTCCGCTCAAGTCTGATATCATCAATTTATAAGTTAGTTGTGCATAATCAGCCATTGGTTTAAATAACACGCTGAAAGAGTAAGTTCATACATTGTGAATCAAGTACGAAACATTGTTGCATTGTCCTGAAATGGAGTCCACCTCGGACACTGAAAAAATAGTGCAGGAGAAATACAGTTAGGCTATTCAAAATAAACTGAACTGCAGTGCTACATCGCATATTAAGCAGGCTATTGTTGCACAGCGTGCATTTCCGTGCATCAGTCACTCAACAGTTGAATGTAAACATATACATTTTTTTCTTTTTTTACAGGACATGGAGTACATTTCCGATTTATTTTCACAGGTATCCAAACTAAACTGAATATTGCAGTATTATGCATACCAAATTATTAGGCCTACTGCACAATATTTACAAATTGTATGACTATGCATTATATATTGTCAATGGCAATTGCAGGCTATGCTTGTGGTTTTTTAAGTTGTACAAGTGCAATACAAGTCAGCTGTAGATTTTCCATAGGCCTGAGCCTATCAGACGTTCATTAAAACCCAAAGACATTGCAGCAAAAACTGATTAAAACCACAACATTTTATGTAATTTGAACAATTGACCTGTGCTTGTCTGGACCCTCGAATCAGATAAACTTTGCTGTGTGGACCCTGTAGATCCCTGCACTACACTACAATACAAATAAACACTTGACAAAAAGATAGTCTGTATTCTCTCTCTCTCTCTCTCTCACACACACACACACACACACACGAGTACAAATACACATATGTTTACAAACACACTCATGCAAATATGCTCACATGCATATTCAAACTCATATGTACACACACACACACACACACACACACACACACACACACACACACACACACACACACTCCAGAGACATGCTTCCAAAGACACTCAGTCAAAGAGGCTCTTCTGCTGCACGTGCTATACCCACACGCTGGATACAGCCACTGGAACCACAGGCACTGGCGACAGGCCCAAACACACACATGCACGCATGCACACACACACACAAACATAATCCAGACAAGGACACAAACATCCAGCTCCTGTCAGAACTTTACAGAAGAATCAATGTTTACTGCCAAGAGTAATCAGTGCCTTACATATTTCAGAGAAAATCACACAAACACACACACGCACGCACACACACACAGATTTACCACACTGATGTGGTGTGGTGTCACAACGAGTTGCTACTCTGAGCAATTCATCAGAGGACATCTTCCTCCTGTTCGACTAAAAGGGGGTGGAGACCCATTGATCGGCGGAGGGATGCTTACTAAATTAAATAGCCTGGCATGTCTTCTCAGGGTTGTGGTGGAGGTGAGGTTGGAGACAGTTAGAGGGTAGTGGGGCTCTCTCATGTCATGAAAACCTGTGTGAACGCATCTGTATGTTGTGTGCCTGTTGAGTGCATGTGTGTGTGTGTGTGTGTGTGTGTATCTGTCTGTATCATCATGTGGTGCACTGTAAGTGTGTGAGTGTGTGCAGCAGGTGTGCCAAATCCGACTTTTGTGTGGTGTATGCGAATGAATGTGTGTGTGTGAGTGTGTGTGCGTGTTTGTGAGCACATGCATGTGTGTGTGTCAGCCTGTGAGAGGGTGGTGGGAGGAAGGTGAGCAAGGAGAGAGATGTAGCGAGGCCCTCATTTTAGATTCCACATGGCGAGTGGTGGGAATGCACTGTAAGTGACAGGCTATTGAGTTACTGCTGCGCCATCTCCCCTCTGCCCTCTGGCACGTCCCCCTCTGCCCACGTGTGCCATCATCCTGTGAGGGGACAGGCGCTGCCACAATGTGTGTGTGTGTGGGGGGGGGGGGGAGGGGGGGGGAGCTGGGGGTTGTGATGGTTAAGGTCAGGCAAACCACAGAGCAAGGACCCTGCCTGTCATCTTAAGCTTCCTGTATCCTCTATATGATATCAGGAGTGGTATGGGATGTTTATTCTCTATATGTGTGTGTGTGTGTGTGTGTGTGTGTGTGTGTGTGTAGTTTTTTTTTTTTCTTGGAATGACTTAAATATGAATAATATGAATTCACATTGATAATGAATGTAATGAATTGTCAGTGTGCACTTGTCAGAATGGATGCTCTGTAGTGTGTATGTGTTTATATATTCATCTTTCTCTCCCTCTTCTCACCCTCTCTTTGTGTGTATGTGTGTGTGTGTGTGTGTGTGCATGTGCACGTGTGTGTGTGTGTCTGTGCATGTAAATGTGCCTGTATGCCCGTGTGCCAGCATGCATTTGTATGTGTGTGTGTGTGTGTGTGTGTGTGTGTGTGTGTGTGTCTAATTGTGCTCTGATGCATGAGTGTGCTGCTGTTTGTTGACTTTGTTTATTTTTAGCGACGGTAACAGTGGAACAGAGAGACTGCTGGGAAATCCCTGACCGTCACTCACAACTGGCAGAGCGGAGCAAAGAGAGCCACGCGTGTCACAAAGGTCTCCATCCCTCACAGGTCAACAGCACGGCCAATGAGCACCAGCCGAGCAGAAGCTGAAGCATGTGAGGTCAATCCAAATTTTAGCACAAACCAGTAATTGTGATGATCAGCATCTAAACACTAAAAATGAGTAGTTCGAAACAAATTTTCAGTCAATTCTGACAAAAATTGTGCATCATGATAACAACAACTAGGAAAGAAAAGCTATTCTTGCATCAGTCCAAAAGAGTACATCTCTGGTGCCATTTCTAGTGTTTATGATAAGACCTTCACAAATATGAACAAGTCTCATACCGAATAACACATGAGAGAAGACAGGAAAAAGAAAAAGGGAGGAAGATTGAGTGTGTGTGTGTGTGTGTGTGTGTGTGTGTGTGTGTGTGTGTGTGTGTGTGTGTGTGTGTGAGAGAGAGAGAGAGAGAGAGGAGAGAGACAGAGAGGGAGTGAGATGGCACAACCTATTAACAGTAAGCTTAAATGGAGGGGTCAACTCATGCCCTTTTGATCAGGAAAAAAAGCATTCAATTAGCTAAAAACTGTCTAATGTGACATAAAACAGCAGATCAGAAAGAAACTGCAATGCATTAGAAAAAGCATCACAGGGATCACCATACGAAGAAAGCCCTGTATTAGATAGATAGGCACCTCAAGGGAATGGAGCCAAGGATGGTGACAAGCCACTTCTCTGGAGAGACAGGATGTCATAACAGTCCTCTTGTAAATGAAACACACACGCGCACACACACACACCAGGCACCTCTCGATTCCCCTGTGGGGCATTTCGGTGCATGTCATCATCATGGAATGATGTCACCCCACTAGTACACAGACAGACAAGGACTTTCTCATACAATAAAGAGAACAAAGAACCTGGTAAGGAAGTATGTGTATGTGTATGTGTATGTGGGCGTGTGCGTGTGCGCATGTGTGTGTATGTCACACATGTTTACTTGGTCTTTAGACATACTGATTTCATGCAATCTCTCATGGATGGAGAGAAGGAGAACTCTAGTGAAGTCAATATACATTTAGACTTTGCAACCACTGATAAACTAGTTTAATGGTTGGATGTGGTCCAAAGGTCCATTGGAAAAGGTGAAATGTTTAATGTAATGAGATATTTGATTTTGCTCAAAACATTTTTGCAACATCACATTCCTGCAGAAACTGAATATAGCAGATCCAGAAACAATAAGTTGGACAGAGCAAGCAATGCAAGTAAGAGTCAGAAATCATGCTTGAAGCTCATAGCTATAACTATCCCAATAATTCCTGGTCTGACATTTGTGGCCCTGAGAGTGATGTGGAAAAGCCAACAGTTCAGTGAATAGACCTGTGCTGTGATACAGCTGGGTCACACAAATTCTGGCTGAAAGGTTCATGGGGAATTATGACTACAAGGTGTTTTACGTGTGACTTGTGTCAGCAAAAAACTACCTCCAGAAAACAGATTTGAAAAGCGTGAGCAACACCTTTTTAAAAGTGTTACTGGATTTTTACAGGCTTCTCTCAAGCAGGTCTTTCTACTTCTACTTTCAGACTTTCTAATGCGTGAGACAAGATCACTATGATCATGACCCAGCCAACTAACAAAGAGCTAAACCTACCAACACAGTTCATAAATTCCAAGTGCTCCCAGGTGCCATACCTCTTCAGGTGTGTGTGTGTGTGTGTGTGTGTGCTCTCAGACTTAATGTAGACTTGGGTGGACTTTCTGTCACACTGTCACATTAGCCTAGATTGCATTAGCACGCATACCGGCCAAGCACAATGCAAATCATTACAGAACATCAGCTTAGTCTTTGAAGACTTCTTAAAACAATGAGCTTCCGCAAAAAAAAAAAGAAAACAAAACGCTATGATAATTACATCCTTACAAAACTAAACTGCACAGGTTGATTTAGAAAAAAAAGGACACAGTCAAATGTTTTGTGAAGAACCTCTGTCAATTGTATCACATTCTTTGTAGGCTACTTAGACTATAATTCCTTGTTATTTTTTTATATTTATTACACTTGAATGTGTAAAAAAACAACCTATTCTTGTCCGTAAATGTATGTGTCCATCTGATAAATCATACTCACCAGTCGTTATGTGGTGCGCTGACAGAGCAGGATATAGAAAAATCCAAAGTAATCTTATCCGGCCACCATCTTGCAACGATGCCAGGATACAGATGACAAGAAATATCGCTCGTCACTCTTTTTAAGTTGCTAATACCAAGACAAACGGCGGCTACTGCGAACAGACCTGTCCACTGCGCACGGAGGGCAGTGCATGTTCACTTCTCCAGTTTAATGTGCAGCAAGGATGCCAAATAATAGGAATGTACCACCCTAGCGTGCGCAGGGAATGGCAGAAGAAACATGCACAATATACGTTGATCTATGCTTCAGCAATAGGACTTATGATTGCATTCGCAAAAGAATTTCAATCATAAAAATGTGTCTTTTTTATGCATACAGACTACTTGAAGACGCAGCGGAAAAATTAAGCAATTACGACATTCAAGACCCTAACAATATTGGCACGGTCCAACCCGGTACAACTAATGACGAGATTAGAAAAAAACAATTGTGCCCCTCGTGCACAGGTTACCGTCTTGGTCGAATTAGTCAACAGGTGAACGAAATGACTACCCGGGGTTTATCAATGTTATTGTGAAAATAGGCCTTTAATGAAGACGTGTAGTCTGTACTATGAACAAACTGATATCAATGAAAATGCTACCTGTGCTTGTCCCCCAGTGAGACGATGGGACAAGGGTAGATTACAGTAGACTTGTGAAGGTTCTAAAACCATGTTTAGCGAACTGTGCAAACCTGTAGGCCTAATGGCTGAAAGAGGAGCCCCAAAATTGTCATTAAGACATTTGTCATTAAGATAACATTATATTCTAACAATCTAAATAATTTATCTTAACAGACTAACTTTAACACACACATTGTCAGCACAAATGTACTGTTCATTAATCTCATAGCAGACTAACATTTCCTCTTATTGACTGATACTACAATATTTAGCCTACCGCAGATACAAGTAGCCTTAACATTAAAAATTGAAATGTACTGAATTACACTGAACGGTTGTGAAGTTATTTCACAGTCTCAACTCTGCACAGTGTTTGTGTTTAAGAGGGGACAGTGTCATAAGGCAGCTAAGTGGATGCTTTTCAGTGTTCACATGCTGTCTGACCTTCATGTCTTTCATCAGCGCATCTGCTTGAGCGAGACCTGCTGTGGTCTCCTCCAGCAGGAAAACTGGACACCTGCTCAGTCACACACAGTCACACAGACATCCTTCCTTTTAAAAGACATTGGATACACACACACACACACACACACACACAAACATAAGTGCAGACATACACACACACACTCACAGAGAGAGGGAGAGAGAGAAACTTTGGCAGATGCATGAACACAGTCCACAGAAACTGTGCACGCACACACACACACACACACACACACACACACACACACACACACACACACACACACACACCAAGACATATTCCCTTTATCATCACAGGTTCAGTGCACTGCAAAACAGTCACATGCACATTCCCTTCCCTTTATGATCACAGGTTCGGTGCACTGTATAAAGGGACAAAATATGGGTAATATCCTTTATGACAGTCAGCTGCAGAGCTAAAGTCCATTTCTTGGTAGATTTTACCTCAGCTCCAGTTCTGATTTAGCGACACAGCTTTTTGTCCATAATTTATTTACACTCGGTTCACAGAGCTGGGAAAAGCTTGAAAAGAAAACATACCACAACATTGTTTTATCCTTACTTCATGATTTAATCATGGAATGAGAATCAATGTTTGTTTCAAGCTGTAGACAAGAATTACAACAGATCCATTTGCCAATAAACTTTCAAACAAGGTTAGTATTCACAGCAAACAATAGCAGACTATGAGTGGCTGAGTAGAATGGGCATATGACTTACTATGACATTTTCTCTATTCCCTTGAATATTGTAGTAAACTTCATTCAAATTGTGACAAGTTTGTTTGAAGTCTCTCAAAATGTCTGATTTGTGAAAGTATACCCCAGTAGATTACCCAGAATTGCTTACAGAGAGCAATTTGCAGGGTCTATTTCCCAGGAGCAATTGGGGGTTACATGGGGTTAGGCAATTCATGGACACAATAGGTGGCAACTCCTGGGGTAAAAATTTGGAAGTCCAGCCAGACCACCACCACTACAACTTTGTACAGAAAGACTGACAGAACATAGCACATTTACATAAGGCTATTCACATTAGCAAAACTCACTAGATGCTATTTTTATATTTCATACATACACTAGAAAACACACAAGACAGAGAAGCTAATTCTATTCTGAGGTGTATCAACGTCATTACAATGCCATGAGGCAAAAAAAAAAAGAAAACTCATGACGTTATTCATCAAAACTAAAAACTTAATCGATTCTCCACCGTGTTTCTAATGGACCAATCACAATGTGAGGGTTGAATGTAGTCGAAAGAAAATAGGCGTTCCTTAGTTCCTGCTCGTCCGACAAGTCAGGTGAAAAAAAGCAAAACACTTCCGCAAAATTTCCCATGAGAAGAGTTTCTCCTCAAGATTCAGTTTGAAACATGGGGGCTTGTCTGGCCTTGTGTTCACTCGCCAATTGCGTAAGTAACTAAGCTTGTTACTTTAGTAGCCAGCTTTGAGTCATATGCATATTCACTGAGCAAAATCAGCCTTGATTGAGTTTTAGTGATCTATGATGTAGGCTACGCCAGCTTGCTTGCTTTCATGACGGCCTTGTTACACTGTCGCATTTAACTCAGTGGTCGCAACTCATTCGATGGAACACGAGAAAATACTCTTACTTTTTACAGAGTAACGCTTGGCCTAAAATGGGAGAGGTACGGGAGGGATGGATATGTTTTAAGAATCCACTTTTTATTTCTCTTCCGTATTTGTAGCCAACGTTATTTGTTATATCCGCCCGTTTCCTTTCCTTAAACTTTTCATCGTGCTATCCAAAGCCAAAGCCTTAGCCTAAGCTTTGGTTAAATCTCAGTCCTGAACTTCCCTTCACTAAAATCTAGTTTTTGATGTGGCCTGCCACAAAACCACCGTGTCACACTTTTGGCAGTAGCCTAACACTAGAAAGTAGGTTGACGTTACGCAGTTTACGCGTGTTGCATTCAACGAGAAATGTTTACTGTACATCAGCATAGGCTACTGTAAGCAGGATGTTTTGTCACCAAATATGTTTCATGGGAGTGTAGCTGCCTACAATAGGCCAGCAATAAATATGACATTTATTGTCTTAACCCTCCTGTTGTGTCCCTGTCAAATTCGACCGAAATCACCTTTTTTTTCTCTAAAAAAACTGCAAGTAATGAGTGTCAAGGGCTCCATGACTGTTCATACAGGGAAGCTAAATACATAAACACATGTTCCTAACATTTTGAGTGTTTTTATTAAATTTTGTTACGCCTGTTGTGTTTTGTGATTCCACACACTTACAATCCTGCCTATAGATCAGATGGACAGTGCAATTGTGTTTGTGTTTACTTACACTTTACTTACACTTAAACATAAACACACTCTTCACGTCCTGTCTTTGCTTCTACTTAAGCCTGCAGAGGAAGGTACCTTCTTTTAGATGAAAGTTTAAAATTTGTAATATTCAAGAGAGCAGTTACAAAAGTTCATCACAACATTAGATGATAATGCATGTAGTCTATGATCTATTATCTATTATTTAACTTAAAATGCACTAGCCTTTTTTGACCAGAATACCAAAGTTTTACACATGAAACAAACACAAAAGGGAGGTTAACAAACCATATTCAGACACTGCATACAGGCTATATTTTCTGAGAGGGTGAGCAGTTACACTGAAATTGGTATTGAATGTCCCTTATTCATTCCCCAAAATTGTCGGTCGGTTCCCCAAAACTTGTTCAATCGATTCCGCAAAACAGCATTCCTATGCAAGACCTCAACATTTCTGCAACTACACTAAGCCTAACTTTTGCCACTATGCCACCCTGTTGGAACAATAGCCATACCAACCTAGCCCTTTTGTAGACCCACTTTCCAGCCCTTTGCTGCTTATCGTGGGCCTCCCTGGCCAGGCTAGTTAGGGGCCCTTCACAGAGGCATTGTGTTGTGGTGTGGTATGTCACGTCATCACTGCACTGACCTGATTTCCCCAAATGATTCAGAGGCTGTGCTGATTTGCATGAAAGAACAGCTTGTGCAGCCATAATGAATGTATAGTTTATTTTTCTGTCATAATAAGTTTATTTTTGTCATTTCTGGTTGTCAAGGCATATGAATCTGACCTCACTGTTTACATTGTAGGTTTACATGAGTGACCTGATTTTTTTTCTTCTTCTTGTGTGTGTGTGTGTGTGTGTGTGTGTGTGTGTGTGTGTGTGTGTGTGTGTGTGTGTGTGTTTGTATGTATGTATGTATGTATGCATGTATGCATGTATGTCACTCTCCAGGCGTCATGCTTGTGCAGTTCGGCGCCCTGTCTCCTGTCAAGCTGCTGTCCAGCGGCCTACAACTCCACCGTCAGCCGCCTGGCTTTCTCCTTCTTTCTGCTCCTGGGAACCATGGTGTCCGTCATCATGATCCTCCCAGGCATGGAGAACCAACTGAAAAAGGTGTCCTTTCTGCAAAAGTGTTAAGTACCTCAGTGGAGTGAAACTGTTAAATGTAATGCAATTAATTAAGTAGTTCATTAATTCAGTTTATAATGATAGTGATTTAGAATTTGTAGTGGCATACATAACTCATTGTGCCCCCCACAGATATTTCAGCTTTGCCTTACAGGCTTATGCTGTCTTTCCTTGATTTCATAGAACCCAGTACAAATCAGGTTTGTTCTTATAAGTGAGATTGACAGTCTGTTGACAGTCCTAATATGCCCCCTACACCCCACCCCCCACCCTTTAAAATCTTTGCACCAGATTCTGTTATGCACTTACATAGTCAAGCACAGTACTCTTTAGAGAGCTGAGATTGGAAATGGAAAGACGTGGATAGAACAGCCCTTATAGCAAATGTAATTTTTGTCCCAGCAATCGCCTGATTCTTTCAATCAACAAAGTGGCAAATTGCAGTGAAAATTCTATTGTTTTCGTTATGCCAGCACTGATTCAAAATCATGAGGTATTCATTACCCCTCAGTGTTTTTTTTTTTTAAAATAAGGTAACACTTACCAGATTTTGTTGAGTGCTGATTGCATAACACAGACAAGTATTAGGTAATGGAAACTTAAGAGGTATTTAGTGCAGTTCCCGCTCTCAGATGTATTTATTTATTTATTTATCCATGTATTTATTCTCTCCTAGATTCCTGGATTCTGCGTAGGAGGCACCTCCATACCCATACCTGGCATTGAGAATAAAGTCAACTGTGACATCATCGTGGGCTACAAGTCCGTGTACCGCATGTGTTTCGCCATGGCCTGCTTCTTCTTCCTCTTCTCCATCATCATGATCCGTGTTCGCAGCAGTAAGGACCCACGGGCCTCCATCCAGAATGGGTACGACATCCATGAGCCTCAGTGTATCTGTGTGCAATACTACCATCTGCTGGTGGGAGTGTTGAACTGCATTTGTTTTTCATTGTTTGTTTTTTGTTTTTGTTTTGGTCAAGGTTGCTTTGAAAATGCATGTCCTAGTTCCCCTTACCATCCCATAAATAGTCCTTAATGTGGTGATATTCCTGACCATGTAGACTGTTCATAACTATTTGCATATGGATATGTGTTACCATGCATCAATTGTCTATTTCAGATTCTGGTTCTTCAAGTTCCTACTGCTTGTAGGGATCACTGTGGGGGCTTTCTTCATTCCTGATGGAATCTTCACCACCGGTCAGTGGACAGTTCTCCAATTTTTTTAGCTCTCATTCCAGACATGCTGAGTTCAGAAGTTCCCAGCTCCCTTTGAGAGTCTTTGATGTGTCAGCAGATTAACTCTGTGTTTTAGTGTCTCTCTCTCTCTTTCTCTCTTCACTTTCTTTCTTTCTCTCACTCTGTCTTTCACACTTGGTCCTTATATCTTTGTCCTTCTTTCTCTCTCAATCACTCTCTATTGCTCTCTCTCTCTTTTTCTCCCTCCTTCTTTCTCCCCCTCTATCTCTCTCTCTGCCTGTCTCTCCCTCTCTCTCTGTCTTTCTCTTTATCTCTATTCCCCTTCCTCTCTTCCCCTCTCCCTCATCCGTCTCTTTGTTTGATCCTCACAGTGTGGTACTATTTTGGCGTGGTGGGTTCCTTTGTGTTCATCCTCATCCAACTCATTCTGCTGGTGGACTTTGCCCACACATGGAATCAGAACTGGGTGGAGAATGCTGAAAATGGCAACAGCAAGTGTTGGTATGCAGGTATCGTGAAATCAGTCCTCCTTAATTTCCATTCATTCATTTAGCTGTGGCAAAGCAAGCTTATTTATGTTTTGTTCATACACAGATACAATTCAGCGTGTGTTGCCCTGAAATAAAAGCAAGCAGAACAAGTAATACAGGTTGAATGCTATAAAGTAAAGCTAAATCACACTGTCCCCCCAAACTCTTATCAGCCTTTTAGTGTTCAGGGCTTAAAGGAAAAATCTGGAGTCAGTCAGTCCATATCCCTGTATTTCTTTTTTAGGCTGCTGAGCTATGTGCCCTCTAAGCTGTGCACGTGCACGGCCTTACAAGACATTTTACATGCCCGTATGCAAGGTTTTTCAAGCCGCGTGCAAAACTATTTCAGGAGAAAGGGTAACTAACTAATGGGGCACAGGAAAATGAAACGTCCTTGCCCTCAGCAGTTAGCATTGGCTGCCATTTCGCTATTTGATCTATGTTTTGCCATTGTCATTCTCATGCCTACCGACAGCACTTGGCAACGTGAAACAACGGGGCTATGGATTGATTCACTCCAAGTAATCCCTTTAGGGCATTTGGATTCAGCCATTTTCTCATTTAAGTTACTGACAAATCATTTGTTGTTGAACCAGCATTATTCCAAATATATTGTTATGGTTAAAAACCTAGAGAGCAATTCAGGGACAGGTGGCTTAGTGCCTATGATGCAATCAAGGGAAAGCCCAGCTACTGAACAGCTAGAGCCGTATTTATGTAAAAATCATGAAGTTGGCTGCGGTTTATCAGTCAGGGCCTCTGAAAGACTAATAGGGCTTACTGCTTTTATTTTTTAGATTTGGTTATGTAAGAGCTGGATGGAGTCTGCATATGCCTTCAACATGGCCCCAGATAAATGAATGTGTTCATTTAAGACAGGGAAAAGTACCTCAGATGTGGAATGAAAGGCAATGAAATGGGGAAGACAGAAAGAGAAAACACTATGAAACATAACGAAGAGAAATCCACAGCCTGAAGCTCTGAGAACAAGCTCTGAGCACAACTCCCTTTAAACAGAAAGAAACATTAAGCATAGCCCAACTAGAATACGCTAGCAGACAAACACCAGAAGATGATATTTTTATGATACTAATTACTGTGTGTTTTATGTGTTTTATTCTGTAAGACTTTATATTTCAGTGCCCTTGTTACAGTGTAGGTACACCATGACTAACAGTGTAACTAACTGTGCATATCCATTTTATTGCAGCTCTGCTCACCTTCACGGTGACCTTCTATAGCGCGGCCTTTGCTGCCGTTGTGTTGTTCTACGTCTACTACACTCAGCCTGACGACTGCGCCACGCACAAAGCCTTCATCAGCCTCAATCTCATCTTCTGCATCATCGTGTCAATTGTTGCCATCCTGCCCAAAGTGCAGGTATGCTAAAAAAAATGCATGGCTGTGTGAATAACCTCTACTGCACCTACTTTCCTCAGTTTTTGAGCCCGTCTTGTTCATACACAGTCAAGGGTATTTGTGCTACATGCACACATAGGTAGAGCTGAAACAGTTTCACTTTTTTACATAACAGGATTAAGGGAAATTTGGTACAAATGCTTTGTGACACCTCAAAGTTGCAAAATATTATAAGAGCATTGTCACGCTCTTTAAGTACAGCCATGAGAATGTATAAACAGTTAATAACACTAATGTCGTCAGTTCTAAGGTTTTATGAATGCATTACAACCCTTTATGAATGTATTTATAATGCTTTATGAATACTGATGCAAATGAATGATGCTTTATGAATATGAGGCAAAGGACATTTTTGGATTGAATTTTTGCATTGAAACTTGTTTTAATTCATATGACTGTATTGCCTACTGCTGAAGTATAGGCACATGAGTCTATACTTTATGGCATTGTATTTGTGTTGGTTTTGCAAGCTGCTGTTTCTTAACAATTGATTATTGTATGTCTGTCCACTTGCAGGAAGCTCAGCCCAGCTCTGGTTTGCTCCAGGCCTCACTGATCTCCCTCTACACCATGTATCTGACCTGGTCTGCCATGACCAACAACCCCAGTAAGTCAAGGCTCAATGTTTTGTAAACCTAGTGCTCCTATTTATTGTCAACCCAGAATTAACCAGGTGTACGTTCCTGGAAAATGTGATCAAATTTCCTGGATCCACGACCAGTTTTTGGGATTCATTTAGATTTTTAACAAATGTATTATTACTTTGCATTCAACTGGAATATTCTGTTATTTTTTTATTTGAAACAAACTGTGGACTTTGTTCTTTCTTTCTTCTTTCTCTGTTCTTTCTCTGTTCTTTGTTCTTTTGGTTGTGTCTCATATCTGTAGGCCAAAAGACAATATTATAACAAAATAATTATTAAGGAATAATGCATATAAAAGATACAAATGTACACACTTCTTTTTCCTGCAGATCGTAACTGTAACCCAAGTCTTCTGAGCATTGTCTCCAACACTGCAACTCCCAGCCCCACTGTGCCTCCTGGGCAAATTCAGTGGTGGGACGCACAAAGCATTGTGGGATTGATCATCTTCATCCTCGCCACTCTGTATGCAAGGTATGATCTCATCAGCCTGTCATGTTTCGTGGGTGAATGTTTGCAGCATACTAGCATTTCCCTGTCTCTCTCTCTCACACACACTCTCTCACTCTCTGACTCACTCACTCACTCACTCAATCATGCACACACGCACATTCTTCAAACACTCCTCACGTAACTCTGTTTCCCCTCACATTCTCACTTTTTCTTGTCATCCCACTCCTTTAATCTTAGATGCTCTCTCATTCTTTACTTCTCTCATCCCTTTCATCCCCCCATCCATTCACTTAGTGGCATGTCTGTACGCACACAATAGCTAATGTATATAATTATTTCATATATTTCAATTATTCATATATTAAGTAATTTGTAATACATAAAACCAATACAAAAATAACATCTAAATGTATACAAGACTCTTTCTCTCTCTCTCTTTTTCTTTCCAGTATTCGCTCATCCAATAACAGCCAGGTGAACAAGCTGATGCAGACGGAGGAGAGCCAGGGCTTGGCTGCGTCGGACGCTGAGGCCGTTAGCGATGACGGGGTTCGGCGCGCCGTGGACAACGAGGAAGACGCCGTCACCTACAGCTACTCGTTCTTCCACTTCAGCCTCTTCTTGGCTTCCCTGTACATCATGATGACCCTCACCAACTGGTACCAGTGAGTATCCCACTTTGGCTAGTGCTTTAGCAGGATAAGCCCAGTCTGTGTGGAGCCGCCAGGGGTTATTAATGTTTGGGCACTCCAGAGACACTCACAAAGT
Organism: Tenualosa ilisha; assembly: GCA_015244755.2. Taxonomy (NCBI): domain Eukaryota; kingdom Metazoa; phylum Chordata; class Actinopteri; order Clupeiformes; family Clupeidae; genus Tenualosa; species Tenualosa ilisha. Next base: position 2,172,617 of record PYXC01001890.1, on the reverse strand, counting down.
TGCTCAACAGGTGCTGTGTCACACGAGAACATGGTAGATGGGACTGTTGGCTGTAGCTGTGCACTGTCATTAGTGTTGAGTGTTATGAGCTGAGTTGAGGGTTTGCTAAAGTTCTAGGTCTAGATTAAAGCAGCAGAGAGCTGAAATACTACTCCAAGTGTCGCCATTGATCACCATGACTCTCAGCCAAAGGTGTGCTAATGCATTTTCCTGCTTAGGCTAGTAATCATTCCGGCAGGAATAGCAGAATATCCCATTGCAGTAATGGTCATCATTACGTGATTCATGTGGCAATCGTGACGCAAAGTAGTAATGCCACAAAACCAAAGTTGGCAAACTGCTAGCACTTGCTAAATGGTGCTGGATGTAGCTTCTACTTTTTCCTGAGGTGTGTGTGTGTGTGTGTGTGTGTGTGTCTGTTTTTATTGCTGATGCTGTGTGAATGTTTATGTACTTATGCACTTTTTTTGTAAAATGACTTGTGACAGTTTGTCATTTTTTCTTTTCATCTTTGGGTAACACACAGCCACAGTTAACACACCATTTTCTGTTGGAAACTCTAGGTATGATATTTTCAGTGAAGGTCCCTTTGTCTAATCCGTGTGTGTGTACATGTGTGCGTGTGTGTGCGTGCGTGTGTGAATTTGTGTGTGTGTGTGTGTGTTAGGCCGGAGACAGACTATGAGGCCATGAAGAGCTCCATGCCAGCCGTGTGGGTGAAGATCAGCTCCAGCTGGCTGGGTCTGGCCATCTTTCTCTGGACGCTGATCGCTCCACTCGTCCTCAGCAACCGCGACTTCCTTTAGACCACAGACAGAGAGATCTATGTATGCGAGGAGGTGATGATTTTAAGGATTTTATTTCCTTTTTTAAAATTCTTGTTGATGTGTCAAAATCTTTTGGTTAAACATGTCCAAAGCAAACCAAAGCTTGATAATGCGGGGATGATTTTCTGATAAAAATTTTAGATAAAAATCCATGGCTTTGGTCGTTGGCTCGGATATACACCAACCCAAAAACACATAGGCCACTATATATATTTCTTTTGTTATATTCTTTTTCCAGGTTTATATGAAATTCTATGCATTACAGGACACTACTGTAAACAAAGAATACAATAATGAATGCTTTATCATGGGTTATTGTCAGGAGTTGAAGAATCCTGTCACTCTAGCATTTTGCTGCCTTTTAACCCAAACTGTTTTCCGGAATATTTGATTTATTGCACTAAAAAAATTCATCACACTTTTATCATAGTTACACTGGGTTTGTGGCTTAATACATAAGTTTCATAGAACAGCTACTATAGTGAGAGAGAGAGAGAGAGAGCAAGAGAGGGAGAGAGAGAGAGAGAGAGATAGTAGTTGTTCTATGAAACTCAGCACGCACATTTTTGTGCCCATGTTTGTGCATTATATACATTCATAGGAAAATAAGTAATCACATTTACACCACTTTTTCTGTTACATAAAGCTTTATACAACTTTTAGGGCTTGACTTCACCATTCCTTTGAATTAAGTGTGCTAATTGAATGCTCCGGTGTTGTATTCAGGGTGATTAATAACCACAAAAAAGCCATAATAGATTCAGGAAAGTGTAGGTAGTTTGAATTATTCTCTGTTGCCTGTAATGATTTTTGTGGAGTACTGGTTATTATAGACTTTTATGCTTTTATATGTTTTTATATCTGCTTGCAGATTATGCTCTTTTAGGGTAATAAAAATATTCTAAAATATTTTTTATTTTGTGTAATGTTTGTTTTGAGATTACAGGAAATGGATGATCAAGCTGCAATGACGATCATAGTCCACTAGGGGGAAGTGTTGTTTCTGTAACGTTTGGCAGCAAAAAAATAAAAAATACAATGATGTAAGACATACTGTAATTAACACCAGTGGGCTTGGGTTGCTGTTCATCATGTGTGTATCTACGCTGTAGTGATCATTTAAGTGTAGTCCTCATGAGATTGTTTGTTTGATTGTTGTTGTTTTTGTGTGTGTGTGTGTGTGTGTGTGTGTGTGTGTGTGTGTGTGTGTGTGTGTGTGTGTGTGTGTGTAAGAGAGAAAGAGAGCGAGAAAGAGTGGTGCACGCCAGTGGCCTGGTGGAGATTCCTTTGGCTTTTGGCTATGTGTGCCTTCCCATGATCACATGGTCAGTGTAACCCAGCTTGATTACCCTTATTCCACGCTTTCACAGGGGAGTCCCGGCACACATGCACACATTCTTACACACACACACACACACACTCTCTCTCTCTCTCTCTCTCTCTCTCTCTCTCTCTCTCTCTCTCTCTCTCTCTCTCTCTCTTGGCAAGCAGTCTTTTCGGGAATGTGATTTTCCTCATCACAAGACTGGCATGAGGCAGGGTGAGCACAAAACAAACATTCATCCAGGGCTTGTCGGAAGAAGTGTGTGTGTGTTTGTGTTTAGGCACGTAGTTCGAGGAGTTCCCAATTTGTTGCCTAACAGTATGTCATTCCTCCTCATTCCTATAGTTCTGTTTAGCATTTCCTGATGTCTTTTCATTCACTCACTCACTCACTCCTTGCACCCCCAGACATCTGTCAGAATGCCTTCTTTCTTCCTGTGTCTCTCTCTAGGGGGTAGGAGTTTAATATCAGTGTTCATCTATGTATGTGCAAGCGGAAGCAAGACCCAAAACACTGACTCCCTAAGCCGGAGCAAAGGGGGTGCATTTCATCATCCTTTGCAACACCACCAGACCACAGATTTTTGAGCCCTGGGTGGGTGGTGAGGGTAGTCACCTTCACTAACATCCCCCACCCCACATACACACACACACACACACACAGTCCTCCCCCTTTCTCTGCTTAACAGCTCATGGTCCATTCCTCCTAGCAGTCCCTTGGTGTGTCCAAAATTTTCATTGTCAGAATCCTAATCTCCTCCCTAACGCCAATTCCTAAGTCTTAGAAGATTTAACTGGTGGGAATCAACCAATGATGAATCTGTTGAGGGTTCAAGATGTATTACTTATGGAGGAGGACATTAGGATTAGTCATTATTTAACTACATGGTGTACTATAGATTTCAAATTTAAACTCCTTTATTTCCCAATTTAGTGCCTCAAAGCCTTAGTGGCACTATGTGACTGGCTGTACTTCTTTCTTGTTCCATTTCCTAGTCACCGGGCTAATTGTGCAAAAATCCTGCACCACCACCCCCATCCCCATCCCCATCCTCCCTCTCCTTCTGCACTCTCCACTCTGCTTCTCTGTCCCGTCCCGTCCCCGTTGGTCTTGATGGCGGTCGATAGCGGAGTCCCCCCCACCCCCACACAGCCGGGAGCAGCCGACGGACATAATGCTGTTATATAACAGGGGACTGCGCCACCGCCACGACACAGGGGACGCAGTAAGAGCATACAACAACATGCTCAGTTTAGTGTGTGTGAGAGAGAAAGAGATAGGACGTGTTTATTTGGGGGAAAGCAGGTCATGGTGGTGGTGGTGACCCTGTTGCCAAGGCCGGGGTGTGGCCCCTGAATGTGCCGTCATGGGAGCGATGTCATCATGTCACAGCACTGTTGTGATGTGCCTGTGGGAAACACTTTTTCTCACCCACAGTACATACACTCTTTCAATATTGTATACATATGCTTTGTAAAGCATGCTATCTTGACAGAGGGTCAAATGGAAAATGGCACCATGGTAATTGTGTGGGACAACAACACCACTATTGACACCTGGTCTCTAACAACTTAGAAACTCCCAGTGGTGTTCATTATGATTACGACATTCATATGGAGGAGGGCTTTCCCTTGCGGCACATGGACTGTGAGGACATCCACTGGGGAAAAAGCTGTATTCTAAGAATAGTTGTGTATAACTAATTGCTGTCAATTAGGGCTGTCATTCTAGAAGGGTAAAATATTCATTCATACTGATTTTTTATTTATTTTATTTTGTTTATTTTTTTTCTCTTTAATTTTATTTTACAATTTTGAGCTGCTCTATATGCATGAACAAACTTATAATATTCAGAGACAAAATGGTCTAGACTATGAAGAGCTGATGTGTAACAATAGGTGTGAATGAAGGAACATCTCACTCTTAAACAATGACATCATTTTATCTTTGAGCTAAATTTAGACAACCTGATGATCAAATTAACCACAGGTAGCCATCTGCCCCCCCCCCCCCCCCCCCCAAAAAAAAAAAGAAAGAAGATAAATAAATAAAAAACAAGGTCGCGGGCTAGAGTCATCCCCCGAAGATTATTAAGAAATGTATGCCACGAGCACTGACTGCACTGTCAGCGCATGCAAGGGGGCGTGGGTCCGCCGAGGGTCTCGTGCGGTCTAGTGTGGTGGCGCGCGCTGTAGCTGCGTGAATTGAAGCGGCGTGTTGGTAGCGCGGGCCAGCTTGGGGAGAAACAGACGTCCGAACGGAGAGGGTTTGCAGTTTCATTGTCCCGCGGACCAGCAGGGTAGCCGACGGCCTGACGACCACAGACGGGCCGTTTCGGGAGTTATGCCTGCCCCCGTCGCTCCCGACGCGTCTCCGTGCTAACGAAGAATAGATAGCGAGGATGATTCCACTGTGCCAGGTAGCAAATTCCTTAAATCTATGCATTACCATAACTTCGCAGCACATACCCTCCTGTCCCTGGGCTGGTGAATGTTCTGTGGTAGGGTACTGCAGAGAAGTGAAGTTCGGGAGCTCTCTGCAGGTAACGGGATGTTGATGTCCAATGTAATAAGATTTCTGGACCATGCTAAATGTGTATCCTATTGAGAAAGTCATCACGTTTGTGATTTAGTGTTCTTGCATGATACAACTATTAGGTATCAGCATCGCTAATAGGCTTAAGGAGGCGAATGTCAAACCTGGTTCCGTTCATGTTGAATCAGCCATAATCTGGACAATAACAGTCACCAGCCGCGTTCTGATGTGTAAATCTAGGATGTATTGAATGGCACTGTCTGGAAGCTCAAACCTCATTCTCTGTGATTGCAGTTCTAAGCCACGTTTAGCGAGTCATGTGTCTAGGAGGTCCTTTGGTTAAGTAGTCTTCACTGTTGCTCCCTGTTTCAAATAGCACCCAGATGAAAGGACTCTTCCATTGTTCTACATCAAAACAGTTTTCGTAGAATTATAAGCGTTATCGAACAGGATAGGCTATTTTTTGAGGCAATGGGTTATTAGAATGCAATTATACAGTACGAAAACCACTGTTTTATGCATAACCTACATCATCTGAAATTGAAATTATTGCACATTGACAAACCCGTTTTTGTTATTTGTCTGTAATTTAAAATGGAGGTCCTAAAAATGCGATTATTGTTTTATTGCATTATTAAATTAGAAATACGGACTGTATTTTCTGAGCCTCGCTTTAGAATTTATTGCGGTAGGGGCATTTGAATTTATCTGTGGGAGCATGAATGGGTCGAAAAGGAATGGTTGGTTCGCAGCATTGTTTGCAGCTACGGAATGAAATCGTCAATAACATTACATAATCGCAATCGCTTCACTCAATATGCGGCTCTGGGTTAAATCGGGGTCATTGCGGAACAGGCGGATCGAGTAATTTTTCGAGATCTCAGAATATAGTAAAATACGCTCTCGTTTATTTCTGGGATGTTTTCACAACGTCGGTCATTGTCATTAGCGGGAACTAGCCTACAGTCGGCTTGATATGACAACATAGTTGTAAAGAGGAGAAATACAGGGTGCCGTCTAGGCTAAGCGTAACATCTTTTTTTTGTTGTTTTTTTCCCGGAGAGCACCCAGGCACCGTGCATAGACGGGTTATCTATGCTTCGCTCGCTGTGCTCTTCTCCTTCCGTCTGTCCCGGTGAGGTACATTTCTGCGGCCCAAGCAATCTCCACAGCCCTTCCCTGATGGTGTCTCTGGAGAGACCGTGGCACTGGCTCAAACCCGCCCGTGTTCGCGTGCAAGGCTGGGCGGTTAAATGAGACGCTGTCAAGTTAAATGACAGTGTCTAACACCGGCCGGGTGTTGAACGTTTCGATTTTCAGTAGAACGCACCTATGGGTTGCTCTTTCATCCACCATGATAACCGAGACGTATACAGACAGTGGAGCAGAGGGCGTTTCAGGACATACAAATAAAGTGGCCTAAGATGTTTTTACTAATTTAATATTTCATAATTATTAATGATCAGTCTTTGTATCAGACTGTTTCCATCTATTAGTTAAACCCCCATATAAGATACACATTTTTTTCATTGAGTGGGTGAGGTCAAATATCACATCAAAATTATTATTTGTCCTGTGGAGGCATTCATTTTAATATGAGCCCAGAAAGTCTGGGTGCTATATGACCTCCTGGCCAAGAATCTGAGGACTTCATAAGGGTCAGGCCTCAGACAGAGTGCCTCAGCCCTCAGTTCTTCTGCCCCTCATTGTCTGCCAATCACAACTGCAGAGCGAGGGCACCCTGGCTTCCTCTTTAACTGCGGAGCAACTGGATTTTTTACATTCTTCTGACAGACTGCGCCTTAGCAGGGATTCTCCCCTGTGGTGAAGAGCAGAGCCAGTGGCCTTATTTGTGTGTGTGTGTGTGTGTGTGTGTGTGTGTGTGTGTGTGTGTGTGATTTATTTATTTAAAAGTAACTTCTCATACTTTTCATGCCAGCCATTTTAGTCTCAGGACAATAGAGGAGTTTCCTCTACCTTGCCTGCAGTTTCATGTGATAGTCTGCTTGTCTGATGCTGTACGTCACATTGAACTTGCAGCTAAACTGATTGAATTTTGTACATTTCCTGCTTTCTGATTGAGTTGCAGTAGACAAACCTCTGGCTTAAGCATTTCCATCTGAAAGTGCAAGCATACAGTATTGTAACTGGAGACCTAAACCTTTGACTTGAGTAGTATCTGTGATTCTGGCCAGCAGTGGTTGCTCTTAATTGGCTCATATGTAGAATATTGGTATATTGTTTGTTCCGGAAACTAGATGTTTTTTTTTTTAAGCATACAAACAAAATTGAAAGACAGAAGACTGTTACTGAGACTTACTGAAATTGACGAATAACTGGTGGATTAAAATGGTAGACAACATACTTTAAAACGTATCCACTCTGTGCACAAAGCCTCCTTCTGAGATGTCCTGTGAGCTGTTGCTCATGCTTTCCTGCTTTCCACACCACAGATAGGAGCAGATTTCTCAACACATGTGAACTGATTGGGAGACTCGTGAATCCCCTGAAAGATGGATATAGTGAGAGAGAGAGGTTAGTCACTCGCTTATTTAAACCAGTATTGATACCTTTAAATTATTGTGCTCCTAAACTCACACAATGGATGATCAGAACATGTATTAGAGGGAAACTGTGAGCTTTGAGATCCACTTGTATGGCATCCTCACTGCGAAAGGGAGACATCTACATGTAAATAAATAAATAAAAATGTCCTCATTCCTCTGCGACCAGCACTCGTGTCTGCTTTAGCTCTGAATTTTAAAGGGGGCTGCCAGAAAAAGAGTGCTGACAGTTTGTGGTTTACCGACGCATTATGTAAAGAACCCCCCACACCCACACACACCACCCCTCTTCCCCCATCCCACCCCCATTGCCTCCACCCCCCATCTCCAGCCCAACCACTGCTACCTACACCCCACCTAGCCCTCCACCCCCACCCACTGCTGTCAAAGGTCCCTCTGTGCTGGCAGGAGGAGGGAGAAGAGAGATGGTAGTGGCGGTGGTGTGTGTGTGTGTGTGTGTGTGTGTGTGTGTGTGTGGAGGGCGTGAGGTTGGGGGTATGGATAGGTATATTCTCTCTGTGCAACACTGATATTCAGTAGGGACTATGTATGTGTGTATGTTTGTGAGTGTGTGTGTGTGTGTGTGTGTGTGTGTGTGTGTGTGTTGGGGTGGGGGTGGTTGTTGTCAAGTACCTTCTCCCTCAGGTGCCAGTCAGTGTGTGTCCTGTCAGGTGAAAGAAGGGGCGCAGGCTCAGGGGGGAGGGGTCGAGGGGGGGGTCACCTCTCCCTGTCTCTCCCTGTTTCTCATCTCGCACCCCCAGCCAGAGGACACACCAGTGCTGACCACACAGTTTGGATGCACGCACACACACACACACACACACACACACACACGCACACACACACACACACGCGCACACAGAGACTTTGCAGAGAGGATGAGATTTTAGTCTTGGGTTGCGGAAAGGAGGTAAAGGTAACACTTTCCATGAGCCCAGTGTTTTGTTATTCAGAAAGGGTTATAATGCATTTATAAAGCTTCATATTTATTTACATAAGCATCTGTTTATACATTCTCATGACAATGTATAAACATGTTATTCTAGATTTGAACAACCTAGCTATAAGCAAATGAACTGGTTCATTAGAGCAACAAGTTCAAATCAACAAGACAAGTCAACTCTTTATCACTTCCTTCTTCTACACAACCTATTAGTATTGATTTACACCACCTTCTCTTTAGGCTTTTAGCACAACAACAACTTTAGGTCTAGCAGGACTAGCACCTCATAAATACAGGACTGGACATTTCCAACATGGCTAGCACTCTCTCGCATGTAGAGTACAGTCTGGATTTCCAATTAGTGTCTTGTTCAGGGCCCCCTCAGTGTGCTCGAGCTGATAGTGATCTTCAGGAAATGGCTGTTCACAATAGATCAGTATGGCTTAGGAAATGATGTCCAAGCCTCATTAAGACAAAGTAGCCTCACGCTGTCTGTACTGATGACCATCTTATCGTCTCGTGCTGTAGTTAATATTTATTACTTATAACAGGAGTGGAACATAACAGCCAGGTGGCCTGTGGACGACTTTCTGTTATTTGTTTGTTTGTTTCCTCTGTTTTTTTTTTGTTTTTTTTTTGCAATGCTTATGTTGAGGTCATGGAGTTTCGTGGTCAGTGTTGGGAGGGGGACTTCTCCTCTGTCGTCGTGGTGACAGCTTAAATGTCAAGACTCCCCCGTAAGCGAACAGATTTCCTTCGCTGCTGGCGAGGGGCTTAGACCGGCATGAGCGGAAATTGAATTGCATGCTCTCCCTTTCATTAATGAAAAATTACAGGACAAGCCCTGCTTGTGTATGAATGTAGTCGAGTGTGTGTGTGTGTGTGTGTGTGTGTGTGTGTGTGTGTGTGAGTGTGAGAGAGAGAGAGAGAGAGAGTGTGTGAGAGAGAAAGCATGAATGAAAAGTGTGTTTGTGTGTTTTTTCAATGTTAGAACACCTGTTTGAATGGTGAGTGGCGCATACATCTCCTTGGGTTTGTGGATTTTCTGTAAGTGTGTAGTTGTTGGTCTGCCTTTATGTTTGTGTCTGCGTTGCTCTGCCTGTGAGTATGCGTTTAGGCTACTTGTAAATGTTTTAATGTGTATAGTACATGTGTAATTTTATCTGTGTATGTGTGTCTGTGTACATGCATGTGCATGTACAGGTTTGTTGTGTATGTATACAGTGTGAGTGTGTGTGTGTGTGTGTGTGTGTGTTTGTGTGTTTGTTTATCTGTGTGCGTGTACATGTGTGTGTGTATGTGTATGTGTAATATTTGTGTCTGTGCACATACGTGTGCATGCAAAGATTTGCCGTGTGTGTGTGTGTGTGTGTGTGTGTGTTTGTGTGTGTGTGTGTGTGCACTTGGCCTGAAGCCCATGACCAACAGTGAGGGGTGGGGTGGAGGTGGAGGCGGAGGTGCGCCGCCTCTCTGACCTGCAGTTTAACGTATGGAGCCAGCAAGCTGCCCCAGCAGGGCAGGGGCGCGTGCCTCTCCTGCCCCCTCTCTTTGGGCTTCTCCCGGGGAGGAGGCCGGCTGTCGGGGCAGAAGGGCCGGCCAGCCGAGGCGGACCATTCAGGAGTCACTGCAGTCCAACACATGGATGTTTGCGCACAAGCTCTCACACACACAAATACATGGACATACATGCATCCACACACTCAGTCGTCACCTTTGTGTGTGAGCCAGCACACGGACATACGGACATGTGTGTCCATCGTTTACGCTTACATGCACACACACAGACACACATATGGGATTCACCTTTTTTTGGCCACCATTTGGAAATGCAAACCTGGTCCATACATGCACAGAAAAACAGAGATGAACAGGACTATGACAAATTCATGCCTGTTCAAGCTGTAGAGGACCACACATACATACCATAATAAATATGGTATGAATAACCATGACTACTTACATGCACAATTGTGCATGCATAAATGCATTCATATATGCGTACTGTACAAACATATATGTACAAGTACACATGCACGCATAGAAAGCACTGTCTTGTTACATAAACACAGAGAGAGAGAGAGAGAGAGAGAGAGAGAGAGACAGAGAAAGAGAGAGAGAGAGTCAAAAGAACATGCAACAAGACATTTGGTTTGGTTACCCACACACCGACAAGTTCTCCACACAAGTGCGCTGGACTATTTATATTACACAGAGAATCATTACACAACATCCCCGCATCGCCACACCTTCTCCCTGTCTGTTCTCAGTGATATTATTTCCTGCCAAGCACACTGTGTTTCTGCCAGGCTTGTTATGTTTGCAAGCTGGGCGTCAGTCTGTCAGTCAGGCAGGCAGTCAGTCACTCAGTTAGTCCAGCCGATCATCTGTCTGTCTGTCATGCTGTCTGTTTGTCTATCATGCTGTCAGTGCTGCAGCAGTCATAGCTGAGCAGATGACTAGCTTATTCTCACTTAATGTGAAAAGCCGTCTTTCTCTCTCTCTTTCTCTCTCTCTCTCTTTCTCTCTATCTGTGTGTGTGGTGTGTGTGGTGTGGTGTGTGTGTGTGTGTGTGGTTTGCAAACTTGGTAAACCTACTGGCGGCGATGTATCTCTGCTTCTCTGGTCATTATGAAAGTAGGTAGGTGGGAGAATGCCAGAGAGTGTCATACACTCATAAACACACACACACTCACATACACACACACCACACACACACACACACACACACACACACACACACACACACACACACACACACACACTGGGCTTGAATGAAGGCTACCTCTTCTTTCCACTGTTTAGCTGCCGAGGTGAAACAAATGAATCATTGCACTTCCTGTCAAAATATTTGTCATAATGCATTAATCAGCACATCATATCAGGCTCTCTCCTTCTCTCTCTCTCTCTTTCTTTCTTTCGCTTGCTCTCTCTGTATTCCCATCTCTCTTTTAGTCTCCCTCTTGCTCGCTCGTTCTGTTACTCCCACTTTCTGTTTTGGCCACTCCATCAGATTCTCCCACTCTTACTCTCTCTCTCTCTCTTTCTCCCTCTCACCCTCTCTCGCTCTCTCGCCCTCACCTTGTCTCTCTCTCTATCTCTCCCTCACCCTGTCTCTCTCTCTCAGTTTGAACACTATAGATTTCTGGGCGGCAGGCAGGCAGCAGCAGCAGTTTTGGCCGGCTGCCTGTGTTCTGTCTGTGGACTCGGGAGTGGGTGAAACGCGAGCCCATATGTCTGTTCCCTCAACAGCATTACATCACCGCGGGCTTGGGCCCGATTGCCTTGCACCGTTATCGCACAGTTGGAGGAGAACCAAGAGCGCAACACTACCATCTCAACTCCTCGCCCCCCCACACCTCCCCACCTCCCACTCCCCACTCCCATCAGCCCTCTTCTCCACCAGCACCATCGAGTGCCAACACAAGACAATATGGCTCCCCCAGACAACCTTCATCAGTTATTGTTACCCTCAACATGAGGAGCCTTAGCATGGCTGGCTGTTATAAAACAAATAGATGATGTCATGTGTGTAGATTAAAGGTGAAGTCTGCGATTCTGCTTACCATACCTTTTTGTCAAATTTGTCAAAGCTGGTGGTATGTGGCATTTTCACAGAATTTTGTTTTTTCAGTTGTCGCAGCTTATACATTCACTTCAGTTTGTATTTAATGTAGTGGCCAGACATGATCTAACGCTTTATTATAGGAGAGCTGGCCTGGTGCTGATTGGTTTGCATACTAATTTCACAAGTCGACTCTCTCTTGCAAAGATGGACGATGTTTAATTTGAGCTCAAATAACAGTCTTTGGTAAAACTAAAACCAAATCACAGAGTGAGCCTTTAAAACTGTAAGCCTTTGGTAAAACTAAAACCAAATCAGACAGAATTGAAACTATATCAGACTGAACCTTTAACACTAAACCGATTCACAGAGTGTGCCTTTAAGCATAAACCTTTGGTAAAACTGAAACTAAATCAGACTGAACCATTAACACTAAACCGAATTACAGAGTGTGCCTTTCAGTGTAAGCCTTTGTGTTCGGCATCTGAGTGTTGAGTTTTTCTTACTGGCAGAGTGCCTCATTCCTCACAGTCTCTTTGAGTGCTGACTTTTCTTTTCCTCTCTCACACTGTACTTGACACAGATCTCAAACATGAGGTCCCTCAGCTGGGTGGCAGGGCAACTGTAATTCTGTTGAAGTTTCAGTGTTGACAATCCCTTAATCACATTCTGTCGATTTTGAGCTTTGGCTAGGAGCATGTTATGTTTAGAATCTGCCAAGATATATTTCATTACCACATTATTTATTAACATTATTTTCGACACTTCCTTCAGCACTCCATTAAACAATGATGAACATGTATTAATCATTGATACTTAATGACTGAATATTACCAACAATTAATTGTTTTCAAACTAGATA
>PYXC01001890.1:2142500-2155000 GCA_015244755.2 Tenualosa ilisha | reverse complement strand
TCTCCTCTCTATCTCTCTCTTTGTCTCTCTCAATCTGTTTGTCCGTCTTCCCTCCTACTTCTAGACTGTCTCCCTCTATTTCTCTCCTTTCTCTCGTTCTCTCCCCAGCTTTCTTTCCTCTGTCTGACATCTCTCTCCTTTTCGCGCTCAACCCAGCTCAATTCAATTCAGTTTCTTCCTCTCTCTTCCTCCCCCTCGCTCTCTCTTGCTCTCTTTCCCCCTCTCTCCCTACCCCTGTCTCTCTCTCTCTCTCTCTCTCTCTCTTTCTCTTCCTCCCTCTCTCTTTTTTTCCCTCCATCACTCCCCCTTTCCCTCTCCCTCTCCCTCCCTCATCACTCCCCTCTCCCTCTCTCCATTCCTCCCTCACAGTGATGGGCCCTATTGGAACCCTGTTGTGGGGGCTCCCCATACACTCTTACTTTTCCATCTCAGTCTGCCTCTAGTACAGTTCCTCCATCGATTCTCCCATGTGACTGACTGGTGCACATTCACCGGCCCCCTCATACCACTTCCATGCGTGCATGGAAAAAATAATTAGCCAGCTGTGGGCCCAAATCACAGGAAGTGATGTCAGAGGGCCTGTTTCTTGACTCGTGTTTGAGTGTGGAAAAATGTGAAAAAATTAGCGGTGACATGCAAGACTTTGGGTATCTTTTCTTTCTTTTTGTCTGTCTGTCTGTCTGTCTGTCTGTCTGTCTGTCCACCTTTGTCTGTCTATCTGGCTTTGTGGTTCTCCTTTACCATGGTGCAAAACTCCTTGGTCTCTTTGTGAGGGTTCCATAAAGAGATTGCTTTCTTTCTTTCTTTCTTTCTTTCTTTCTTTCTTACCGGTCATTCTAATTCTTTTCTACCTGCATCATGATGTTTTGGGCCTTTTCTTTTTTGCCAGTGCGGTATATGTGGCAATAGGTCTGTCAACCTGACAGGGAATGAAAGGGGGAGGCAGAGAGAAGGAGAAGAGAGAAGAGGAAGAGTGGCAGATATAGAAAGAAGGGGAAAGAAAAAGAAAAGAGAAGCGAGTAAGATTTAGAAAAAGAGGGAGAAATAGCTGAATGAAGAAACTGTGTTCACTCCACTTGCTTCCCATTCAAAAAGAAAAGCACTGCGTGCACATACACACACACACGCACACGCACACACACACGCACACGCACACACGCACGCACACATGCACACACACACGCGCTCACTGCCCCTTCCCTCCCCTCTCTTGAGTTCTCCCCAAAGTTAACCCCTGCATCACCAGACTACCACTCTCGCCGTCTGCCCATGACTCTGTCAACATCGAGGGGGTAAATGCCCCCCCACCCCCCGCCACTCCTCATCTATACACCCACACACACTCACCACACACACACACACACACCCACACATGCCCCAGGATTACATATACGTCACCGTCTCTCCTACCTGTCCCTCAGACCATTCAGAACACAGCGCTCCGCTCAGAGCACCACCTCTCCTCTCCTCCTCTCTCAGCTAGAGACTCATTCATACATTCCCTCTCATTGCCTCTGCCTCTCTATGTATGCCTCTCTCTCTCTCTCTCCATCTCTTTCTCACTCTTTCTCTTTCTCTCCATCTGTCTTTATCTTTATCTCTCCCTTTTCTCTATCTCTGTTTCTTCTCTCCTCTTGTTTTCTCTCTCTCTGTCTGACTCGGTTTCCCTGTTTCTCTCTCTCTCTCTCTCTCTCTTTCTCTTTCTCTCACACTCATTCACTCACACTCCGTCAATCCGCTGTGTGTGTCTGATAAAGGGATACTAACTGGGCTGGCGAACACAGGGGGGGGTGGGGGTTCGGAAGAGGTCTGCCGGCTGCAGTCTGCAGGTAACGGCTTCGATTTGATATGATTACCCAGCGCTGGGGACTGCTTTGATTACAGGAATTGTGTCTGGAAGTGCCCGTCTCTCTCTCCGTGTGACTGATCAGATACTCGCTGTGCCCTGAAGCCGCTCGCAGGACTCAGTGTGGATGCAGGTAGGGAGAAACGAATAGGAGAGAAAAAGAGGAGAGAGGAGAGGAGAGGAGAGGGACAGGAGGGGAGGAGGAGGAGGAGGAGGAGGAGGAGGAGGAGAGGGAAGGCTCCCGGGATTGATGTCGTGTGGAATGGGTATCCTCTGACTGATTTAGTCAAGGTTGCACAGCAGCGCGGTACAGTCAGAGGCTTGATTGCTGTTTCACGATGTGGAGAACCGGGGAGTGCTCTGTGCATGTGTGTGTTTGTGTGTGTGTGTGTGTGTGTGTGTGTGTGTGTGTGTAAGAGCGGGCTGGAGATGAATGAGCGGAATGTTTTGCCATGTCGTTCATTCTTGCTTCTCTCTCTTTCTATCTTGTGCTCTCTACTCTCTCTCTCTCCTGCCTGTTCTTTCTCTCTCCCCCCGTTCGCACTTGTCCTGTTGTCCGCAGCCGTCTCTCCCTCTCTCAGATACCTCTTCTCCTTCACTCTCATGTTCCTCCTCTCTTTGTCTCTCTCTCACCATACCTCTCCTCTCTCCCGCAACCTCAACCCCTCTCTTTCCCGGCATCTCTCTCTCTCTCTCCCTCTCTCTCTCTCTCTATCTCTCTCTGACTCTCCCCTTCTCTTTTTCTATCTCTCCCCTCCCACTCTCTCTGTCCACAATCTGTCTAAATTTTGTCTTTTTCTGTTTCTATTTCTTTCTATCTCTATCTATCTATCTCTATCCTTAGTTCTTTCTATATTTCTCATTATTATTTGCACGTTTGTTCTCTTCTTTCTCTCTCACTCTGTCTTTCTCTTGCTCTCTCTCTCATCCCCTCTCTTGTTCTCCTGTTTCCTCCTGTCCCTCTCCCTCCTCTCTTTCCCTATCTCACTCCCTCTCTCTTTCTCTCTCTCTTCTCTCTGCTCCATTCTCTCTCTCTTCTCCGTGCTCCTGCGAATGTCTCTGGGGTCCTCAGCAGTATACAGGCACAAGAACTGTAACTGACAGAGAGGCTGGCTACTGGCTGACTGTGGGATGCTGGATGCTGCTGTCCTCTGGGGGGAGTGGAGGTGGTGGTGGTGGTGGGGGGGGGGGGGGGGGTTCTCTTCAGGTCTCCCTGAGGAAAGAGTGCTCTGATGGGGCAGACACTAGCACTGGAGCTGGGGCTGGAGCAGCAGCCCAGGGGACTGAGCATTCAGGGGAACAGAGCAGTAGGGCAAGAGACACAGGGAATGAGAGGTAGAAAAGAGAGAAAAAGACAGAGATCTAGAGAGAGTGATCTGAAGAAAGAGAGCGAAAAAAGGTAGCAGATAGTGAGACTGAATAATATTACTGAGAGACAGAGAGAAAGAAAGAAAGACAAAGAAAGAAAGAAAGATTGAGAAAGGGGGACAGAGGGAATGAGAGAATGGGAGGGAAAGTGAGAAGCCAATGACAACAGAGAGCTAGAAGGACAGCGACAGAGACCAATCAGAATACGATGACTTCATGGCTGATGTGTGTGGCTTTGTGTGGACTGGATGCTGTAGAACACATACTCCGTAGTGTCCGGATTCTCCTCCTGAGCGAGGTGCAGTTCTCACAGAGCTGTTCATTACCCCACATAGCTGAGAATTAGGCATGCTTGTCTTCTAGCAGTAATACATTTCATCTTTTTGACATAATTGCTTTGGGATTGCTTTATTTATTTATTTATTTTCCAAATTACACGTCCAAGGGCATTTTATTTCAGTGACTGGGATTAAATCATAATCTATTTTTATAGCAATGAGGAGATAAATTAATATTTACAGGCTTTGTTGATGCTTATCCACCCAAAGAACACATACAGAATATACACACACAGAATATAGCTGCCAAAAAAAAACAAAAAACAAAGGAAGCGTCATCCCATGCAAAGCCATGGATAACAAACTATCCATTTTTAGCGGATCAAGATATATTTTTGAGTGTGTCCAGATTTATTTCTGATTTATTTTCCATGTAATCTGCATCCTCTGATTGTTTGGTGGACTTGTCCATACTAAAATAGTCTTTGTTTTTTATTTTGTTTTGTTGGTAAGAGTCACATGTGTGGAAGCTGAAATGATAGACGTATAAGTATTGATTTTTGAACGTTCATCATTTTCTGTCCAGGAGAAGGGCTGTGGGAGGGAGCACCTTGGCTTGTCAGGTGCTCTCTTTCTCTCTGTATCTCCCTCTCTTTCTCTGTCTCTCTCTCTCTCTCTCTCTCTCTCTCTCTCTCCCTCCCTCACTCTCTTTCTCTGTAGCCAGAGAGGATGCTGGAAGATAAATTTAGCCCTCCAGCTCTCTTTCCATCTGCTACAGTATGGTTTTGGGCCGTTACCATAGGAACCACCGCTGGGTGCCCATTAGAGTAAGAGAAGGAAATTGACGAGATTTTTAAAAAGGCATTGAAAACGCTTTTTTTGTGTGTGTGTGTGTGTGTGTGTGTGTGTGTTACTGGCGAGATGTTTCAGTGGGAAATAAAGTGCCATAACCCAGTTCTGCTTCTGCTCACCTCTTTTCCCTCTCTTAGCTTGATTTTTGTTGGAGATTTTATGGTTTGTACAGGTGAAACTGCTGGGCCCGTTTGACCATAATCGAGATGCTTGTTGTTTGTGAAATTAGGCTATTTTTGGTTACTCTGCCTGGTTTCTAGCTCCTTATGAAACTGGATGTTGTCCAGCAATTTTTTAAAGGCAGAGAACGATACGTGCCTTTTAAAGCTATGCTGTAGCTTTTCCCTAGAAATCAAAATACCACACTTTTTACTTCCTTTTACATTTACATTTCTGTTACATTTTCTTCATATTTTGAATTTTTTTTCTTTTTCTTGTGCCAAACCTCTCCCTTCATCCCTGCACCATCCATCCTCACAGAATAATAGTTGACCTTGTAAAGGAGAAATGCACAGAACGCCTGTGGCTAGCCCCCCCCCACTCCCACTCTGCCTCCCACTGCCACCCCGGCTTTCCCCCATCTCCTGGATGGAGTGCAGAGGTTGGATGGTGTTTTCACTTCCTGATCCGGACCTCGTTCGCAGCGTTGATTCTAGAACCCCAGCCCGTCCTTCTCCTCGCGTATAGCCGGCTCAGGCAGCTGTGCAAACAGCCCAGCCTCTCAAAGACGTATAAATCCCTGTCTAATGGCCATAAATGCAAAGCAAATACAGACCTGTTGTATAGGTAGGCACAGAGAGTGTTCTGTCCTGCGTTCACATGGCTTCTCCACAGTGCTGAGGAACCAAACCTTTCCTCCAGTCTAGCAGTGGTTTTGGAGTGTGTGTGTGTGTGTGTGTGTGTATGTGTGTGTGTGTGTGTGAGCATGAGTGTGTTTTATACTTCTTTTCCTTACACCAGGGTCTCTCCTTTTGTATGTCTGAGAAAGAGATCCTGGTCTACCTACAGTCCCTCCCTGACCTACATACTCTCCTCACCACTGCATTCCTCCATCTCGGACAGACACCAGCCAGAGCTGTTTGACCGTTGCCAGGCAGTATAGTCTCTCCCCTATCCTCTTTTTTTACGCCAAGGGTTGCTTTTCAGACGGAGACTGATGAACACTGTACAGTACATTTCTTAACCTCCACCTACCCCCACCTCCATACATCATACATACAGTACACACACACACACACACACACACACACACACACACACACACACACACACACACACACACACACACACAAACTCTCCTTATGCAGACAATGTGGGTGAGGGCTGAAGTCTCTCTTGTCTTGTCTCGTTTCAGCCCAGCAGAAACTGCTACCTTTTAACTTTAATCAAGGCTTTAGCAGTCACACAGAGGAAATCGCTTCGGCAGTCATTTGAAATGTAATATCATGACTGTAAAAGACATTTCTTTGCCTTGCCGGCCCCCTATACACCAGCAATAAGCCTCCGCCTCCTCCTCCTCCTCTTCCTCTTCCTCCTCATTGTGCAAGTCGTGCTTCACAGACATGTCCTTTTAGAACGACAGACAGACAAAAACAGACAGAGCTGTAGAATGTGGAGATATCTGGGCATACGTACGCCCACCAAGACCTCCCTGCCCCTCCCACCCGTCTTCAGCAGAGCGTGGGCATCTATGCCAGCTGGGCCTGGAGCGCGAGGCCTGCGCTGCCATGTTTGTGTGATGGACCACAAAGACAGAGAAAAATAGCTTTCCCATTTGTTTGGATTAAACAGACCTGCTGTCACTGATGGCCCTGAACTGAAATCAGATATGTTGTTTTTGTTTTCATTATTTCAATGAACCCTGAATCCAGTGTTTATTTTTTGTTGTTGTTGTACATCTTGATATTTCGGTCTGTTAGATTTGAGTGTCTGCTTACACTCAGTGGGTTTGTTTAGAGGTCATATATCTGTTAGTCATCTCTCCATAGTGGCCTAGTAATATTCAAGGTTGTTTACATCTGCATTTACATTTGCATTTTATTTACATATACAAGTTGTATTTGGTATTGCACAATACTGATATTAAAATCAGAGTCTTACAGAAAGTAGGACTGAAATTGAAGTTAAATACCATGTAGAATTTTAATTAACGTTTTAAATGTCAGCTCAATTAATTAAGATGCTATATATGGTATGGACATAACAGGTTTAATATTTAATAATCAGCTCTCTGATTGCCATTTCTTTACATGTTTAAATACCTCTAACCTAAAATAGATTTATTTTAGTCTTCAAATTATTTCTGTAAGGTCTAGCATCTGACCTGGATGTCTGAAACTGATGACTGTTTTAAATACATTAGACCAGTGGTCAGGATAAAAGTAGAGGGTCACTTGTGTGGCTATATCGTCTGCTTAAATATTAGCCTACGGGGAACCCTGAGAAAAGAGTATGGCAGATTTAGATGTATGAATGGGGCTGTGAAACATTACTGAAGCGTACAGTACGACAGTTTGGAAACTGGTGGTTCGCCCTATTAATTACGACCCCACAGGTTCAGCTTAGCAGTCTGTAGGGTGTTTTAAATTAACCTCACAGGAGTATCCTTGTTTAGCCAGTGGCCTCTTTGATGGGCAGGCTGTGGTTTGAGTTTGAACGCAGATGTCAAATCATCCCATAAAGTTGTTACCGTAAAGGTAAAGTCCACCAAATAAAGACGTGCTGTGTGTGCTTAGAGGGCTATGCCCAGCTGAATTAAATATACAATTTATTACCAGTGTGTGTGTGCATTTTAGTATGTCCAAAGGTTGTTGTTGATTGTCTTTAACTTTATTTCTGATTTTTTTGTCTTTCTTTAACAGGCACTCTAAAGTGGTTTTCTCTTCACATCCAGAAAATGAAAGCAGTCTTTTTCCAGAGATGATCCAGAGAGAAGTTTGTGATGGTTTGGATGCTATCTGCAGACATCTGACAGTATCTTTCTTTTGCGGATTTAATAAGGAAGAAAATGACTAGGAAAAACCAGTGCACAGTGAACAACGAGACAGTTCTGTCAGAGACTTTCTGAAGTCCTTCTGTATGATAATCTCCTATCCATCTGTGTGGTCCGGGAAAGCCACACAAACTAGAGATCTGTTGTCGAGGCTGTAGCCCCATTTTATGGAGGCCTTGCATAACCAGCTGAATGCTGGGGAGAAGCCAGGAGGTGAAGACCAGCCTCGGTGTACATCTCCCTCGATAGGCTGCTCCTCTCAGCTACCCTCTGCCGCTCAACAAACTAACCCAGCGCAGGATGCAGACACTGACTCTCATCGCCGTGGAAACCCATCCAAACCACCTAGACGTCAGCATCTGGAGAGGAAACGCCTCCGGCTCCAGAGGAGACAAGCTCAGGACACAGAAGCTACTCCGGATGACAAGCTTGCAGGGACAACGAATAATTCCGGAGCATCTCCAGCCAAAGGGTGTGGTGGGGGTCCCATCCAGATGCCAAAGGATGACCCCTCGTGTGCTCCCACCCCTTCTTCATCAAACCGTTCAGCTTCATCTTTGGCTATGGAGGAGGCCCAGGAAGGTATGCCGAAGCAGAAACGCGAGCGTAAGCCACAGAAACCCGGGAAGTATGTGTGTAGCTACTGCGGTCGCGCTTGCGCCAAGCCTAGCGTGCTGCAGAAGCACATTCGCTCTCATACCGGTGAGAGGCCTTACCCTTGTGTCCCCTGTGGCTTCTCCTTCAAGACCAAGAGCAACCTATACAAGCACCGCAAGTCACATACTCACAGGGTCAAAGCCGGGCTGGCTCCGGCCGGGAAAGATGAGCCAGCCATGAGTGGCCAGGAGGAACCCTTGACTGATTCGGAGGATGATTCTAATCGGCCAACATTAACCAGCGCAGCAAAGAAACAGGAAACATTGCCATCACAAGCATCACACAGCGCAGCGTCCCGTACTACTGAGCAATCCCAGGGGCTTGGAGACTCCCATGCTGTTAAAAAAAGACTTGCAATGAGGCTGAGCAAGACCAAACAAGCTCCCCCAGCAGGCTCATCAGATGACGTTTCTTCTTCGCTGGTTTTGGGAAGTCGTGGTAGCACAGAGTCGGGCTACTTCTCTCGTTCGGAAAGCACTGAGCAGTCTCAAGACAGCCCTCCAAACTCCAGTGCCAAAAGCTATGCTGAAATCATCCTTGGCAAATATGGGCGCCTGGGACATCTGCAGAGAGCTTCCCGTAACCAACAGCAACAGTCCGGTGGGCCAGACGGGAAGGGTATCCCTTTCACCCTTCCCAAAAAGCAGGTCATTGACCACATTACAAAACTCATTACCATCAACGAGGCCGTAGTGGACACCAGCAAAATTGACAGTGTCAAGCCAAGACGCTTCTCCCTCTCCAGACGGAGTAGCACAGAGTCAGCCAAGGCCTCTGCTCTTAAAGAACCCCTTGTACAATGCCCAAAGGTAACTGAGGCTTGTTCCAAGGGCAGTGGGTCTATTACTCTTGGTGTTCCATGTCAGAAATTCCAGCAGCAAAACCTAAATATAGAGCAGTCCTCTACCCAGCCCTCTGCAGCACCACTTTTGAGGAGTCTTTCAGTCCCTTCTGCTTCTCCTGCTAGCACAAGCGATGCTCCCCGCCACCTGAGGCTTAGCCAATCATTTGATGAGCAGCCGCCGACCCAGACAAATCGGCGCCATGGCTTGCTTCGTCGCCAGCCGGCAATTGAGCTGCCTTTTGGCTGCGATTTTGCCCCTGAAAAGCTGCCCACAACATCCTCTGTCCCGTACCACCAAGATATGCTTAGCGTGCCTCATCAAAAATCAAGGCCTCTTCAGCCATACGAGTGTGAAGAGTGTGGCACTGGCTGTAAGGACTGGGAGAGCTACAAAATGCACAGACGACAAACGTGCAAGGTGTTCCAACCGCAGAAGATCGAGGCAGTTTCTGTACAGCAGGAGAATCCTGCAAGGATGCACTTCTTAAGCAGACCAGGGGCTTTAGTAATGAGAAAGAGAAGGAAAGAGGATAGTCTGGAGCTTGATGATCCTTGTTCCTCAATAGCCCTGTCCTCTGCATCAAGAACAAGCCCAGGAATTGAAAGAGAACTGACCAACAAGGCTTATGAAGGACCTAATGTAGGCAAAATTGGATTAATGCTTGAGAAAGACCCTGAGAGACAGTTAAAAGGGATATCAGTGATCCAACATACAAGTTCATTTGAAAAACAAGAAAGTAACTTGCTTGTGAAAAGTAAAGTACAAGATGAACTAGATAAATGCTCCTCCTATGAGATGCACCATTCACCATGCCTTCAGTCATCAGAGCAGCAGTCATCCAAGCCAACTTTTCGCAAGTTGATGCGCCAGCATAACGTCCAGCTGCCAGAGATCTTAGTCACAGAGGACACAAACACCATGCCGATGTCCCCGTCTGTGACAGTTTCCATAGCCAAAGAGGCTGAAAGGACTGAGGAGTTTCAATGGCCCCAAAGAAGCTCTACTCTGGCCCAGCTTCCCATTGAGAAGCTACCCCCTAAAAAGAAGCGTCTCCGTTTGGCAGAAGCTGCCCAATCGTCTGGGGACTCTAGCTTTGAATCCCTGTCCTTACCTCGAAGTCCAAGTCAAGACAGCAACATATCCACATCCTTTGAGGAATCTGGGAAATTGGCAGATGTGGAGATGACTTCTGGTAGACGATCCAGAGCAACTCACACATTAGCTGTTCCTGGTAGTTCTCACCACCACCCCCACAGGGAGATGAGGCGCTCGGCTTCGGAGCAAGCACCCCACGTTCCGCAACAGTGCACACCAATTTCAGAAGTTCGTAGCAAGTCCTTTGACTATAGTTGCCTGTCTCCTGATCGCACGCCAGCTGGTTGGAAAGAAAGGCGCAAATGTCTCCTCTTGAGACACACTACAGTGCGGGATCCAGATGATGAGGAGCTGCCTAGTCAGCAAACACCCAGCGTTAGCATGCCAAATGTTAGCATCTCAAGTTTTTGTGCACCTAGCATTCCATCCAGCGCCTCTGTGAAGATAAGTCCGGGACCCTCCAAGCCGCTATGCACCCCCACATCCCATAACGCATCGTCTGTTCACACTCAATGCCAAGAACCAGCAGCACTATGGCAACAAGAATCATCTCACCAGCTACACAAGTTGTCAGATGTGGCACCAAGTATCTCCTCATCAGATCACAAAATGCAGCAAGCAGCACCAGTTGTTTACATGGGAATAGAGGGCATTCAGCTTGGCTCTGCCCATCTCACCCAGGGTCCCAGAGGTGCCGCACGTGCCCATTACTCCCCAGGGTCTTCAGCTCTTAAACTTGAGATTCCCACCAGAGACTCTACCGAGGAGCCGAGAGGAGCATTATCATCCCAGGTGCCAGCCCGCCCGTTCCAACACCAGCGTGTTTATTTCACCATCACCCCTGATGCTGAGCTGGTGAGACCTGCGGGGATGCAGACAGTGGCAGTTCGTGTCCAAGGGGACATCCCAGCACACGCCAGTGCCATTTATACCACACTCTCTCATCATGCAGTTGGGAAACCTCAGGAGTTTAGTTCAAGTGAAAACCAAAATGTGACCTTAGATGTGACGCCTGCCCCGAATTTAGACCACAGTGTCCCACTGGCCTCAACCCCTGATGCCCAGTCACAGGGATGCAGGTCAGCAGGCTCTGGTGGTAACAAACGAATGCTGTCTCCCTCAAATAGCTTAGAGTTGGGCCTGAAATGCGACAGCAGCAGAAACGGGTGAAAGAGGAAGACAAGGAGGAAGATGAAGAGGATAACACCAAAGAAGGTGGCAAAGGGCAGCTTTCGAGCCAAGTCAAAGTCGAGCAAGCAATAGCAGAGTTGACTGATAGGCCTGGCAGCATCCAGAGCCTTTTCTCTCCCACCAAAACCAACACCAACACCATCATCACCGCCAATAACACCAACACAAACAATAATAACAATAACAAAGAGACACCGATGCCTACTCTTCACGTAGAGCCTGAATACAGCTGGTGCTATCTCAACTACGCCAAGCCCAGCCCTTCACCGCAAAATGATCACCAGGCCTCTGTGTACTCCTCCTGGTCCACCAGTGCCTACAACCCCAACCCTCCAGGGCTCAGCAGCAAAGAGGTGCTGGCGCTGCTCCACTGCAAGCAGGGTCACTCCTCCTCTGTCACCTACACCATGGCCCCCATGTCACCCCCAGTTGAGGAGAAGGTGAAGGAGGAACAAAAGGTGAAGGAGGAGGAGGAGGAGAAGGAAGGAGCACCGGATCCAGGGAAGCTGAGCATGTCTGAGGTACTTGAGTCTGGATCTCATTTAATGCAGGGGAAAATTTGGGCTATGATGATCTGGCCAAGGCTGAAAAGTTATGGTCAAGATCAAAACAATGAAGTTGTGGTTAGAATTATGAGCAGGCAAGAATATGTTTCTTGAGGTTCCAACAATCTCTTAGTCTATGCTTAAAAGAAAACACTAAGGAAATGTTTTCCTTAGATTTAGAACAGTATAATATAAGTAGTATGTATAATATTAACCCATTTTTGTCAGTCCCAAACTTCTTATTATCCACTGTACTAATGTACTTTAAACATTCAGTGTACTAATCGAAGTCACTTATCTGTGCTTTCCGCATAATTCATCTCATTCATTTGTTGGATGACAATGAGATGACATTCGAAATGTTGAATGAGAATTCACCATCTCTGTGTCCCTGGGTTTGCTGGGGGCAGGGTTGGTGAATTTGCCCGTGTCTCTTCTTGAGTACAGGTCCGCTCCACACAGCACAGGCATCCCACCGAGGCCATGGGAGTTCTCTTAACAGAGGACGTAAAGAAGGAGGAAGAGGAAGAGAAGAAGGAGGAAGAGAGGGAGGGAGAGAGGGAGAGAACACTACCAACCTCTAAATACACTGAGCCTCCCCGTGTTCCGATCTGTGAAGGAGGGTGAGTTCAACTAAACATTATCTTCCTTTTATATGATTACAAATGAAAGTCAAAAATCACACAACTAAATAAGGAAAAAAAAATCAGGAACCTGTAAATTCAGGTTATTTGACAATACTATGGAAATCATTTCACATTTCAATCCCAAAAGTGAGAGATTAAGCAAGGATATAGCTAGGATCCAGCGTAACTGTACAACATAACACCT
>PYXC01001890.1:2075000-2137500 GCA_015244755.2 Tenualosa ilisha | reverse complement strand
CTTGGTTTGTGTGTGTGTGTATATATGTGTGTGTGTGAGAAACTAGGGTAAAGTTGAAAAGGCCAATAGAGCATGTTACACCATCATAGCACTGATAAAACAGTCCCATTGACAGGCCACATCAGTTGGCATTAGTCTGTCAGGGCTTTGGATTGATCATAGTCATGATTGTTGATGTTCCATGACATAAAGATATAATTTTATTATCAGTGCTTATTGTCAATAGAGATGACAAAGCACTCCATATAAATACAGTTACCATAGCATCCTTGGCCATGAATTGTCAGATTTAGAGGTCAATTACTATGCATATAATGGTTTAGTTATCTCAGAAGATTTCTCATTAAATCAACACATGTTTATGATACTAATTTCTGATAGAGGTTATCTAAAAGATGCCCCAGTCGAGATGGCACAGTCAAAGGATTTGCGGTAATACCGTGTCTTCTTGTGATGGTTGGCTATTTAAAATCAAGGATATTAGGAGACTAATTACAGATATAGTTTCTAAAGCTCAGTAATTGCTTGGCCCTCCGGTGTGCTCTGGCAAAACAAACATATCTGCTGGGAAAGCATTTAATTAGATTTATGATTCATTTTGGGCCAAAACCTGAGATTTGAATGTGATGAAATTTCCTTCACCGGCCCAGACTTTGAGGGACTGCAGGGCTATTTGTTGTCAAATATTTGCCGGGAATCAAGTGTCGAAATGGGGCATAAAAGCAGCTCTCAGTGTGGCTTAGCACCTGTAGTAACCCACTTTCGCCTGCAGGTGGCAGTGAAGGGTGCCCAGCCGGAACAGAGGCCCTCGAGGAACACCAGTTCTCTAATGCAGAGGATACGGAGGGAGAAGATGAAGATGAGGATGAGGAGGAGGAGGATGACGATGAAGATGATGAGAATGCAGAGGACGAGCCAAAGGAAGGTCCATCAGACACACATCGTGGACAACTCATCACTGCCTGCTTGGCATCGTCGCCCACCAGGACTGGAGAAGCCTCCCAGATTGGCACTGAGCATCACTCAGACGCACCCCATGACTGCCATCTTCTATCTGGCCGTCAGTCCTCCCTGGCGGGCACGGTTACGGTCACAGTCCCACGACCGCAGCCGGAGCCCCGCAGCGGCAGCCGCTCGTCTCCCATCCTCAGCCTCTCCCCGGGCCGCAGTCTGTCCCCAGCTCTGCCCCAGTCTCTTTCCATCTATCGCTCCCCTCGGAGAGAGGCCTCTAGCCCCGCAACCTACCCACAGCTCTCCCCTTCTCACCGTCGCCTCTCGCCCTCTCCATCCAGCCAGGTGTGTCCAGGCAGGCGTCCACTGTCTCCCTCTGGAATTCAGTGGTTCCCAGGGAGGGACTCGATGGTCTCCGTACCCCAGTTGGCCTGCAGCTCTGCTGGGTCTTCACTAGCCTCTGGTCCCACCTCTCCTACCTCCATCTCTAGTTCCTCCTCCCCGCACAGGGCACCCAAGCCCAGATACAAAGCTTCCCCCAGTGGGATAAGTTGCACGGCTGTGCAGGTGAGCCCACCAGTAGACACACACATATACCGCAGAACTGGCACCTAGTCAACCATGCACATACACATAAACATACGCATACAGTATGCAAATAGATCTCCACCCCACACACACAAACAAATAAAAACAGCCTATTTTGTCATTTCTGTAGATTTGGATACTACTTCCTTCATATGACCAACACTGTTTGACTTCATGCCTATATATATGCGCATGTGTGTGTGTGTGTGTGTGTGTGTGTGTGTGTGTGGCTGACTGGTCACCCGTTCTGCCTCATGTCATCCTGCATGTGCTCGTTATCCGGCATGCTTCAGTGTGATAATTGCCTCATAGTCGGCCGCCAACTCAGTCCTTTGCTTTTGTCACATTTGGTTTGGCCTCTGCCAAAAACAACAGCGCTGCCTCTGTGTTTTTTCCTCTTCTGCTTGACACGCACAAAGCAATTTCTGTCAAAGGTAAACAGCCAAATCCATCTTAACCAAACACTCCAATGCAAACAGAGCGACTGCAGATAGCAGAGTACACACACGCAAGCCGTTAAATAAAGCAAAAACCTTTATAGACCGGAGGAAGGAGGAAGCCCATCTATGCTAACACGCGGCTGATGCCAAACCAACAGATAGTAAAGCCTTAAAAATAATACAGGGGTCTAAATGCAGGTCCAGTCTATTTGCTTTTGGGCGGAGTGATAAAATTGTGAGTGGTGTGACGCTAACATTAGCTGCCTGCATGTGTTGTTGGTGTATCCCTGATGTTTGTGTCATTTTGGGGGTTGTTTACAAATATGACAGCTAAGGGAAGGAAGAACAGCTTTGTCATTAGCAGCGGTCAAAAATCCCACAGAGTAATTTTAACCTGTCGCGTTGTTCAGCTTTTTTCTTTTTTTTTTTTTCTCTTAATCTCCTATTTTATTCACCTGTCTCCTTATGATTATTATTTACTCTCTGTCCCTCTCTCTCTTTCTCTTTCTCTTCATACCACATGCTACTGCAATTCTCACCTGTCTTTTTTTTTTCACGAATTTCGTGTCTCTCACTCTTGCCCTCTGTTTCTTTCTCACTACGCCATCTTAAACAACATCTTCAGTGCATTTTTTAGAAAAGTATGTTAACCACCTGTCTATGAAATTTATCTAATCTTGTTTAATGTTTTTTCTATGCAATATTTAGCCTGGGAAACAGACCCACATCCATCAAGATGTAGGTTCTGACAACTAGTGATTGACCTCCCTTTTCCAGGGATGTAACCAGCATGAGGTCTAACGTGAAAGACTCACCATACACCAGATTTGCTAGTGGTGTATCTGCGTTTTTTTTACCCAAGCAATATTATGATATTAAACCTTTAACCAGCGTGAGCATGGTAGAGCAGCAGTTATATCACTCAAGAGATA
This sequence comes from Tenualosa ilisha, assembly GCA_015244755.2. Classification (NCBI taxonomy): domain Eukaryota; kingdom Metazoa; phylum Chordata; class Actinopteri; order Clupeiformes; family Clupeidae; genus Tenualosa; species Tenualosa ilisha. The sequence goes on along the minus strand of PYXC01001890.1, from coordinate 2,134,589 downwards.
ATTGGGCGACCTGGGTTCAGTTCGCAAACCCCATGTTGCAAGTCCATGTTGCTTTGGATAAAGGTTAAAGGTATCTGCTTAATACCAGCCTACTTTACTTTACTTTATTATTTTGACAAAAAAAAACCTCAACTTTGTGGACATTTGTGGATTCTCTGTTGACAGTTCTGTCTTTTTTATGTCCACTACAGGAGAAGTGCTCTCCACAGGAGGAAGTGACGCACCAGACAACATCCCAACTCTCTGTCCTCCGCAGCACCAGTCAGCACAACCACCACCACCACCACTCTGCCCGGACCGCCATCACCATCTCCTCCGCGGCTGCTCTGCCCAGCCAGGACTGTAGCCTCCTCAGCCACCTTCCCCTTCACTCCCAGCCTCCAGCCAGGAGCCACAGTCTGCTCATCCCCATCGGGGGGATCCACATGGTCCAGGCCAGGGGAGGCTACCAGCGCCGCAGCCCAGTTGTGAGCTCCGCTCTGGGCCACGTTGGAAACGAGGAGCCCCACTTATGCTGGAGCCCCAGAACAACGACTGCAGCAGCACCAGCAGTGGGACGGCCGGGCCCAAGAGGCGCTGGACCCAGACACAGCCAGCTGTGTTGCTCGGCCAATCACAAGAGCGGAGAGGCTGAGGAACCCACGGTGGGCCAATCAGAACTGCTGATGAACAGAGAAGGAAGCCCTGGCGTGTGTCTGAAAAACCGGGAAGACATGCTCCAGGGAGCTGAGAGCTCGATGCAAACACCCGGCTTTGTGTCCAGGGCTCAGCAAGCACATGCACACTCACACTCACACACACACAGGCACACAAACACACACACTGTCCCAGACAAGCACCTTAACTGCACATATTAACACAGATAGAGATTAAGGATGGCAATCCGTACCAGACTAAAGTAAAGAACAATAGAACTTGAAAAACACAGATTCTCTGCCGTAGAGAATGTACTGAGACTTCTGCAAAGGCCGAGGGCAAGTGCAAATGGAAGGACCTTATTCCTGTGCCCCATTCCTACGAAAGCACTTAACGCAGCCTGTCCCTACAGTATATGTTATGTATATAACCCTACTGTACATACATCTATGTAAATGTTATATGAATATATCAAAATGTTTTTATATGAATTTTATATGGTATACTATTATGCATAATGTACTTGCTGCACACGTGTTTGTACCTCTTTGCTATTTCACACTTTCAATCGCTGGAAGAATAGATACATATATACTGTATATGCTTAATGTATACAGGGTTTGTCAGGCTGTTGTCTTTTTTATATCCACCTGAATTTCCTGCTAACATTTATGATGCGACCAGACACAGAGTTGTTTGACTTTGAAATGATGTCTGCTTCAGTAATAGGTGCTGTTGTTGTCTGTTATACCTGTATGGATTTGCCAGGGTTGAAATGCAGTCTGGAAAATTAATATCGATTGTAAAGGGAGACATAAATATATTTAAAGAGATTTGTGGAGATGACTTAAGTAAGAGGTACAGACACGCTCTAAGTAATAATTTTATATTCCTTTATACCTACATACAGAGGTCACTGTGGATGTCTATGGTCGTTTACTCGAATGTGTTTCTGGTGGTACTCTGTGCGTGATGTCACATTTTATTCGATAAAACCATGCCAGTGCTCAGTGTTTCGTTGTGTTTTTGTGTTTGTGTATTTCTCTCTGTAAGCTCTCTTCGTCCACCGCTGGGCCATGTGGAGATTATGTCTCTCGTTAATATCGTGTTAATGTACCTGAGAGGCAGTAAGCGAGACAGTGGCGCTCTGTGTCAGTACATTTACTCTAATTGAGCTGATATGAGAGGCTAATGCAATCTCCTTTCCACTCAGTTTTTTTTTTTTTTTACAGGCAGATGCAGCTGGCTTTGGGCTTCCTTCATGGGCTCAACATCACCCCCCTGTGGTGGAAGGAAAACATGAACCCTGCTTTCTTCCTTTCTTTGTTTTCTCTTTGGATTTTATTATTGGCATCATTAAGAGCTTCACCAGAGATTTTTACACCAATGTGGAGTTTGTATCCTTGAAACTTTTATTTAACATGTTTATTATTATGATTATTATTATTATGTTTTATTCATTTTGTCCCATTATATTTCTATACAACTTTAATCAATAAGCATCTCTTAACAGACAAATATACAGTACACTTGATATAATTGTCTTCTTACACTTTGAAGGTAGATGGTCCTTGGAGTCAAGTGGGATCTTTCTCCTAGGAGTATTTTCCATCATTCCCCTGTGGGGGGCAGTAATGAGCTACATATGGCTTTTACTGATGAACAAGGATGCAATGAATCACTTCAGAGGTACAAAGGTGTAGCAGTAACTGGTCATTAATGCAGCCTCTTGATATGATATCACAAAGGCTGTTTGACATGGGTGGTGTTATTTTCCTCGATGCTTATTTAATGTTGTGTGTCTGACAATTCACAAGGGTATTCTACAGTAGCCACAAGTAAATTGTGAACCACACATTTTTTAATGTGCATTTTTTTGGCTAAAAACTGACTACTGTCAACATTTACTATTGATTACCAAACTGAACCTGAACCAAGGCTAATGCTAACGTATTCATGATCACTTTATGAATGTATTTATGAACGTGCATCCCATTTACTCCAGCCCTGCTCTTGAGTGTGTGCTCATCATTCACAGTTTAAGGACAAAATCCAGTGTGAATCAATCAGTATTGCTGTTGCTGTGGGTAGGTATGAGAACGAGAGAATTTGGTGCAAAATATTCAGGATTTGTATAATGGCAGCTAACGCTAACTGATGGTGGCACAGGTAAACAAAACTGAAACAAAGTTTACTGTGCCCACATTAGTTAGCGTTAGCTGCCTCTCATGTTCTCATGTTCTCATACCTACCTCCAGCTCTTAGCAATGTCAAACAACAGGAATATTAATTGATTCACTGCAGATTTCTCCTTTAAAGCGGCTATGTGTAGGTCTCATGAAACACAGCTTTATATTCACATACACCATATATAAAACAGCACTGACATGGTGGAACACATTTGCATGCGTACTTCAAAGGATGCAGTATATGTAGAAGACGTTTTGACATTACATCAATATGGTTGTTTCTTCACATTCTGTTACTGTTTGACCTAAAAGTATTGCGCATAGTTCCTTTGAAATCCACCCTCACCTTCCCAAGAACTCATTGCCTGTTCTGCATTTTCCAAAGTCCAGCAAATGCATTTGGTCAAATTGCTGTATACATAACAAACATGAACAGTTTGTTGCTCTTTTTATGCTCCGAATGAGTCTGAAGCCTACTTGAGCTGACTTTTGTCTATTGAGCAATATGATTGCAATGCAGTGGATGGCTAAATATTGCAGTATGTTTAGTCATTTACCAGAATGATCCTAATCAGTTTTCAGAGGGATAGACCGGGATCCTCCAGGACATTTGACCTTAATAAACTTCTCAAGTTGGCCTCTCTGCTTTCTGTTGCTGGTGTTTACCATGTAATCTGATTTACTGTAAGCAGCCCTAAGCTTGCTTGCTCAGAGACCCAGCCAGCCTGCCAGCAAGCCAGCCTGCCATCCAGCAGTTTCTCTGATTGTGAATAAGATTCCTTAGTTTCAAGTTCTGGCAAAAGTCTCGGAATGATGACCTTGTCCAACCAACTGCACCAATCATGACCCACCAGTCATAAAGTCTGCTGAAAAGGTTTATCATTGTGTTCAGATGCAATTAACTGCAAGCAGACGATAAATAGGCGAAAGGTTAAAAGTGAAACAGGGGACGACAGAATGCATTGTCATGGTTGGAATCATTTACTTGTCCTCACCTGATTGTCAGCTGCATGGCCTTTGCATTATTCAGACCTGACAACTTAAAAATTCACAGTATTGCTAATGACTTGGTGCGTGCACTGCACACCTGTCTAAATATGTGCTACCAGTATTAGTAATAGGGGAAAGCTCAGACACAGTTGTAGACTGAAGATAGGTGACCTGACTTGGCATTGTCACAAATTCACTTTGGTTTGAAAGCTTGTCTGAATCTAATTCTTGTGCTTGTGGGTGTAGTCTATTTGAAGCCATCAAATAGAAATGACCTGGTTTGGTTATTGGTCAGGGCCTCAGATGTGAAACCGAAGGATTGCTGGTTTGTGGCTGGCTACTCACTGCTTGTGCTTGTGGATGTAGCCTACTTGAAACCATCAAAGTTTGGGCCCTTTTGCATGTAGCTTAGCCAGATGTTACATCAGTAAAAAGAGTAAGTTTGAAAGACACCTCACTTGTTCAGCTGAAGACGGGACCTACATCTCAAACAAATCTGTTTTTTGAGTAACCTAATTGTTTCACTTTTCCCCCCTTATTGGTAACATTTTGGTAAAAGAAACAGATATTAGCCAACGATTCATATAATACATATGTATTAGTGCTTACTGGTCTGTAGTATGGGTCAAAATAGAGAGTTTATAGATGTAGTTTATAGATAAACAGTCTGAACATGGTACTCAGTAGTGATAGTAGACAGTAGATAATGACAGAATCATAGTATATTAAGACAATGTATTGGAAGGTTGTTTTGTTCCATATTAGCCATATCAATATAGGCCTATGTTTAGATCAACAGCAACAATTCAGGATTATTAAGGATTTATCAAGAATAAGTATCCTATTCAGTAAGAATATGAAATTGTTGAATAAATACCTACTACATGAATAATGATGTTTAGTACAGACCTTACTGAGCACTAATACACACACATTTTAGTTATGTATTAATGGCTAATATGTGTTCCCTATCCTAAAGTTTCATATACTTTTACCTTTTAACAGACTTTTCATATGATGAGCTGACCTCATTGATGCAGAATTACGTTAACAGTATGTCCCCACAGGAAATGCATCCATTTTGAGCCCTCATCTTCAATTTTAAGATCTGCAACAGGCATCTGAGCAGGTCACATACAGTAATCCCATAATAACATACCAATGCAAGCTGTATGGCTACTGGGCATTCATTCAAGCAGGCAGGCTGCGTTGTGTTGTGTTGTTACATAGTCCAGTTTTTTTTATGGGAGAGCTAGAGAAGGGTGCCACAGCTGATAAGAATGTCGGTCGCTTATTGTACGGGGCAGCTGCAACTCTCACCCAGGTGCCAAAGAGCGCCAGGGAAGCATGGGAGGGATGCGAGCCCGCTGCTGTTGCCACGGCAACGGCGGCTGTTATCAAACACCTCTCCCTTGGGTGGTGTGCGACTGCGGTAGTTTTTTTTTTTTTTTTGGCGGGGGGATAGGATGTGTTGGAACCAGGTCCAGGACAATCCCTGAAACTTGAGTCAGGCAATCTGAGTGAGCAATACAGATTTCAGCTTTGATAAAAGGGGTAGGAGAGAGTAGTTTTTATGACCCTCATCGGGGTCATATTTTTGCAGAGTCACTGATGCTGGTGTGGTATATTCATCAACAAAGAAATGGTCAAGGTGTATGTATCTGTCACCCGGTTTCACACTAGCAAGTGTGAAGTGTGTCTTCCCTGCAAGTCCCTTCACTCAGCTGCCATCTTGGAACACCTTCCTGTGGCTATTTGGGATTAACAAGACCAGGCCCCAACAAAATGAATAAGGAGATATACAAAACTCCAGATCCACGTGCTGCACTGACTTAAAGGTTATTAAGTCATACCGCATGAAACAATGCAATTGGCTACTTTTACTGCAGGGCAGAACTTCAAGTTTCTCAACTTTGCCATAGTTACATTACAAATGGCCATAATACATTTCAATGGGAGGACTTTTTCAGTAGTATGTCTCCTTCTATCAAACTGTCTCTGGCTGAACTCACCCCCACCACTCCCACCACCCCCTGTACACTTTTCCTTGGGGTAGCTGAGGGAAAGGCACCATCACTAGCGCCTCCACCTGGTGATATAATTATGTCTATGTATAAGGGTGTGTAAGTGCATGCTTGAGTGGATATGTGTGTGTGTTGAGTGTGTGTGTTTATGTAGCTGTATATGTTTGTGTGTGAGTGTGTGTGTGTGTCTGAAAAAAATGTACAGGGGTAAGGTCTTAAGGTGCTTTCATTCCTCATGTTGATGTTTTGTTCATTTAGAGTGCTGATTGCTTTGCCGGTCCCCAAATTTTTCACAAAGTCACTCTGACACTAAGGAATGGAGAGGGAGTCAGGCCTGGGTGTGTGTGTGTGTGTGTGTGTGTGTGTGTGTGTGTGTGTGTGTGTGTGTGTGTGTGTGTGTGTGTGTGTGTGTTTGTGCAAGTGTAAAAAGCATTAGGCTTTCATAGGCCAGGTGCTTGCCTTGTCACACAAACATCCCATTAACTTCCCATTAATGTACTGTTTTTGCGTATGACCCCCTAAACTTCCGTAATATGAATGATCTCATCCTCTGAGATTCCAGTGACATCATATTTGTTGTTCCAGAGCATCAGTTTCCCCAAACGACATCCTCATCCTCAAATGAGAGCAGCTTTCCTTCAAAGGCAGCAAATATAAAAAACATGAAAAATTTCCTTTGGCCTCTTTGATCACTTCAAAAAATGTAAAAATTTTGAATTGTATTTTTTGGGGTCAAATTGTGGTTTGCAATTTACCTCTTGTTCATCAGCATCATTAATCAGGAAGCATTCTTTAATGGCTGATTTCTCTTCTTTTGGAATTTTCTGAGGTGTGGGAACAATTGTTGTAACTGAAGAAACAATGACGTAAATAAGTCTTTGCACATCTAAGGACACATAATTTAAGTATTAATCATCTCATCACACATTTCATGTCATCCTTAGACAACCTGGCTTATCTTGAAGTCCTGAATACAGTGCTCATCCAGGAATTGTGATGGTAGGCCTAGATACAGAATAGGTGTCCCACATGCTTAAGCACTGTACAGCCCTGTCATACTCATGCTTGTTTGATGTGTGTGTTTGTGTGTGTGTGTGTGTGTGTATTGGTGAGGGTGCAATTTCTCAACTGAATGAGATTTTGTTTTTTGTTTTTTTTTGCGTCTCATTCTACTAGTCTTAATCACCGCACACTGTTTTCTTTCACCTGTTTTGGACACATTGGATGGGGGTGGGGGGTGGACGGTGAGCGACAAAGTCCAGACGATAAGCGCATTCCACAGTGCCACCTCAGGAATTCCTCTGAGTCCTTTGGTGCGCTCTGACGCCGGGGCTTTTGTCTTTGTCATCGTGCCGTCCCACATTCCTGGCCCCCCTGCAGCCGGAAAAGGAAATAGACAAGGATATGTTTTTGCTGAGCAGCAAAGGAGCAGGACCAAGGATCACATAGAGAGAGAAAGGGAGAGAGTGAGAGAGACATATAAACAGAGAGAAGGATTATGACAAACAAAGATGACAGAGATTGTCTGTTTGTCTGATTGTTGTGTAGTTTTATAAGATGCATTGTATAAAATATTTAACTTTGTTGGTTTTGCAGGATAACTTTTAGTTCATCATATGCTTACCAAAAAGCTCATTAATTTGATCTGATTTGAGCTGGATTGAAATGAATCACATAAATTCACTCAAGGAGTCACTAGCCTTGAGTCTTGTAGACACGAATCAAAACACACACAAGGAAACAGACTTTACCACCCTGCTGTAGCCTACAGGCCTAGCTGAGCCTGTGATTTCAGGGCCAAAACTGTCCTGTTCCAATTTCACCAATCAATGACTAGGTTACATGTTGTACCCTCTCCAGACTCATGCCAGACAGCCCTGCTCTGCAGTTCTCCAGTTCTACTGCACAAATATTTGCTTTGGTTATGTGACCCCCCCCCCCCTCCCCTCCCCTTTAAAATGGGACAAATAGTCTCTGAAGTGCCATTGTTTGGTTGATTATGACATCACTCTGGCATTTCCTACCCCTCTCTGCACAGACTTCATGTTCCAAAGGACCTTTTCCCTCCGCTTTCCATTCACTGACAATGTTGTTTTTGAATGTTTGGAGGCGCTGCTTCGGCCTGCTTCTCGTAATGCCATGTCATGCTGTGCCCTGTGAGAATATGGGTGTGTGTTAAGGCTGCACTTAGGCTAAAAAGCACAAAGGCTTTATTGTAAATAACGACAATTGTTGACAACAGCGCGGCCTCAAAAAGTTCAGTGCAACCTTAACAAAAATACAGAACTTGTAACTTGAAGGATGCATGACACATGAAAATAAACAATGGTGTAACAGCACACCATTTTCACTGATTTCTGGTAATAATTTAGAACATACAATGCAGACATAGTACACTCCAAGAACACCTTGTACTTGAAGTCAAAACCATCACTGACATCCTATATTTGGGGAGAGAAAAACATGACACGAAACACAGCCTTGTACCCTCAGAGGGCGTTCGAGGAGCCCATCAGTCCACCCGTTTCTTCCATCGTGGTATTTTCCGGGCCGATGATGTGTGTGTCTCGCGTCCTGTCCATCATATGTAACCCTCATCATGGCTCTTTCCACCAGTCCCTTTTGCATAAACACATTTTCCTAATTCTCCATGCCATCAGCATTTGCATCCTTTATCCAATGGATCCTGTCATTATCAGATACACTGTGCATGCTGGGGCTTCCACTGCTAAGGGGTGAATTTCAAGCTGTCAGTACTCAACTCAGGTCCTATAAACTCATATCTAATAATAAAAAAAGATATATATTTTTTATATATATTTGTGTCTTTCATTGAAACAGAAACAATTTTATAGCTCTGCATTTTTTAAAATGCTGGCTCATAAAGGGAGCAGACTTCACTCAGACAGTTTTCCTTACTTTAGGAGTGAGATCCTCACTCTAAAAGTAGAGATCCTCAGTGTGTTTAAATGCTGGTTTCCATGGATTCATGTAGACAAAATCTTTTAAAAAAGATTTTTTATAAACATTATTGTTACATTGTATTGTACATTGACATCATGTGGAAAAGGCCACTGTGATAATTGTAACCATGGCAACTGACAAATATTGCTATATCAGCCTTGAATGATTACATTTTAACATTATTGTTGATTTCAATCTGACCAAAATGGAAATGTATCTTTAAAAAATGTCAGAGATCAACATTTATATAAATATATAAAACAACTGCACATATAGCTTTGCTGGTAAATATTTGGTAGTCTAAATGCAGCTCTCCCTTCTCCTGAGGCTTCTGATATTATCTGATGTGCACTAATGTTGACTTTCAGTTTTGCATCACTTCATCCTTACTTCTGGTGACTGTATTACGGCCTTTCCAGAAAGAGTCGGTCTACACAATGCATATTGGCATATTGAAACAGAAAGTAACATCTACATATTCCCATGAATATTTAATCATTCATAAAGTATAACACAAGTTTAAGGAAGCTGTTTTGCATAGGCTTCTGTTATCGCAGGATGTGAAGAAAGACTGATTAAACTAAATGGAAAGACTGAATGGAAAGCCCCCACACACAAGATTCCAAACTGTCAAACGGATAGCAAAATGACACACCATTAGTTCAGCATGTCCATTACAGGTTTGCTTAGCTTTACTGGAAACTGTATATACTTCAAAATGAAGATTTTGAAAACCGAAAGCAAAATCGAAATGTACGGTAGTAAAGTAATTAATAATTTATGGTAGTACAGTAATTCTTTTATAGCATTTGTTCGATGAGTGATCGCAAGTATGAGAATTCATTTAACATTCATTCATAAGAGATTGAAAAGCTATAGAAGATGATGTGATGGTGCATGTTTTTTTGTTCATAGACAGCAAGATATTACATTTCTGTAGACTAACCTGATATTTGTATACAAAATAGACAAAAATGATTTACCAGCTGCCATTGCTAAAGCATGGGATAAGCAAAATTCTTGTACTGCAATGGGAACGTTTTCTCAATAACCAATGAACACTTTTTTTTTTACCTCTTCAAGGGTCAGTTTTTATCTAAGATTGATCAAGGTGTAAAGAGTTCATGTTGATCTTGAAAGTGCTCTGAGTGACTATTGAAGGGTTTGTTTTGTTATCACAGGAGTGGGAGCAAGCGTTAAAGGTTAGAACACTTTCTCTTCTCGGTTTTGAATGACTAACCTGACAGAGTTCACAGATTATGAAGTTATTGTTCTGCTGTTTGGTAAATACAAGTAGCCTGTTTCAAAAAGCCAAGCGCTGCTCATTGAGAGAGGAAGCTCTGTATCAGCATGTCTTATCTGTGGCCGTCGGGGTGAGGCCATATGCGTGTGGCTGGAGTCACACAAACAGGCCCCATGTCACGGCACTCAAACACTGGGGGTCCCCTTGGATATGCCTCCCCTCTTCACACACACACCTACCTCTTCCTGAGGCCTCCGGCATCTGCACCCACACATGCCTGAGTATCTACTCTCTGCCACATGCAAAACCACTGGGTTGTCATCCCCCTTATCTTTATGGCATTTCCTGGTGGCTCCAGGTTTCCCCTGTTGTACATCTTGGAAAAAAAGTGTATGTGGACAAGGGTGGGGGGGATTAGGATTAGCTGTGTCTAAACTGACGTAGGAACGGGTTACAGAATATGCTTTCAAACTGATAACACACTTTTTGGTAGGGTGCTTTGGGACATATAATTCATGTGGCCATTTCAATCATCACCTACATGTTTCCTTGAATATTCAGTCCTCAATACTTTAACAAAGTAACATTTCTACAGTAGCTTTATGTTATCATAGGTGATGAAGAAAGATCCTTTTTCCTATACTTGCAGTGACAGAGTGGAGATGGCTGGGGGGTCTACATTAAAAGGTGATGTTTCACTTCTTGGAAAAGAGGGTGTGTGTAAGGTGTGTGTGTGTGTGTGTGTGTGTGTGGTGTGTGTGTGTGTGTGGTGTGTGTGTGTGTGTGTGTGCCGAGAGAGAGAGAGAGAGAGAGAGAGAGAGTGTGTGGTGACTGAAACTGTTTTTCCTCTTTCCTCTGATACCGTCTCTCCAGGCATGCTCCGAGCTCTGACCCCCCCGGGAGGCAGAAAAGCCCTGGAATGTGGCAGGAGTCTGGGCGGAGCAGAGCAGAGCGGAACAGAGCGCTGCGCTACGGCTGGAATCTGGGCAGCAGCCTGTTGTGTAAGTGCAGCAGCACTCAGGGTGGAGTCAAGGAGCTGTATAAATGGGCTCTGGCTCCAGAGCTGGATACAAACACCTGTTGCCTATCTGCCAACTCACTAGCTGGGATTGTACGGATAACTCTCAGAGTCTCGTAACCAGCCACTGAACTTCACTGTTTGGACGCTATACAGTATCAAGTCACATCACTGAGATTTACAATGGCCTCAACTTGCTGCACTGTTATGGTTTTCTCCATCCTTCTCTCTGTGCTTCTACAGGAAGGTAAGACAATTTACAATTACTTTCACAGTAAACTTACACCAATTATATATTAACACCATGATGTACTTTAGATATAATTACTGGCAGTCCTCCAACAAGCTGTCTCTGAAAGTTACTACTAAAATAATCAATGGGGGGGGGTGTAATTTTATTTTATATTTCTCATTCATTGAATGCAGTTTACTGAATGATTATTCACTTGTTTGATCATATTACATAGTGCATGCTCAGAGTATATTGCTGTGTCCTTGGGACAGGTTTTAACATGCTGACTCACTCAATATTTGTTATGTATAATTGGCAACATGCATTTTATTGAAAGCAATAGTTTGCTCCCTTACAAATGGCTATCAGTGATTCAGTAGCTCCATTTATATTCTTGTTTGTTAGAACTGACGGCTCAGATGCTTTCGGTGAAGTAACAGTCACTCTGATAAAGGTTTAATAATAACAGTGGTGCTTAATTACACACTGAGTGTACACAGGCTATTTACCTGGGATTCCTGAGAGGTCCTGTATATTCACTGGTGTTTACTCAGAGCACTGAAACAGGATGGTCTGGTCTTTGCCATTCTCCTGACTATTTTGGTTCTCTCTGTTCTCCCTTAATTCTCCTGCAGGACTTGGGCTGCCCGTGTCACAGGGCGAGGTCCAGTCCTCCGGCCCATCAGCACCCCATCGGATCAGAACCAAACGCTGCTCCTGCAGCAACTGGATGGACAAGGAGTGTGTCTATTTCTGCCACCTGGACATCATCTGGGTTAACACGCCAAGGTAAGGACATAGGCTCTGGAATAGTGATACATATTTCAAAACAGTACTTAGGAAACAATCAATAGGTAATAGAGTAATTAATGTAATGTAATATAATATAATACAATAATAGTTTTACTTAATGAATTATAATTAGAAATATAATTATATATAACTACAATTATATTGATTGTATCTGCAGCTGTAATAATTGCAGCACTGTTTACACAAGCTGATGATTAACTCCCTTGCCAACCTTATGATGCCTTACTGACTTCCTTCTGTCATCTGTGTGCAGTAAAATGACCCCATACGGCCTAGGCAGCCCTCTGTCTCGCCGGCGCCGCTCTACAGGACGCTGTGAATGCAGCAGCTCCAATGACTACACCTGCAACAGCTTCTGCCACAACAGGTGAGATGGCTGCATCCTGTATGGCACACACACACACACACACACACACACATCCCAAAAACTTGACATATGCAGACAAGACCTCACATACAATAACATTCCTAAATGCACAATAACTCACGTAGACACATACACACACACACACCTTGATTACACCTAGTCTTAAGTCCCTGTCTGGTGTGCTGCTGCACATGCCAAGGCAAGCCAGCCGACACGGACACAGATCAGGGTTAGCGATGTGTATGGGACTGAGCTGATGATGAGCACTGATAGTGAGGAGCTGTTGCTGTTGCTGTCTGTTTCCCTGGAAGAATGTAAAAGAAACAGAAAGAGATACAGAGAGAGAGAGAGAGAGAGAGAGAGGGATGGGCTGAGACGCTGCTCTGCATTGTCTTGTGATCTCACCACCACCACCAGCAGCGGTGTGAATTTATGAGTCACTGTGTTATTTGTGGTAAATTTTGTCATGTCTGGTAGCCCGAGGAAGGCTCGAGATTCAGCATGTTTTGAGTTCCTGTGGCTGCCACTAAAGCTCAAGGTCGAGGATTAGCCTCTTTTTTCTCAACCTTCCTTCACTGTTATCCTCAGATGTGTTTACAAGTTTTGGAAAAGTCAGGGCAGAGAGATAGCTGTAAGACTTACACAAACAACAGAATCTACGGGTGTTTCCAGGAACCATTAAGACTCGTGCCACCTGGGCCTTCATACCAAGATGGTAGTCAGCCAACATGTTTTTCTCCTCACAATTGCAGGAGGAAATGTTTTTTTGATGTGGGTTTAACCAATTTCTATTTTCCTTTTTCTCAACAGCTCAGAAAACCCTGCCCTTGTGATTGTAAGCCTCAGGGTCTGCATACCAAGACAATGCGTAACCCAAGCAACGACCTCATGACCTTTCTCAGGTAAGGATGCCTATTCACACACACACACACACACACACATACATACACACACACACACACACCCTCTAAAATGCCTGCCAGCAGCACCAGACCCCCAGCAGTGCATGGGTGGTTAAAATGACCCTCTCTATCCAACAGGGGCAATTAGCATAAGTTTGCATTAGATAGGCATCTTATGGAGTAGGATTCCCTATGCTTGTAGAAAGAATAAAGGAACTAATGCTGTACATTTGCTTTTTTGCAGGCAGGTGGCCCAGGCCAACCAGAAAGCAGCTGAACAGCAGTCTACCTCCCTGAGGAAAAAAGGATTGAGGGCCAGTTTACCTCGAGCCAGGTAGAGATGGAAGATGAAGATGCTGAAAAATCGCGAGCATTTGAACAAAGATGTCCTCGACCAGAGAAACAACCGCGGTGTGTCTCTCTGGGAGGTGGGGTTGCCCTCAGGGTATGATCTGTCTGAAGACAGCTAGCTCTTGAGGGCTGAAGCTTCATCTCTTATGGGAAAGAGGTGAAAAAAGAAGAAGGAGATGGAGCCGGAGAGAAAAAAAAAGAGAGAGAGAAAGAAAAGAACAAGAGAATACTCTGCTGCTTCTCTGTTTCAGCCAAAGTTTATGAACGTTCTAGACGCCTACAGGAGAGAGACTGAAAACTTCTGAGTTTTGAGTTTTTCGGCATTGGACTCTGGTTGGACAATGTTGCAGCAGATCAGAACATAAAGTATGACTTCTATGGACAGCAGAGTATGGCTCAGCTCTACACTGTATCAATGGTTTGACTGTTCGAACAACACTGGAAAGCTTAATAGGAATATACCACTTATTATCATTATCACTTGGATGGTTCCAGTTCTGGCAGAAATTTAATCCACTATACTTGTGCCATGGTAGCCTGAATGTAGATTAGCATTCCACACTCATAATCTATTGCTAGAATAGTTCAATTACCATTCCATAGAAATCTTTCTATTAGGCATTTTTCTCTGAATCAGAGTGAATTTAGGCTTCATCTCATTTAGAGATGAAATTTGGTCAGTTTCTACTGATTACTAGATTACTGCTGTTCCTTGGGACTTGAAACACTATAGATATTCAGTCTGAATATAGACTCTAAATCTGCAGGCTTTAAAACACCCTCTTCCCCCATCTGTCTTTACAGTGATGTAAAGGGTTTCATGGAGGGGTTTGCCCCCAACAATGTCATCTATTCTACTGAGTTGTAGTCAAGGTCAGCTCTTGTATACACGACTGCTAATCTGTTGTCTTGGGAAGGCAAAGGTTGAGATAGAGAACATTGGCCATGCCACAAAGAGTCTGTTGTAAAATATAATGCTGATAAATACTCCATAGCCATAGACTGCTTTCAAGGGCAAATTTACTTAAATTTAAAAGTTAAACAGTGAAAAGTGGACTTTATTATTAATCGTGTAGTAGTATTATCTCTTAAACCTTTATCCTAGTCTTGACTTTGGCAACAGGCCATTTGTGCTGGCGGAACTATTCATTGCATAGCTACTGTATAATGTTTTTTGATTGTTCAGAGCGCCAAGCAACTTTCAATGCCTCTGGTCATGCCAAGAAAATGCTGTAATTGTTTTTTCCTCCGAAACAAATGCCAGGCTAATGTCCTTGTTATTACCTATTAGGAAAGAAAGACTTGGAACTTCAATGGAATGTGTTTTTTTTTTATGTTTTTTTTTCCCCGGCAGTCAACTCACTGAATGTGTGCATACTATAGTGTGTTCCACAGGCATGATGTGAGGTGTCAATATCTCAAGTTCAAATGCAGCATCACTGGGCTGTAAAAATATATGTTTTTAATATGATTATTTATTTATTTGCTGTTCAGCTAAACAGTCTTCAAAATGCTGGATTCTTCCCATTATCCTGGAAGGGACAACTTTATTTTTACAGTGGGAATGTCAAGAATACTTGAATGTAAACTCTAAACCTTGAATCAGAGAACTTATCTGTCATATTTCCATTACTGTCTTATTTATTTAATTTATTGGAATTTCATATATTTATATTTTGAATACATTCTTCTTTATACCTGTTTGACATGAAAACAAAATAAATTATTATAAATATATCATCAAACATACTTTCTCTGTTGCCTTTCTTCACAACATCTCTCTTGAACATAGTATTGTATACTAATTTTACCTTAATATCTGTATGGTTAAGGCTACACTTATAGCCATTTGCTTTAGCCAATCTACCAGTGGAGGAAAAGCACATAACCTAGTCAAATCTAGGTCTACATAGTTTGCCTGACAGGAAATATACATTCTCCATATACAGTCTAAACACCTCATATAGTGTATACAATCAGCACCTGTGATTTGTCTGAGGTCTAAGGTCACTGTCTAAGGTCTATCTTATCTATCCTGAAAGGCAAGTTCTTAGAAATTTGAAAGTACAGTGGAGCCTAAAAAGGAAAGTAACAAAGTATTCTTATCATATTATAATTAAAAGGCTTTAACCCTATGTGCCCTAGGGTACCTAGGGTAGGGTCATTATAGGGGACATCAACACATGCTGTAACTTGCAGTCTAGTCTATATACCTTACATAAGCCTTAGTATCAAAAAAAAAATATTTTGCGTCTTACAATTCTTTACATTTTTGCTGATATCTCACCACAGGAAACATGCCAGTAGCATTATCGTTTCATATTTGGATAGTGGGGGTTGTCTGGAATCTGACAGTGTAAGAGTCATAATTGGGGCATACTGTATGGCTTTGTAATTTGCAAAAAATATATGTACTGACAGAATATTTTACTATTTTTCATATTTTATTCATATTTTATTGCACATGGGTGCAATAGACAGAGGGGCTACATCATTATCTTTTCTGTTTCTGGCCCGAATACTGAAATCAGATTTCTTGCATGTGCCCTTTGAGTAAAGAGATCATAAGATATTTCACCAAGATGAATGGGTGTGAGCTGTATTAATATTACTATTTTTTGTTTGTAAATTCAAAGCTAATTTTCTGGTGAGCCGCTCATCACAGTGACTAGTGAGTAACACTGTTGGAAAACAGTTTTACGTGATATGCATATGTTCTCTGTGTGACCAAAGGTCCGCAAGTAATCTGACAGAAAAGAATAGGTGTGAATTCAGGGGCACGGTGTGCCCGTCGATCTCAAAGCGTTAATACATTTTAAATACACAGGGATGTTATTAAATCCCTCATGGGAGATTTCCCACTGTAGCCAGTTAAAAAAAACAAGACAATATAAAGTGGGCTAGTGTCATTGGCAAGTGCGCTAGATACTAAACTGGGTATTCCTGAAGGCACTCCTTCATGGGGGGCTGCCACATAGGTCAGACCCTCTCTAGCCTCAAAGTCGCAACGATACACTGTAGAACTTGCAGTTTAGCCTTCCAACATCCACTAGGAGTGTCCAATCTCTTACCTCGTCCCACCTTTCTGTACTTGGCAATATTGAAGGTTTAGTGAAACATTGCCATGGCTTAAAAGCACATGGGCCTACGGTGAAGCCTTCTTGCCCAGACAAATGCAGTCATTACTCTTTGGAGTGATTTATCAAGTAAAAGCAGCATATTTTCGTTTGACATAATGAAAAGGTTCATAGATAGCTTAAGAAGAATGCACAAGACTTTTAAGCAGAACAGGTGTTAGGCAAAGTATATGTCTAGCCTACGTGCTTGATGCAAGCACACAATGCCCCTCTTCCACTGGCATCCGCATTGCATAGAATGCCTGTGTTTGTCTACATGAAACTTGTGCAGGCCTTTTGTCTGTAGCTACTCAGAATTTTTGGCTATGGAATGTTATCTTTCCAAGGTGTGTTGCGTCTTTGTCTGTCCCTCATTCTGTGGCCAGATGTTTATTCAAGATTGGCTGGTTTGGATATGTCTCCCTGGAAAAGTCTGAAACTCCACTCAACAACAGCTTGCTTCCATAGGATGAGGTATCTTTTGCACTCGACGCATGATATCCAAAAAAAAAAAAAAGACAAAAAGTTATATAGTCTTAACAACACTGTTCAAGTCTGGGCACTATTCAGCACCCAGTGGAAGAATGTTTTATTGAAACACATCAGGTTATCCAGTACACCTATATTGATCCTGGTGGACAAGGCAGTTCCTTCCTGCACTTGGTTTCGATCTAGCATATACCTGTTAGGGGCCTCTGGGCCACCAAGCTCTTCTGTTTACTCACTGTGCTCTTCAACTAAGTATTGGCAAGGTCCAAAAAAAAAGACCACAAACCCAGAATAAAAAATATGTACTATGTAAGTTATAGTATTCTATAAAATTATTTTATTTTTCTTTTCTTTTCATATAATTTTAATGAATTTTATAGCAATGTTGCAATATCTATAATACACATTTATTTCATTTTATGTAAAAAATGATCAAACTCAGCTGAACTTTGCTGGACATGTTAGCTAGGGCTTGTTCATCCTCGGACAACAAAGCAACACCAGAACCTACCCCCTCCCCTGATCTTACGTCGATCTGGATTTGGTCCATATCAGTGTCTGCAGGCATCTGGGATGGTCGCTGCATTTTTCATTAAACAGCTGAGTAAGTGTAGGAAATAAAAACAGGATGCTTTTTCCACATTCCCCTCACATTCCTGCAAAGCCGTTGTGAACAAAAGGGGAAAAATAACACTGGAAAATCGCAAGCACGTCTCCTTTCAGAGGGAGCAGCTGATAGAGAATGGGGGAAAGTGATTAAGGCTTGCTTAATCACTAGGTTGTCATAACACTGCTTGTTTTCGTGTGTGTTTTGTCCTCGTTAGATTCTTCCTTTTGCTCCATCGCACTCCCTCCCTCTCCCTCTTCTCTCTCACCCTCTTTGCCACAACCTTTCTTTCCTGCAATCTCTCTCTCTCTCTCTCCCTCTTTCTTTATTTTCTGTCCTTCTCTCACCAAAGCGTTTGTGGGTTTGGTGGAACAAGAGGATTTTTCATTTTCTTAGTGCCCTTGATGCTCATGTAGCTGCAGGGCAGGTCCCAACCTTTTACAGGGCCCCAATCAGAATTTAATTTGGGCTTCGCCCCCTGACCTTAAACCTTTCCATAATGTATTGAATATTGAATAATGCATGACCAATCACACACTACACATCTATCATATCTTTTATTACTTTTATTACTTCCATTAACCATTGCTCTCATATACAGACCATTGCCACTGAATGTAACAAACTAGAAGTCCATATATTGCAAACAAGCTACAGATGTAATCACATTTGGCTGAAAAAATTTCCATTGTGCAAAAGCGTGTGGAGAAGTTTCTAGGAAAAACCCAAAGTAGCAGAGAAGATTGTCTTGTTCAACCAAGTCTTTATTGCGTTCACCGAGAGAATGGTTATAACAGTAATAATTCTCAAACCATTCTAACCACTCTAGTCTTACACCTCATCTACCTATCTTAAATACTCCTTATTGAAGGTGGCGTGGCTGGCACAGAGCCAATGCTACGCGAGGCCTCAGTCTCTGTCCTTTTACGATGATGCTCTAAACATGGTTTCAACACAGTTTTCAGAGAGGAGTCTACTGGCATGCACATGACTCTCTTGCTGGTACTTACACTCTCTTTTTACAGTATAATACTCTGCTGCATGCTCTATTCTATTTTTGTATGCACACACACACATATATATTACTTGCTTCTACAGAATTCCCGCAAAGCGCAAAACAATCAAGACACTAAACCAACAGAATAGGACCAGTTGAATCAGATTCTGTACAGCAGACCTAAGAATGTAAAAAAAAGATAAAAGCAAGTCATATTTAAATGCCATATTACAATTTAGCTTAGCTACAATTCAAAAATATATAACATAATATAATAAGCCTTAATTAGTGACAAATTTTTTGCACACAGACCAGTCACAAGAAAGTGACAATGGTTGGGCTCCACCTCCACAAGCAAGGCAGCTGTGGAAACAAAAATGACCAAAATTATTATTTCTTTGACAACATAACACTCAGCAGCAATTATTAATTATAGCCCACTGAATCTGTTGCTATACAATTTTCAGAAACTCCTAATGCACATATACAGAAGTTAACCTTACTCTTGCATAATAGAGAAAATGTGTTGCAATATTAATGGTTACCTCTAGGCAGGGGTGTGGCTAAGGGGAGGCGATGCCCCCGCCCCCATCCATATGCCCTGTCCCCTTTGAAAAAATATCTGCCCTATGATCCATCCAATGAAGCAAACTAAGGTTGAAAAAAAAACAGCTATTGCCATTTCTAAGCACATTTGACATTTGTTGTCTCTCTTTGAAGTAGATACTGAACTTTTAGCTTCTATCAGTAAAATTAAATATTTGTCTTTTATAAAAGACAGGCTACCATTCTCCAACTCTTCAACACTACCCACTTAAATGCCATAAATTCATACACCACACTCCACCCGAAAGAAGACGGTATTGGCAGCATAAGGTCAGAACTGTAGCCTATGTATAAAGCTTATACGGCTTTGCATAAAGTCAGTTTGTCCACCCTATCAAAAAGGGTGAAAGAAATGGACAGTCCCTTATTCCATCAATCCTAAAAGGAACTAGCAATGCTAGTTTCAATATAACAATTTTGCATTTGACTGATATATGAAAGCCAGGTGACTGCAATTTCACCATCAAACTTAATTTCTTTGTTTATAGCGGCCACAAGCAGTTTCCAGCAATGCTGATGTCCTGGTTTTATTTCAGCCTACTCTGTTCTTTTCTTTACTTCTCAATGAGCTTTTCCCTGGCTACGACAACTGTTGTGGTGGTGGTGGCATTGTCTCTGTAGCGCTTTGCCACTGGCCAACCTAGTCCGGCTGAAACACAATGCTTGTGCTTAACGCTGCTTTTTAAAATTTCTGTTCTATCCTGATGGCAATGTGGGACTTTGTATCTTCAATAGGATTGACAGCTAGTTCAGAGAATGTTTAATAGCCATAGACAGTAAAGTTAATAGCGGACTAACGGAATAACGAACTCTGACAGATTCAAGTCCAAGCCAAGCGTTGCAAGCCTCCTGGTGCTGAACTTCTCCACGTCACGTATGACATGTTTGAAGTTCGACCGAAGAAAACAGCAATGAAGAAAATAACAAAAACAAGAGTCTTTTAATAAATGGACTCCTTTCGTGAAATTGAATTACTTCATCAACAGAATCACACAAAGCTGACATGTAGCCTATGGTTAGCCTAAATGTTAGTTAGCTCACAAAATTAACAAATTCGCCTATGCCATTTTTGCAAGGTGTAAGTGAGAATGAATTAAAACCTTTGAAAATCTGAGTAGCCTACATGAAATTGATGAATTCCAGTATACCGTTTAAGCCTTGAACAATCAAAGACTTGAAAGGCCTGAAGCCAACTCATGCCAGTTAAGTCTTTGGGTTTGGTATGATATGTTTTGCTATAAAAATAAGATACCTGTGAAAATACATCAGTATTCAGGAAATGACATATATATTTTTGCATACATATTTTTCAGTTTTCTGGGTGAGAACCCCCAGGGCCCCCTCAGTAGCTGTGCAAACACACAATACAAATATTTCCAATACCCTTGTATTGGGCAATTGAAAATGTATAGTATTGTATTGTATAGGCTATTAGCCTATACATCAGCAACATATGTTCAGCAATGCTACAAATGATGCCACACTTTTTTTGCATCCATTTTGCAGCCCCCCCCCCCCCCCCCCAACAAAGCCTCTTAACCAAGAAAATTTGATAGGGAGCCAATGCTAAAGATAAGTTCAGTTTCAGTTTTGTTTTCCTTTCAGTTAGCGTTAGCTCCTGGTTCACAAATTTGGTCTGTGTTGTATCAAATTTCCTTTTTTTCCTACTGACAGCACTTGGGCTAGGGGTTGACTGACTGAAAGGGGTTGTGGATCTCTTCAGATTAGGAGGCAAGTGTTCCTTGGCCTGCATTACAGCTGAGGACAACACAAATATAAAAACAGATGGTTAGATGGCCCTTTATGCACCCTATGGCCAGTCCCCTTTCTCATTGTAAGCCATGTGATAGTGTTTATAGAATCAGTGAAAGGATTTGGATGCACTATCCTTCTATTCATGTAAAGAAAAAATGTGGGAAATGTGAGAACAGCGGTCTGATGGACGCGTCTTCAAGTCTGACATTGACAAATTACAACAAGGGCTGGCAAAGACAAATGCTGTCACACCGCAAGTTAGCCTGTGAAAGAAATAGTGCATGTCTGTACTGGCTGCATTTTTAGAATCACATCTTTGATTTGAATCTCTGTTTTCTATGTGTTGCGACACACGTAGACCAGTTGAGATACCTCAGATAGGCACACTCTCAGACATTACTACAGCATGCTGCAGGTTAAATAACCTGCTCAACTCTGTAAACAGCCAACATCTCTCATTTCAACCATCAGATCCCTATCTTAATTTCCTATTCAAATAGACCCCGATGGCCATCTCTTGCCATCGCCAGCATGCCACAAAATGTAGCGCAATTTTGCAGTGCATCATCATGGCTGGAATACGTACAGCAGTGAGCTCTGCCTAAAATGTAAGCTGACACGTCTACCCCTCCAAGACAGTGTCATCTATGATACAGTATGTTGGCAGTAAAGACCACACATGCTGTTACAGTAACTCATTCAAGCAAAGCTTTTGGGCTTCTTAAATCTCCCCCTGTAATTGGACAGCTTTTGGACTTCTCAGACAAATCTTCCCCCTTCAACTGGATGGTGCCACATTTTGATATAGTTTTTTTTCTCTATACACTGGATTTAAGACTGAATGAATGACTTTCGTATGTACATTGGCACGTCACCCAAATAAAATAAAATCAGACGTCTCGGAAGTTTGCTTTGGACGACCCCAAAAATTCCACAGCGGAATGAGGCACACAGAGTCACGCAAGGTCAATGTGTGTGTATTTACTCTTTGATAGATTGCACGTGCTCACTGGTGGACAGCACTGAATTGGAGATGTTGCTGGCAGGGGGAAGACTTCCTGTCTTCCTGTTGTGCATCAGAAACAAAACGTCCTCAACAGCCCTTGGGCTGAAACAGTGAGGATGATGCTGACCAATCCAATCTTCTCATTGATCAGAGGAACCTATGACTAGTAGTTGTGTCCACTTGTACCATGAGGAAGAAACTGTCTGTACTATACTACAGAGTATGGAATTATTCAATTGCTTATTTTCATCCCATTGAACTATTTGTTGATCAACGTCTTATAATACTAAATAATGCTTACAACACACGCTCTTATAAAACTGTATAATGCATTAACACATGGTCTTATAACACAATTATTATATACGTATATGTTATTATATGTTTACTTATATATAATATCCTCAATTTAACAAAGATAGATAGCATTCCCCATAGATAATAATAACAAAAGAAAAAGAGCAGTCCCCATGATCATTTGAAGTAGCCTTTACAATGTCGTTCTCCATAAATTGAGTAAAATCGCAAATTATAGCCTGTCTTAGATTATATTCCTCAACAATTTATGTACAGTATACCTGCACCCAAGTTTACATGAACACAAATTGTAGCTAAATAATGATATCCATAGTTTATGTTCATTTATTTATCCAACATTATACAATACTAATAATATACCATATGATAAAAATCTTATTGTAACAAAAGCAACAATGATTATGTGTTTATTATTGTGCAGGCACGCTTATATAGGGAGACCTTCATAAGCCCAGTGAGGCAGTGCTTTATGGCTGCCGGTCTGTCTGTCTGTTCCTGCACTGGTGCGGAATGTGATTGATGTGAAGGGGAGTGCAGAGCGGCGTGTGCTGTGGTCCAGTCGTGGATGGATGGGAGGGGTTGCTTTCATGTCCATTGTCCTGGTGCTCTCTGGGTCTCTCTCCGTGGCTCCATCAGAGGAACAGGCCACTTCCTCCAGGGCTGGCTGCAATCTCGCCGGCCCAGACAAACAAGTCTGCGAGCAAGTCCCGCACGCTCTCTCTCTCTCTTGCTCTGTCTCAGCATGGTACAACACCCTTACAGCATAGATGCTAGTGGGGCCCAGGCAAAAAAACTCAGCGACACTTTCACAACACATACACACACACACACACACACACACACACACACACACACACACACACACACACACACACATGCATGCTCACACCCATCAAAGCACACTTGCATGCATTCTACAAAAAACTACACATTTTCAACACACGTCACTACACAAAGATATGCAAACAAGGACAATAAAACCCACCTACACCATTTGCACTCATACATATTTACAGGTACACACACCTACACACACACAGACAAACATACACACATACACTGAGGCACATACATCATGTCCACCCACTTGGCTATTGGCTCTCCTATATGTCCAGCAGTAGCACTCAGTGCAGTGAGTGCAGGAGTCAGACATGTTTTTGTTGTGTCTGGGAGCCTCTGGGTTGCCGTAGTGCTGGCACACGGCAGGAAGGGGAACGGTGTGGAACATTCCAGACTCCCAGATGCTTGGAACAAAAAGAGGAGATACGGGGTATCAATAACAAGTGAGTGGGATGGAGAATGTATGTGTGTGTGTGTATGTATGTAAGAAAGAGAGTGGGATGGAGTAAAGGAGTCTGAGCTTGGATGTTTCTGGCACGCTTTTTTTTTTCCCTTAAGTCCTCTCCTCCTTAACTGTTGTCCTTATTTGGACCTTAAAGGACCCTCTCAAAGCACAGGTCATAGCATGAGCATGAGTGTGAGCACAGCTCATGGCTGTGCGTCTCCAGTGTTTCCAAGAGAGAACGGGACCTTTAGCAGATTTGTTACCTGAAATGTTCATATGTTAATTCATGCATGTAACAGTTTCACAGTGAAAGTGTGATACACTGCTGGGCGTGACTTACAGTAGTGTATGTAAGCACCTCCAATTATCTGGGTAAAGGGATAAATGTTTATTTCCTCATGATACCTGTTTCCTCATGAGTCCTGTGGCGATGTTTACTTTTGTACACTTGTTGATGAACTGATGTGAAACCTGCGTGACAAGAAACTTACTGGGAGACTCGACCAGATCACTTATTAACTGATTCCGGAGGTTGAGTGAATGTGTGTTTGTATGTGTGCGTATGTGTGTGTGTGAGAGAGAGAGAAAGAAAGAAAGGAGAGAGAGAGCTTTCAATTCATCAGTAGCTTTGAAAAGTTAGGGTGTTGGGGGGTGGGGGGGGGGGGGTTTGATCAACAATCTTCTTAAGGAATATTTACTTTTCCTTTCTGTATGAACATTCATCTTTATATTTGTTGTTTATGCAGCATTCATTCATGGTGTGTTCACCTTTTGTCTCTTTCCTTTTTCATAACACACCTTACACTGATGAAATGATAAAAATTTCTGAGCTCTTTCCTGGCAGTTCGGAGAGTTCATGGAAGTGCTAATTTCTAAAAAAAGCAACGAGTGCTGTAAATCAAGGCTCTTGATCAGAGGGAAGCATTCCTCTCATTTTAAGATGGCAAAGGGGTTTTCCATATTTTACATTGCTTTCATAGGTGCACTGTAACTAAACCAGACTAGATAGATGGCCAGGATATCACCTGCACAGAGGGGTTTTTTTGTCTTTTAATGTCTATTTTTTCTTCAATGTAATTATTTCATTTCTTTATATTTAATAATAAATTGGATGGTGGATTGGATTGGACTGGTGGTGGTGGTGGAGTGATATAGAACTACATCCAATGTTTACTTTTAATGAATACTTACAACAGTGATCACTTGGCATGCAAAGACAAGAAGTTTCTCAGAGCTCATTCCTGTCAGGGACAAATGGCTGTTCAGGGGTGGATGTGGCGCCTAATATGGAAAAGCTCCCGTCACCTTTTCTAAAGGCCACTGGGTGGGGAAGCTGGAAAAATAGCAGAGTGATTAGTTCCTGGGATCATAAATCCTTCCCCCCGTTGCCCCTAAAGGTATGCACACGCTCACGATGACACAATACATTACAATGATGGGGAGCATTTTTGGTGTGCTTATTTTTACTTCAAATAATACTCTGTCTGTTTGCACAGTCTCTTTGAAGTGTGTACCCGAGTCATCCTGCTTTGGGAGGCAGATGATAAATAAGTATAAGGGAATGGTGTGTGCGTGTGTGTGTGTGTGTGTGTAGCCTATGTGTATGTGTATGTGCAAGCACAGATGCTCTTTGTCACAGCCTGTTGCCATATATGTTACTGCTGCAGTGAGAGCGAGCTACTGAAGACCCAATGATTCACCTTGTGGAAGTGAGATGTGAGGAGGTTGTCCAATAGAACTGAAAGATGTTAGCTAAAGATGCTAGAAGACTGCTGTGGTAGAAAGGTTTATTCTCAGTGCAGTGTGCAGCGTTACCTCAGTGACCTTTTGTGATGTCATCAACAAACTTGTTGTGAATCCAGTGCTGCCAGAGAGCCCGCACATGTCAAATATCCTATCAGCCCTCCTGCTTCCTTAGCCTCTGCCAACATCGGAGCCCTGGCAGATGATATCAACTCTTCCTTAGTGCAGTGCAGTGCAGTGCAGCCTCAAATTGTGATCTCCCAAGACAAACCTTGTGAGAACATGATGACTTTTAACTCTGGACCTCATATTTTTAAAACTTGGCATTTACTTTGCAAAGGTCTTCTTTGCTAATGGAGATATGAACCACATGACATCACGACTTTTTTCAAGAAAATCAAAATGCCAGAGATCCATTCTTGGGTGTAGTGTAACTGCACGGTGACATTTATCATTTCAGTTTAGGATTGTGAACTTGCCTGTGCCTTGAATCATCACACTGTTCATTTGAATAAGAACTCAAGCTATCTGATGACTGATGCAGGCTATTGCGAACAATGAACATGCAAATTAGGGTTTACTTAATGTTACGGTCAAAGGCAGGTTAGTTGATGTGCAATATTTTGTTGAGATTTAGGCTTATTTGAAGTTTGCACAGAATATTTATTGGAATATTTGAATACATTTGATAAATAAATATTTCTTTGACAGCTAGTGTTTTAGTATCCATCCTTAATGAAGCCTATGATCCCTGCTAAGTACATTAAACAAAGCAGCGCCAGTGGTTGTTATTGTTTTGTACACATTGTTCTATTTGCTTGTACAAGAACATTCACCACTGTTTGCCAAATTTCAAATCACCTTAGATTTTGGCAACGACACACATCGCTGAGCTACTGGGACATGAGTCACAGGCCATCACTCACCTTAGTGTGAATGCCTGTCTTGGGGGTGGAAACCGATGCAATCTCTGATGGATTGGAATGATGGTAATCCAGTGTATTAATGTCCTATTTACGTCTTAAGGATTTGGAAGTGATTCTCTGTGGTGATAGAAAAGTGGAGAATGACAGCCTACCATGGTCCTGCAATGTTACAGTCAAACCTTTGTTTTTCTGAAAGAGAGGAGAGAACACAGCCTATTTATGGATGGTGGGTTTCTTAAGTGTTTTTTGGTAGTGACAGGAAATCTTGATCATACCATGGTGTTGCAACGTTAGTCAAACCTCCGTTGTTCTGATAGAAGAGAGAACATCAGTGAAAGTACGCTTGTGTTTAGTTTAACATTAGCGTCATGTTCAGATGTTTATCAGACACACCTGATGAACAGACAGTTTGTGACTTTGTGTTGAGCATTAACAAAGAGTATAGTCACCTGTACACTCATCTGACACATTCGTTGATAGCGTACAACACCATTTTTTTTTTTTAAAACTTTTTCTACTTAATTAATATGTCCAATATTTCATTACAACCTAAATTTTAACCTCTTAGGTAAATGTCAATGTAGGTAAATGTCTTAAAAGTCTACCAGTAAGCTTGGATTTGGCTCAGACAAACCACTTTAATAAAAAAAATATTTATTTAAAACTTTCATTTGCTTTATTTTAAGAGGTCTACGTTATGAAACATGCTATCAGTTATACTGGGGTTTTTTTGTCCTGAAATTCCCTCAAGTAAATTGTTCCATATGTATCCTCAGTGTGGATTCCCTGTACCGTGAGGTAATTGTTCTGCTTTCCTATGTGACAGTCTGACATTTAACAGAATTTTCAGCACCTCTAAATTTGGGTTCCTATTCTTGTGCTCCAAACAACCTTAACAGTGCCTTTTTAAATCATTTTCCATGATGTACCACTGTCCTTAAGATAGAGACCCCCTGCTGCAAAATACACACACACACACACACATTTTATTCACCCGTGACAGAGGCCAGAGACCTCTGCATCACACAAAAACACACATACACCCACACAGACACCCTAAAACACACATACACACACGCATGCACACACCCACTCACACAAATACACATACACACACACACACACACACACACACACACACACATGCATACCCAAACACACACAGAGTAGGGTTGACATAAGGACAAAGCGTCTGTTAGGGTTGTGTGCCAGGGTCTGTGTTGTTCGTCTTGGAGGGTGGAGGTCTTTTTGCAGGTCCTATCAGACTCACATGTTGAAGGACCACAAGTGCTTATCGACAGTGCTGGAATGTATCTGTGTTTGGGAACCCTCCCCAGCTCTGGCACAGGGCTTGGCAAGGGAATGAGCACACAGACTGGCGTACATTGAGAGGAAGACAAAACACACACACACACACACAAACACACACATATATAGGTACACACACAGACATACACACACATACACACGCATATAGGTACGCACACACACACACACACACACACACACATACACATAGGTACACACACACAGACATACACACACACATACATAAATGAATAAGCATACACCCACACACAAGCACAGACATGAACACTCAAGTGGTCACACACACACATACATAAATGAATAAGCACACACACACACACACACACACACACACACACACACACACACACACACACACACACACACACACACACACAGACATTGACATACATGTCCACACACCTGTCTGCGGTCAGTGAATCAGCAAATGTGTGTTAGTAGTTTTCTAAGCTTGCACTGGAATTTGAGACTGTGATGGCAAAGGGTCTAGTCCATGACCATGTCGGGCTAAGACTATCGTCTTGGTGACTAAACTATAAAAAGCCTAATTCATGTGTGCACTCTGATCTCAGCTCCTCTCCCCCTGCTGAGCGAAACCTGCATGAATTCCATCTGAATGAGTCACAATCTGACCACAATTAGGTTGTCTGATCTGCACCAAAGATGGTCTGTCATAACACTAAAATGGTCGGTGTGAGTGTGTGTGTGTGTGTGTGTGTGTGTGTATGAGTGTGTTTTATGCTACCTGCTACCTATTTCACGCTAATACAAAAAGTGCAAACACTCGCAGGTGCTTATATACACCTGTTCACAAGACAATATGGCAGTGTTTCACAGTCATGTGTGTGATTTTCAGGTTTCTTTTGAATGAATGATATCTTGATAAATGGCTGTTTCATTTTTTCCCCCGGTGTCCTTCAAACCAGACGTCGGTGACTAATATTGCGAGTCTCAACTGGACAATTTATTGTCCCTGAATATGGCAGTCTAGACTGAATGTTTCACATAAAACTAACACGGCTGATAACTATTGCACCACTGTTACCAGCTGGGCATAAGAAGTACTGCTCTGCAGTGACCTTAGCATGCCCTTCGGATGCTATGCCTACGTGCCAGCTTCAGGTGTGCCTCCTGACCTACGATGCTACAATGTTAAACTAACGTGAGCTAAGTTAAACTATGCTCAGTGCCCTCTTCTGCTCTGCTATCACAGTATGCCATCATTGCCCGTGTGCGTGTGTCCATGGGGACAACCCTGCCAGCCAGCACGTACGTGAGTAGGCACAGGAGATCTCTCACAGCGACACTGCACACATATGGCATCTGATTCCCCCAGCTCATCACGTCATTGTTTTAAATGTCAAATGAGATACAGTGTGTCCATACACATCGGCAAGAGGGGAACGCCCCTCCGCATCTATGTGAGGTAATTTTTTGAGGATGGTAATCCCTTGATTGATGACTATAATTAGACACACACACGTACTGGGAGGATGTGCGTCAGTCACACTGAGTTTTTGTCTTTGTGTGTGTGTATGTATGCATGCACACACTAATGCTGGAATTCCACACACGTTGAAATGAGACTCTACGTAACACAGATTGGGCAGTTTAAATTCCATCTGTTCCAGACCATCACAATCATGCTAAAAAAAGAGACGATGACATCCTTCAACATCTGGCCTGTGCCCAAAGAGTCTCATCACCTCTCACATTACATGCTCTGCCAAATTCTCTAATTCCATCGGGTTGAGCAGACATTGTGATTTGTGCAGAACAGAGAATCACAGAGCTCCTTTGTGCTTATTGACTCAGAAGCCTTTGATCATAATGTCATAATGACTTAACTAGCATGAATCAACTTTGTAATTTGCTGACTCATGCCAGTTAAGTCTTTGAAAGTTCAGGACTTAGGGTTAGGGAGGACATTGGGATTCAGGCAGCCAACATAATCATTTTTCCATATACTACTTAAGGCAGCCTATAGACACTAGCTGTGTCTGAAACAGAAAAAATGGTGCCTTCAAAGGTAACGTTTGTTGGCAGCACGGCATCAAGGCATGTCCGAATTAGATAAATGCATAAAATTCTGCCTTTGAAGGTACCTTTGTTTTGCCCAAGAAGCATAAATGTATCCCTCATGCTGCCTTTAACATCCAACATTTTATTGAAAATATGTAGCTAACTTTCGGTATCTTGGCAACAGCACGTGAAATAAACAAAAAGATGGCATTCTAATTATTAAGTTTTTAGCTGGCACCTTTGTTCCTTCTGCGACAGGTAACTTGTTAGACAGTGAAAATAGCAAAGGAGCAAGTCAGTGCCTTCCTGTTTGGACACAGCCACTGATATTGAAATGCGCCCGGGCCCGAAGTGAGTCAGTCATTTAGAGCAGACTGTTTGTCCCCTATGACAAACCTGTCTAATAAAGGCCTTTGCGACTAAGTCATGATGTCACTTCATTTCCTTAAGGGTTGATGAGATAAACCTTAGCTCCATGAATAATGTGGCATTAGGTCACTTGTTTTTGTTTATTATTAATTATTTATCTTGATGTTTACAGTTCCAGACATATCCTCTTCCCAAACATCCCAATGCCATCATGATTTGTTGAGCCTTGATTGATGTCTGCTAAAAAGCATGAAAAGTCTTTAAATATGATATGACCAATCAAGTTGTTTATGTGTCTGACTTTAAAAGGGCTAAGATTTGATTGGCCAGGTTTGCTTAGCAGTGAAAGGAAGTGTGCGAAGTGATATGATGACAGTCAATGGAGCGTTAAATGAGATAGACTTCAGTTGGCGGCCGTGTGGAAACAGGGTCTCCATTGTCTTCCGTATCGTTCCCATCTGCCCATTGGATGAAGTCATGGCAGCATCAGGTGGATTTGTGAGTGTTGTGTGCCACCACCACACCCCGGAAAGCTCTGACTGAGGAGCTCAGACCCATTCAGTGTGGCTACTATGCCCTTGACATACATCCTGTGTGGGGTTATCAGGGTAGGTTTGGACTGATATCGGAGATGCAAGCACACACTGTTTCCATACTGACAGTCCCTATTGTTTCTGTGCTCCAGTATCTGTAAGCCACGCAATATCTGGGCACTACTGTGGCATACAAACACAAACCTTTTCCTCCTGTTCTAAATTTAAACCCAAGATGCATCCTTGTACTGAAATAAAGTCCTTTTGTTGTTTTTCTGTTTCTCTTTTTTTTTCCTTTAAGGGTCAAATTTTCTCTGCATCTGTGTGGGTGTGCAGTAATGTGGACACGTCAGGCAGAATAAATGTGTGACCAGTGTCGGCCTCCATAACAGGCTCAATGTGGAGACTTGCCATAGACTAAAACTGAGTGGATTAAAGTGCAGTCATCTAATCTTGCATGGAACTATCCGGTTAAGGTATCACATGTATTACCAGGTACAGATGGGTGTTTGTTAGAGTAAATCTACATGTAATTATGTACGAAATCAACTTATTAATGATAATATATGCAAGATATTAGTCTCGAGGGAAATTCTAGTGAACTGTTAAACATCAGTGCCAGTGCCACTGATAATAAGTGATAAGCACAGGAATGCCTGTGACACGGGTCATGCTGGCAGCGTCACTTCAAAACAATGCAGAGAGGACCAAGCAGGGAGAAAAAAAAATTGGTCTTGTGATGAGACGATTACATCTACATTGTTCATAAGCAGGGACTGTTTACGTGTCAAACCGGCATGCAGTGCCCACGCCATAGGCATTCATAATGCCAGCAGCAATGTGGCCTCGAGGTTTCCCCAAGAGCGGAGAAGACAGAGAATTCAAGACCTCACTGGCGTCTGTGCAGTGTGTGTCTCAGTGTGGGATGAATTACACGTCACGTGTACTAACATGATGGGGTTGTCAGGTTAATATGGGCTCTGTGTGGGTTAAGTGGGTTTGAGTATGAATGTGATTCTTTTTTCCATAGTCCACAGTCAGATCATATTGTTATTATGCCCTGGCTGCTGAAAAAGGATTTTTTAACACTTACAGAAGAACCAATTTTACAACAGATATATACAAACTACACCAAAACGGGTATGTGGCTGGTTATTGAAAACATTATACTGTTCTGTCACAACTAAGCAGTTCTATATGAACAATGGGGTCTCACAGAGAACTGGTTCTATAGCTACAAAGTACTTGTAATGATAGTTTGAGCATGTTAAGACACTAAAAGCCTGTAGCTATCTAGGTGTGGGTGCTAGCAGGAGCATAACTCAATCTATCTTTCATCATTTTTCATCATCATTTGGGGAGGTCAAATAACAGAGAGATACGTGTTGAACATAGCCAGAGTTCTCCTTTAACACATGCTATTGTTGTCCAAATGCAGAATAAAAGTGAAAATAGAATTGAATAGAATAGAATAGAAATATAAAATAGAAGTGGCAAACCTCTGTGAGTTGACCAATAATTAAACTGTTTTCCCATACATTACAGAGAATGTATTGTAACTGTCTGTCAAACTGGACCTCACGTTTCTCTACCACCACCAGTTACAGTTTATAAATGAAGTTAATGGTTGAAAAACAATGATTCTGAACATGCACGTGTTTCCCTTAAAAGGCTTGGCAGATGGCCGACATGGAACCTTAAATAAACACAATCAGTTACATGTGGAAACAAATGGTGGATGATAAATATCTCTACATTGGTGTTCAAACAATAGCCACAATTTTGTCTGATGCTATGGATTTGTGTGTTCTTGTCTTGAATGTGTGCTTTCTTGGTAACAGACTCTACATGTTAACTGGGTTGTCCATACACTACATAATGAGTACTGTTTAGTGCATTAATTAGTAAGTAAGAATATTCAGTAGTCAATAGTAAGAATATTCATTGAAGATCGCTTAATTTTTACTGTCTGTAACCTTAATAAAGAATATTATTTTTAACATACTGAATAATCAGCTCACTGTTGTAGACTTCCATGTGGGAAATAAAAATGTAAAGGGAAGTTTCTAGCAATAGGTCTAATGCCATGTCTGTGTTCTTGCTCACTGACAATTTTACAGGAAATATTCTCTGATCATAATGATGTGGACCCGTATTCAAAAAAATGTAGAAATGGAGTCCATGGGTCTGTCTGTTGCCTGTGCTTCTGGCAAACAGGTGTTTTCCCAGAAGGATACTGAAAGTCAACAAGTCTGCTTGACAACAGCATGGTTATTTGTTTTACAAATACGGGCACTACCACCACAGAATGCCATTTTGCCAAATAACTACACATAACTACACTAGATTTTCAGATTGAGAACAATGGAGTTACTGGCCGTTTTAAGTGGAGATTAAATCTTGATTGTTCATGGCGACCCAAAGAATGCGTTGTTTACCCTTCATGCTATGTCGTTCCGATGAAGTGTGCATCCTCAAAGCTGACAACATCCACACCACTTTAACAATGAGTATGGGAAAAAAGATTCCTGAAGAAACAGCAAACATGTCAGCTCTGGAGTGCAACTGTCTGGAGCACTGGAGTGCAACTGTCAGGCTGTGAGAGAGGCCTAATAGATTTTCAGTTGGGAATGATGCATAAAAACTGATTTAACTAAAAATAGGTTTACTAATCAGAATGGCATCAATGTCATCCCTAGGTCAGGATGATGCACTTTAGAGAAACAGGTAGAATGTGCAGCCTTTGATGAGGACGATGACAAACGTATTGGCACCAATCAGAGAATATGGTGACTTAAGACTGAAGCGTGGGATGTGTTAATGCGTAACATTCATTTAGGACAGGATGTGGTGGAGTATATAGGTCACACCAATCTTTACAGAAGAATGCAAACCAACAAATGGAAAACAAAAGAAATATTTGCATCCAATCCTTTCAGTTACACATGAAGTGATATCAACATAGTAAATACTAGCGGCACATATGGAAAATAATGTGGAAGTGATAACGAACAGTACTCTGATAGGAGCCAAGGTGAGGTTATGAGCTGTTTCATCACACTTCATTTATTCAATCTGACCTGTTATTGTTAGTCTGTGCCATCAAGATGGGCACCTTTACAGAGGCCACAAATGCTGAAAATCAACATGGCTTTGATAGGTCTACTTATCAAGACAGAATCTGGGTTGGTCAAACCAGGCACCTCATGATAGACCAACACACAGTCAGGGGTCAGAAAAAAAGCTTGTTTTATTCTGAGCCTCCACCCAGAGGTTATTATAATGTAAGAAAGCATTTGTGTACACTTTCATAACTGTATAGAGCTCGAGGAGGGTGACACAGCAAATAGTGGAAGAGATAGAGAAAGACTTGTGTTGATAAAGGAATATGATAAGAGAGACCCAGTATTACAAGGAAACATTATTCTTTTGTGACCTGATGACTTTGTTATCAGTCCCTTCTGAGATAGGAATAGTTTGACGTCTGAAGGTAAGCCCCCTCAGAATCTGGCACAGAGGATAGTTGTGTTTGTGTTTTATAATAGGCTGTTAAAGGGAGCTCTTTGGGCTCTTTGGCATCAACCCTTGCCCATCAGTCAGGAGCAAGTTCCTGAAACCTCTGTTTAACAGGGGGCAGAAGTTTGGCGTCCATTGTGATGTTTTGGCTTGGCAAATGCCAAGGGACATTTTAAGTTTAGACTTTACCCCCATTGTTAATGCTCTAGGCTTTCGTTTTTAGACTTCTGGACTTATTTATAGAAACGTCTTCTGCAGAAAGCTTCAACGTGGATTTCCTATGTTTGTCCCTTTTTTCTAAATGTGATAAAAGCAATTTCTATATTAATCCAAGGGCTATTATCAGCATAAAGATGACAGAAAGGGCAAACGTCTGGAACCAGATTTAACAGATAAAAAGACTCATGTGGAACATATCAACTGAATGGGGAGTGTGGGAAATGGACCCACCCAAAGACTACCCTTCACTTCAAAGTGCTAACGGGAATGTTTGGCAACAATCAAACTATTATATATATAACATTTTTAGCTGGCTGAACTGAGAGAATGAAAGAGCAAGTGGAATTTAATAGACAATTCTGTCCAATGCAAGAATGCAATGTTGAGCGCACATTTTGGACTTTGACCAACTATTTCTGAGACAGCAAACCTGCCTCACCACAACTTGAAGGAGCAAGGTGCTAATGGTACAGCAGCATCAAGATTATGGACTCAGTATCCAAGCGTACCATTAGATGTGTTGCTATTATTAATTATACAAGTATACAAGTTATACTCACTTTCAATAATGAGGGCTGTCAAAAGTAAGAACAATAGCTATAATAATACCAGTTAGAATGTCTTGTATTAAGCATTTGGTGTGGAAGGACCTCATCACAAGTATACAATCTAGACTAGTATACAATCACAATCAAGTCCACAATCACTTACAGTAATAGCCACAGCTGATATGACAATGACATGAGTGGTACACTTGCTTTGGATAAAAATAACCTGTACTGTACATTGAGCGTCCTTTTCAGGTAAACTGAAAGTCCCACTCACACCCTATTGAATATCTGCACCTTGGAACTAAAGCTATGTGATCCCATAGTTATTTCAAAGGGTCAGCTCTGTGAGGTGGCCAGCTGTTGACGTCACACATAACAATCTTGAATAGAACAAAGACCTGAGCAGCACTCCACTGCAAACACCTCAAAGAAAGTAAGGAATCCTACAGTAGTATACAGTAAGTGTACTGTATGCGATGAAAGATATGGTAATGATTTGTATGTGCATGTTTGTGTAAGAGTGTGTGTGTGTGTGTGTGTGTGTGTGTGTGTGTGTGTGCGCGCAAGCACACGTGTGCATGTGTTTATTATATAGTTTACTACAATTCTTCACTCTCAAAGTACAAAACATCATTCCATTTTCACTTAGTCCCAATCACATCACATCACATCTGAATGGGAGAAATTATCTTCAGTAGGCTATAGGCTAGAGCAAGGTCTGAATGGGAATGCACAAATATGCCGTTCTCACCCCAGTAAGACTGTGTTTTTGTGTTTGCTGTGTTTTTCTTTGTGTGACTGTGTGTCTCTGTGTGTGGTGTGTGGTGTGTGTGTGTGTGTGTGTGTGTGTGTATGTGTGTTCGGTGGGGGGGGGGCTGTTTACTTCCATCAAGCCAATGGAACAAAAGCCACATAATTTTAACCACTGCAGTGGGAATGCAAATACTATTGCTGCATACACACCCTCCCTATCATAATTGCCATCCTTTCTGTGCCAAAAACTTTGATTACACTCTCTCTTCCGTGCCTCTTCAGAAAGCTCAGCCAAGCTTCACAAACAAGAAACAAACACTAGTTTGAACTCTGACACTAAGTAAAAAAAAAAGAGCTTTGACGACTCAATCAGTCTCTCTCTTCTCTCCCATCATTCTAATCCCTCACTCCCACGCAGGTTTAAGATATGGCCCCGATCCAGGACAGCTCTGGAGTGGACACAGCTGAGAGTCAAAATTGTTTCCAGGAAATGCTTGAGACCAAGACAGAGCGCTGAAGGTTAATGAATCTGTTAATACCTCAGAGTTGAATCGAACATCTTCCTTACTTCCAAGTAGACTTGCTCAACAGATATTGCGTGCATTTTCTGGATCAATATTGACCTTGCAGCAGCCATGAACAGATCTGAAGAGACAGACAGACTGCTTTTAAACCATTTTTATGGGCAACCATAAAGATAAATTCAAGTCACTTGTAACAATTCACAGTAAACGCACAAAGCCTTTAAATTCGGACTAGTAGGAATCCAAGCTCCAGTGTCTAATCCCCCTCCAAGGCCCCTTTTCTTTATTGCCCCCCTAGATATGGCAACAGTCACATGAACTTAGTGCTTAGAGTTATCAGCCTGCTCAACACTTTTATTCACCCTTTTGTTACAACAACACGTATAGAGCAGATGCTTATTTGATATAAGGTCAAGCTGACACCACTGTTTCTCTTGGGGTTAAATAGACATTTGCAGACGTGTACTTTTCCTCACGCTCGAAGTCACCAACACTGTCAATTTGTTGGATTCAGGTAAGGTTTTGCACACATGTGCACTTACAATGGCCAACATGAAGCACCCATTTAAAGCAATAGTTTGACAATCAAGTGTTGTTTGAGGTTGCCAAGTCCTGTTAACAGGCATGAGAATGAGAGAATTTGGTACAACATAGACCGAATAGCGAAACAGCAGCCATTGCTAATTAATGAGGGCAGGGAAACTATTGTTTTCCTGTGCCCTCAGCATTAGCTCTTGATTCGCAAATTCGGTCTGTGTTGAACCAAATTTTCTTGCTCTTACTGCCGACAGCACTCCACAGCAACCCTGCAACCCTGGTCAACAAGGCTATGGATTGATTTACTCCAGACTACAGCCTTCACCTTTAAACTCTGTTGAGAAATAAGGAAAATCAGCAGTGGGAAAAAGAGACTACAGCTTTCACCTTTAAACGTTGTTGAGAAATAAGGAAAATCAGCAGTGGGAAAAACAGACAGAGGGGAAAACCCCATGCGGTGTCTCACGGGGCAGGGCAAGTGCTGAACTTAAATTAATGGTTAATTATTGAATAGTTATCACAGGTTTCATAATTATCACAATTGATCTTATTAAATTCTAAGGCCATTGTATAGTTTGGTAGTGACTAAGTGATGTTGTCACTGACTGCATGACACTTGTTTTCAGGTGTGGAGTTCATTGGAAAAAAAGGAGTGGTGCATTTCATTACATAACTCTTTTTGTGGATAGGCGTTTGTGTATAATGCACACACAAAAAATGGTTTGCTGTTTGGCTGGCCACTGAACATGTGGCACAGATGCAACTCTACTCAAACACCTTGCCATAATGTTCATACATGTACATCCCTCCCAGCATCAGGGTACAGATATTGCCCTTGGGGAAGACTCAAGCCAGGCCAGGCAAACTCCTCTATTCTATGAGTTACCAGCTACCTCTGATTGTTACTATCCTCGGCCCTTATAAAGGGTGGAGGGTATTGTAGTTCAGTCTGTCTGTCTGTCTGTCAACTCATACCACCAGCTCATTTTTTTCAGTTAAGAATTATATAGAACTGGCTTAGGGTATACATTTCCCTCACTAATCATACAAGTCTATCTTATTTGTTTGTATTTGATATCACTTTCTTTAGCATTGCAAGACGGGGATAGGGGTCTGCTGCATTTATCATTTATTTGGGCTGGTAGTATGAAGTCTCTGCGTCACTGCAGGAAAAAAAAACTCCACCTAAAGTACTTATTACTGCTCATTGGTTTAATCTAAAATCAACGCAGGGGAAAACACACCAAGTGTGTGAGTTTTGATGGTTCACTTTTTAAATAAATACCCTATCGAAGTGATTTTATATTGTGTTTTTGGCTTCTGTCTTGTGACGACATTCACCTCGTGTTTAATCTGAAGCTAATTTAATAACTCATTCCTCTACTGGAAGCAAGGGTAATACCCTGCAGTTGATGAGTACGTTTGGAAAGTGATAAGGTTTTTCATTCCTTCTGAACAAAATGCTTTCATAAATATACCCATCGTTACTCAATTAGTCACGAATGTCAGGCACAGATAAGGCATGGTCAGGCAGGTCTTACACTGCATATGAATTGTGTCATACACTGCAACTCACACATAGAGTAATTCCTCACAAAACACACACACACTACAATAGTGAATTCCTTTCACTCTGCGCGCGAGCACATACACACACACACACACACACACACACACACACACACACACACACACACACACACATTCTCAGGTGGCACACAAAGTGAGATATTTTTACAAACAGTCCACTAGGTGGCAGCATAGACAATTCAAAAGTAAGAACATTTGAGCATGATTTAAAAACAAACTGACTGAAAATCTGGCAAACAAGTTCTGAGGGGCTTCCACTGAAACACATGGTGTAAGCACAGCCATACAGATTACTTTCCTTTTCCTTTCCTTTCCCTTGTCTTCCTTGAGTTTACAATTTCATTGTTTCCCTTCTAAAAACTGCAATCTGGTAACATGTCACAGGGGGGCGCTCTTGCGTTTCTGCACAGTTCCACTTTGACAGTGCAGGTTAAAGTAACATTTACAAGATTAATAGGTTGACTAAAATAATCCTTTGCATTCTCAACAGGATAGACAATAGAATTAAAACACCAATAAAATTACAGTACTACGTGAGTAAGTAGGTACTATGTAAGGAGACCCACATTAATCTATCTACATATATATCTATCTACAGGGCACTCCTGATGAATGCAGGCCTATTATACACACATTGAGCACACTACAGATGTACAGATACATATTGCAAAAATACAAGGATGCAAGAGAGAGAGAGAGAGAGAGAGAGAAGTTGTAAGACCAGGAAACCTGACAGGTAAATGCCTGATTTGTGACAGAGGATTGATTCAGTCCAATTGGTCTAGAGGCTTTGCTCTATTAGACCTAGATGATCTGCCAGTGTTTTAGTCTAGTCTTTTCATCTCATAACGAATAACATTCTAATGTCTATATCCTACAATACCCACGTGTAACAATCATGCTCCCAACTCTGACGCAGTGTGCGTGAAACACACGCGTTTGACTGCCTTCACACGCCCTCACTCCTCAACTCCAATCTCTCACGCAGAAAAAATGCCCTAACTCTCGCCTGATTTACTTAAGTGCATGCAAATTTACATTTTTGCGATTTTGTGATCATACTGTTGACAGCCCTGGTTGAACAATATCATAAAAGAGACTCAACTTCACAAGATCGGTCGTCCACAAGTGCGTGCAGGTAATACAAAATCACCTCTTTTAAATCTGTTTTCAAACCAGTTCAAAGCCTATAAACACGAGTCGTCTTATTTCATAACGTCATTAGGTGTACGTCTGCCACCTTGAGGATAAGAGTAATCTTGTATACACAGTTACCACGGGAGAAGGTGGAGCTATCATTTGAAGGGAACGCCTGCGCACTACAGTGAACCAATCTTGCGCAGGTAAGCCACTAGTATCGGAGATTGGTCGATTGTCTCGAGTTTCAACAAGTGTATCGCCTGGCCCCTGCCGTCCAGTCAAGAAATAGGTGCTTCTTAAAGACCTCTCTTAAACTTCCTCGTTTGTATGTGAAGTTTA
The DNA here is from genome assembly GCA_015244755.2 of Tenualosa ilisha. Classification (NCBI taxonomy): domain Eukaryota; kingdom Metazoa; phylum Chordata; class Actinopteri; order Clupeiformes; family Clupeidae; genus Tenualosa; species Tenualosa ilisha. The sequence goes on along the minus strand of PYXC01001890.1, from coordinate 2,094,590 downwards.
CTTCATACATTCATCTGAATGTTCCGCGTCGCATGGGTTTGTAGATAATTGGATACGTTTAAGTCTGACATTAGCCACATACGCTAGTTAGCTACACGGAGTCTGCAGATAGGTTAGCTTATAAGCTAGCTGCTACCTGTGTTCCGTTTATGGACATCCAGCAGTCTTGCTAAGGAATAACTTTAGTGGTGGGTGAGTACAAATATCATGGTTAGATAAATTATGTTTTCGGTGCTCAGCGCATTTGTGTTTATTTTTCTTTCAATGACGTAACTTGCTAATCAGCTAGCAACCTGTTGCATGTTCCAAGAAGTTTGGTATTAGCGATGCTAACAATTTATTCCTTGTCATGAATGTGGTTAGCCACCTGTCAACAGCAAGTTGACATTAACGCAAAGTCAAATACTGCTCAGCAAGTCAACTTTGTAAAGGTAAAGTCTTGTTTGGAGTATGAGTAACTTGTGTATTAACTTAACGAAGTTAGGTAAATTGATGTAAATGTTATACATTTAGCGTTAGTAGAAGCCCATAAATAGAGTCTGAAAATGAGTGGATGAAAGATGATTCAGACAATGAACTGTATCACCAGGAAGTAATGCAGCTTGACAGATTACTACAGCAAAGTTACATTGGTAAGCACGACTCAAAGGGAGACTCTAATGTAATGGTGGCATTCCAGTGGTTAGTTGCCAATTTGGGTTGTCAAACCGACCGCTGCCCGTCACGCTTCGCTTTGATCTTGTCAGAATTGGCAGACTGGGAGATCTCGTCATATGAAAACCTCCAGTGTCTGAAGTGTAGGCTTATTAATTAGAACTTAATCATAAGAAATAGTGTCCCAATGATGTCTTGTTCCATTATCTAATTAATAGAGACAGAAAACAGATAGTGCTTATCAGATATCCCACCCAAATGACTACCACTTACAGTATAGCGTTGGATCCTTTGCTTTAATAGCGAATCCAGATTGTAACATTGTGTGATTTGCATGATCATTTGGAGCTGATTTATGTATGTACTGCATATCACACTAGCCACTACTGAGGGCCCATAAACCTGTTACTTCCCTCCTCCATCCCTTCCCCTTCCCTTCTCCTGCATTCCTTTCGAGGCTTCAGAGCAAGTCTAAGCATGCTCACCTTACCTGGAGATCTGATGGAATGAACCTCCTTAGGCTCCATATTTAAATACCATCACAAACACACACTGTCTTTGAAGGAACCCTTACAGCCAGTCCATTCTCAACACCACATCTTCTGCCGTTGTTGTCCACACACTGTAGGCCTGTTGTGTCTGGGGCCTGTGTGGGAATTCGTGCTGCTAGTATTTTATCAGCCTTGTATCTTAGAGAATTACTCTGGATGATGGAGTTTTTACTCCATTATTGTTTTTGTTGAATTTTGCATGTTGGTGTAGTTTCAGTACATACTACCAATTTCAGGAGTAATCTCAAAACAGCGTGTTTCAAAGTAGTAGCTGACATGATCTGTGCAGCCATCATTTGTTACTTCTAAAATTACCCAGGTTGGCCAGTGACTTTGCTATGTAGTATACGTCTAAGAGTGGCCTATCGGTGTTTGTACCATTACACCTGTCAATGTGTTTGGCTGATCATTAACTTTGTCTAGTGTCTACAATGGAAATGAGTTGTGGGATAGTTTTGCTCTTGACCTGGAAAAAGTGATTAAAAACAGTGGATTTGACCTTGCATTATTTGTCAACATTGGTGTTTTTTTTTTTAGTGCTGGGCCCTCACAATGGGTGTTTGTTAAGACCAGGTCAACCCCCTCCTGTGGGATGCTCCCTTCCATTGAATTCATACCGCAACCCTAATGAGATGGGATAGGGGGGAGTGGTGGGGTGACTAATATGTTGGGGAATACCCCCCCCCCCTCCATTTCCCTCTCATCTCTTGGCGTTATTAGTGATGAGTGCTGTTCGTTGCCACGCTTGGCCAGTAGAGAAGGTTCACTGAAAATGAACCTTGGGCAAAGCCACAGCAACTCTGTTAAAGTGTAATCAGTCACTCAGCTCTCCTCTGCTAAGGTCACACTACACTCTGTCCATCTCTCTCTGTCTTTGCCCCCCTCTTTTTCCTTCCCTTTTTGCTTTTCCCCCACTCTCATTTCCTCTTCTTTTCTCTTTCTATTAGTCTCTCTCCCTCACTCATTTTTGCCTCCCCCTCTCTCCAAACTCCTTTTTATCTCTCTCTCTCGCTATCTCTCTCTGCATGTCTATTTCACTTTCACCATCCTTATCTCTCTCTCTCTGTCTCTCTCTCTCACTCCCTCTCTCTGTCCCTGTCCCCTACTGGTGTCCATTACAGAGTCTCCAAGCTCAGTGTCAGTTCCTGTTTGGTCTACAAGCAGAGCCACTGTGTGAATCAAGGAGAGGTGGCAAGGGGAAATGAGAGAGAGAGCGGGATAGAGGTAGGGGGCAAGAGAAAGAGATGTGCTTTTGGCTTTTGTGCTCAGTACAAGTTTCTCTGCTCCCTTAGATGATCCAGAACAGAGACATAGGAAGATCACACATAGATCACACACACTCATATCAGGTAAAGAAAGTTTGGCCCTAGCTGGCACCTGTAGTCTGACACCAGGCTAGGCTGGACATTTACTGATTTGTGGTCTGGTTCAGCGGGTTGAGGAGTTTATGGTGTGTATTAATATGGGTGTTAATTACAGGTTTTTTTTGTCTACTTTGTACTTTCACCGTGCTGAGCTGTGGACATATCGTTTTCCAGAAACCTGTCAGTCAGGTTTCTGATGTTTCTATGAAAGGTGTGTTTGGGTAGGTTTGTGTATTGTTTGTCGGGTGTCACTGAGTCTTGCGATTTTTCTTTTATGTCCAGGAATAGGAATAATTGGTGTGTAAGTGATGAGACCCACATAGATTTTGGCTAGTCAGCAGCAACCTCTTTATTTGGAGATTCAAATGCCATTCACTGGCCCTGACTTGCCCAAGTTACTAAGACATGTGCGTTTTGAATGGTCAGTCAATGGTGGAGTCAGAATTCAGTCAGAGTTTGTGATCAAATGGATTTACGGTATTATTTATCCAGGAACCAGCATTTTAATATTTCTTTATAGTCGATTGTATTCTTGTTATGTGATACATTTAGCATTTTTTTAAAAAAATGTTGTTAATCATCACATATGACATGCATACTTTGACTGTACGAGCTGTTGTACATCACTGTTCTCAAAGATAGGTGTTTTCTGCAGGAACTTTTAGTCTCTTTCAATTGCATTTTTGTCCAGTACTGGTAAAAATCAAATGTGAATTTCTATGCTATGGTATAACAAAGTTGGTTTAAGCTACAGATGCATGCAGCCCAGTCATGGCTGTCGGCATCCTGCTGTTGAGTTTGGCTTCTGACTGCACTGCTCGTCAGGACAAGTGCAAGTCCACTGACTCCACATTCAGTGCTTTCTTCTTCGCTCTACTGTACGAGTCTGTTGAGTCTGTTGGGAGTGAATGGAACTGAGCCAAAAGGGAGAAGGCTCTCTCGGAAAATTCTGGAAAAATGTCAAACTTATATCTCTAGCTTTGTTCTTCCAGTAATTGGGTTGTTTGTTTGTGAGTGAGTGAATGAGTTAGTTAGGCTAATTAATTTGAGAGTTTGTTATGTTTGTTTTCCAGAAGTGTTCTGGTATGAACATTGCACTTTTCTTTCTAACGAGGTTCAGGAACTTGTTGTGGACTATAGACTCGAAAAGGAACTATGAATTATGCATATGGATGGTAATATACATGGTGATTGAATTTGATGTAGCTTATTTAAGTAGTAAGATTCATACTTGCATCTGACAAGTCAGCCATGTAGAGTCTCAAGATTCCCACTAATAGTTCCTGGGCCAAAGACTACCTGTGAAGTTGGAACCAAACCAGGGTGGAAGGATCAGCTGAGCCAAATTTGGCCTGGACCTGCTGCGTTAGAAATGATCGTAAAGCTCCCCGAGTTCTGAAAATAGTTCCCTTGTGTTGATAAAAGGCCCTTAAAAGTGCAGCCTTAGAGCTTTTTCTGTTTACTCTCTGGATGGGTGCTGTCAGCACACGGGCCTGTGCGTCTACATCTGTGTCTGCGTCTGGCTTGGTGTTCCTGGCTTTGAGCCCTGGCCCGCTCCCCTGTGCAGACATCAGAGCAGGACCGGCTCAGGGAGAAAAGCAGAGTCTGGTTCTGACTGTGCCACTATTCTTTCCTTCTCTCCCCTCTTTCTCCTTCTCCGCTGAATAATTTGTATTTGTGCCACTGCGCCTGTGCGACTCTAAACCTCCCTTACAAGGCTTCGGTGTTCACTGTTGCAGGCTTTTGCACACGTGGACACATACACACACACACACACACACACACACACACACACAAAACACACTTTTGAGCATTATTGCCAAAAGCATCTTTTGACTAGTGCTTTTTGAGTGGCTGTCCAGGAAAGCTGCAGGGATTTCCAGGAAGGCCTCTTTAGACCTGCAGCTGTGCAGAGAGTGTTTTGCATGACAGTTATATTGAATGGGGCAGCCATAGTCTTCTGTTATTCAGATTAGAGCATTTCAGTGAATGCACAGTATTGGAATTGTGCTGATATTTGGTATGCAAATATAATATAACTTATTTTGTCTGATTATCTGGCCTATGCCTTTATTTATTCATATATTTATATTTTTACTTTTTAAATCACCAGTTCTCCTAATTAGCCTATTACTCATATTGTGATGGCCTATTTTAGTTCTAATAAATAGTACTAAATAGTCAGTAATAAAATAATTAAGACAAAGTTATATCCTGGATTTGATGAAGATATTCCATATTTATTTTTTAACGATTATTTTCAAAATATGAATTGTATCCAGCTTGAACATGTTCATAGTTTTTTATGCTTCTTCCTTGAGACCTAACAGAAACGTTCATGTGTGCTGATGCTGATAATTAACTCTCAGTCTAGATGGCAGGCAGTATTATTTATTTATTTCTTCCTTCCTTCCTTCCCCCTTGAGGTTGTTGGATGTTTGTCCACCTCTTTCAGCAGGTCAGGTGTCTGAACTTGCCCGCTTGTTTTAGGTGGATGCTCCAGGCCCTCCACCTCCTCCCTCTCTTACAGCTGTTCATGCTGCTAGGTGTTTGCTTTTGTACAAAACACACACGCATACACACACACACACACACACACACACACACACACACACACACACACACACTAAAGTTGCCCAACTGGTTTTGGCAGCCTACAACTAATTCTGTGACCTGACATTTAAAAGACTTATTCATTCCATTTTCCATATGTGGGGCAAATTGCTCTTTGTCCAGTCCTGATCTGAGTGAGTATGGAGCTAACTGTGTGTATTATGAGGCTTAGTTACCCTAGTTGTTATGACGATGCATTATCATGTGAGTGTCCCGGCTCTTAGGCCCAGTACATCTGTTTTGTCTCAGGCAGAGAGAACATTGTTGTGCCTGTGTTCCTGTCATTTGGACCTACTCTCAGTAATTATGCTGTTGACTCCAGCAGTGTCATTTTGATCCTGTTGAAAATCATGTGTCTGACAGCTTCTCAATCGCACACACACTGTCATTCTCACATACACACTCACACACACACACAGCATTTCAGTCACACTCTCACACACATACACCCACACACACACACACAGTGGCTCAACTGTAGTGTCAAGGCGTAGGTGACGTGGAAAGGACTGATGACGTGCTGAATACTGGGCACGTTCAAGGTCACAGGCGCTGTGTGATTTATTGTGTCTTCTCTCCTTCCCTGTTAAAGGTCCAGTTAGGAAGAAAGTCTGAAGAATTGAGAGACAAACACCATCGCGATCAGCCGTTCAACAAGAGTTCGTTTGAAAATCAAACAAAAAGACATGACTCCAGTCTGATCACTCCTGGATGAACGAATGAATTCATGTAAGTTCTGCCAATAGAGTTGCACCTCTTAGTTGGCTAGACTTTAAAGTGTATTCATGTTTGAGTGACACAGACTTAATGAGTAAAACACTGGTCTCAAATATTCTGATCTTTCATATTGAAATACAAGTTAAGCCAAAGGAGCTTTTAGAGTTGGGTCCAGTCAATGTTACGTCAGAGTTCTGAATTTTGAGCAGCATTCCTTTTCTTCATGTCTACACATGCGCGCACACACACACACACACACGCACATACACGTCCTTGTGTTCCAGATGGAGCACGTGAACAGTGCTTGTTTTGGAGCACCAGAGTTTTAAACAGAAACATTCCAAAGTGCAGGTCAATACCACAGCACCACCTTCTACATAACCTCTCCCTGTTGTTTAACTTCCTGTTTGAGGCATGCGCCTCCACAGGCAGCCAATGGAGAGCCCTCGCCTTGGGTTGTCGTAGCAACGGATTGACTAACACCAATGGCTGCTCCAGTGTACAGATTAAAACAGTACAGCCTTGATCCCTATTAGGGTGCGGCCATGCCCAAGTCAGTGAACGAGTGAGGGAGAACACACTCACTCAATTTAACTCACGCGCACACACACTCCTCAGCTCCAGCTAATCAAGCTCAAAGTGCACCATGGGGCCCGTTTGAATGCATTGCCAAAGCTGGCTTTAACAGTGATTAAGCTTCGGAAGGCAGGTAACTGACACTAGTGGCTCATTGAGTAAGAAATCTCTCCTCACAGACTCTTAGTGGGATGCAGAGGTGTAATAGACTTTTGCTATGGTATATATAATCCAAATTTAATTCTGCACCAATGACAGTCTTTTACTCTGTTATACTGTTTTCGATAGCAACTTCTGAAGCACTTTGAGGGCTATGTAAAAGTGCTATGTTAATGCAGTCTCTTTACTCCATGCATCCTGATCATTTTGAACAATTAATAGCATAAACATTTGTTGAGAGTCTCTTTCTTGAAATGAGAGTGTCCCTTGCTTTTAATCTCTCTGAGTTTCACTCTCTGTTATCCTCTCTTTATCATTTGCCTGTAGTATTTGCATCCCTCTCACTTCCTTCAAACGGTTTCATTGGTGTGCCACACAGACGTTTCACTTGAGTCACTTGGGATATGAAATTTTCAATGTATCGCACTGCACTGTATACAAGCCCAGGCGGAGGCACGGCTGTGATTGACCCGAAACCAATTTTTGCACAATCGCAAGCGTGTGTTGATGATGCAGTCGCTGCCTTAGTTCTGCCTTCAGATCCGCCGTCCAGTCTGTCTTGGTCACATTTTACGCAATCATATAAGCATGTGTGATGCAGTTGAAGTCATCAGATTCAAGCTCAATTTCAGCCTGGTCCTTATCAGTGTTTAGCTTCATTTCCAGTCAGTACACCACTTTGTCCAAAACCAAACCTGTAGACAGAGTGTAATTAGTTTCTAGCTGCCGAAATACTGGCAAATGTTTGCATTATCCTCGCCTCAGTTTAATGTGGTTTTGGACCTGGAACAAATCCTCTCTCTTGCACTGCAAGCTGGCTCTGGTGTGTGAGTGAGTGTGTGTGCTTGTGTGTGTGTGCGCCCACATGGAGGTGTGGGTGTGTGTGTGAGTGTGAGGTAAACACAGCTTGCTGTGGGCTTGGGCACCAGCCCTGTCCCCAGGGCTAATCATTGTTGCGTATAACTGGGCTCACCTGAGCACCCCTCCTCCTTGACCCCACCAATTGGGTAAACAGTGGCAAACATTGGCCTGGGAAGTGTTGCATTGATTAACCTGACCTAGGAAACAGAGATTAAGTGTGGTTTTTGAATGAATAACATAGAAGGTTTAACCAAGTGCTTGTGCGGAGATTGCCTCTGATGATGTTAGCACTCCTTCCTAGTCTTGGTTTTAATAGCAGGGTTTTTAGCTTCCTAAAAATTTAGCACACTGAAATTTTGGAAATGCTAATTACCTAAAAGATTGCATAAATCCTTCCAGCACTACTAACTACTTAGTTGTCACTACTAAATAGATGAGTGAAATGCTAACTGGGGGTATTCCAAAAGGAGACAACAAACACTGAGTTAAGGCTAAACTCGAGTTTGACTGAACCCTTGACGACTATACCCGAGCAGTCGGTTTCAAAATTCTGTATAGGAATTAGCTCAGTCAAACCTGTGTTGGGTAACCTAGAGTTGTGTGCATTCATGGGTTTCTTATAAAGACATCATCTATTAAGAGTCGAAAACATGAGTGAAAATGACTAAATGATGTGCGACATGCCAATTGTAATAGTCAGTTAGTTAAGCGCACAGTCAGTGTTGCCATTCTTAAATAGGTTATAGGATGGTGACTGAAGATACTATTTGGAGATGGAATATTTAAAACTTAAAATAGAAGTGCTATGCATAGAAGAGCAACCTGCATGGCTGTGTTATTGGATCTACAATGCAGTTTTTGTCTTTTCAGAGCATGCAATGGGGAAACAATAAAAAAGTGTGTATGAAGCACTTTTGATGGCTTTAATCATTCACTCTTCGACCATCTCTCACATCATCCTAGTAGTCCTCTTGGGCGATTCATTCCGCGAAGTTGCAGTGTTGTGCAATATGGCACAGTGCACATGCAACTATATTGTTGCATGCCCTTTCAGGACTGACTCTTGGCCTGTGCAAACATGAAAACCTTTCCTCCAGAATCCCTAATACCATCAATTATTTTAATCTTAATATCCTCATAGGCTGGTGGCCAGAAAAAAACGAATGAAGGTGCGCACAAACTGCTTTAGCGCAAGGTCCACTTTACGCGCTGCCCGACAGTGTCTCCAACACTGTACAAAAACTCGCAGTCATAAAAAAGAGGGCAACGCACATTGTTTGGAGAGAATTGAGTGTGAATTCATATGTGTGAACGTAGAAATATCGGGATTGAAACGGTTAAGTATTAAACTAGCACAGACTCCACTGAAAATGGTTGTGCTCCTGCAAATAGTTTTTAAAAGCCAAGATGTCATATCGTGGCTTATCACCCTCTCACGTTTAATAGCACGGATAATTTGGGCTTCAATGTCAATGTTGCGGCCTTTTTGAAAATGAAAGACCATTGTGTAGCAAGTTCCATGGTGGCCTTTCTTGAAAATCCATTTAGGCTACCTGAACATAACCTGGTAAGGGGTAAGTTTTGTTCTTAGAAGGGTTAAGTAAGCCACTATGGTAACATACACTTTGAACATAACTTAACTTGACCATTTGGGAACTGAAAACCCAGGTTTATTGCTCACTCTGTGTTAACATACCCAGTTAAGCCAGTAAACCCGCTTCTTGGAATACGCCCTGGTGTCTTATGACTATAACAAAACCTGTTAATAGTGTCAGATTGCTGCATGCTGTTGTTTTAGTTTCCCAAGTGCGCTAAACTGATGTACTTCTGATGATCACTTTCCTCTCTGCTAGTCAGTAAATCCTAGTGACTAGCATCTGGAAAAGGCAATGATCCTGGATATAGTAATGTGCTTTTGTGTATGTGTGTAGCAATGAATACTGAAATGAATACACTAATGCCATGGTTTCCCAACCTTTATCACCCAGAGAATAAGAATACCGTTTTCTGATTGGCTGACTGGATGTGCGTTAATTCTGTATAACGCACACCTATAAAGTAGATCTGGTGAAAAAGTTTAATCACCGTTCAACCAGAGATCTTTAAATATTTTTGGATTCTTTGCCTCCACCTTGATCATTAATTTTGAATAACAGAACACCTCGGTGGCTGTTATCCCTTACTTAACAATTGAGTACACAGCCTGTGAGACATCCAGTTAGACATCTCACAATGATTATTTTGTTAAAACGCTTCATACTTATAATACTATCATAATATTTTTAATAATAAACAAATGTTAACATGCAGAAACTATAGGTAAGCCACCAGTAACACCTACAAAATCCCTCTGCTCACCACAAATGACTTAGATGACTTTAAGGGTTAAGCCTGAATAGCATAATCACTTTTATTTTTGTTTATTTGTACCCCTAGAGGCACCGTTACTCCATTTTGACAGTCTCCACACTAATGTACTTGTGTGGGTAGATGTATCCTAACACTCTTCTCTGCTCTCTGCAGGAACGTCTGGCCACAGCGGTTTGGACTCTGGGATGGAAAACCGAGGTAAGCATCGGCCAGGTTCTGCACGTAAGTCTCCCTAAGATTCCCTGATTAATGCTTGTTAAGACGGCTTCGTTGAAATGCTGCCAGTGTCCTAACGAGCTCCGGAAGTTTGGGTACCTTTGAGCGCTTAAGTTCACTACGCACAAATCACCCCTGTGGCGTAACAATGTATACCTAACTAATCTCTGACACACTCACACACACAAAGCATATTACACACAGCAAAGGGATATGAATCCGCACAAACATAACAAACATATACAACTGTTCACTCGGTTGCAAACACTACACATACGAATGACTGGAAAAGCATTTTTATGGGAAGAAATTGGGTTTGTTTTAGTTTTTACCAGCTGATACGATATCCTCACCCTTGGTAACTAGACAACTGAAAGTTGCAGAATTGTGTCTGTGTAAACCAGCAGTGATCAACTGCAGTGCTGAGTGGTTTTCCCTGTTCCCGGGTTTTGCGTGTGCGTGTGTGTGGGACTGTGTGACTCACAGTGGTGTGTTGTTGACACAGTGACTTATTATCTGATTGTGCTTTGCCCTGTTGGGAGCGCACAGCCACTTACACCTCAAGGAATCAATCGGACAGGACGTACGTACGTGTCCAGAGCGCAGAGCGTGGCTCAGGTTTCTCTCTCAGCATGAACAATAATTCTTTGGAAGAGGACAACCTGTCAGGTACTGAGATGCTCTTTTATCTCTTGAGTTATAATAGGCACTGTTGGGCCCACTGGAGTACCCAGGGTGAGTTCTCTCAGTGGTTTGACAAGTTCCTCTTGGTGGGAAAAGTCAGCGGAAGCACTCAAGGCTGTGCTATTGAATTTTGGACGCGCTACCTGGTTTGGCAAGTCTTGTAAAAAAACTTTGATTGACGTTGGCTGCTTAGCTTTCTGAATGGGAAAAATGTATACGAGCTTGAAAGGATGTCCTGAATGCTTAAGCACACCTGCCAGTTTGACTGCTGTGATTGTGTCTGTTTGCCGCTTTTTCATTTGGAAGTTTCCTGTAGATTAATCCAACCACTCTAGGTAATGAGACGTTGCCACTTTAATGGAGATCAATACTCTAATGAAGTTCAAGGAGGTTAGATAAGGGGAATCTCAGTGCTAGGTGTGATAACCTGTTTCTGCAGAGATTGACTTTCTTCTTTGACTTTGGAGCAGTGGAGCAGTGAAACTCATTATCTGAAACTTGCCTGTGTGTGTGTGTGTGTGTGTGTGTGTGTGTGTGTGTGTGTGTGCGTGTGTGTGCAGTGGTTCTCATACTTTGACGAGATTCAGGCGGCCTGCCATAGTCTAAATATGAAGGCGTGTTTCCGCCAGAAGAAGGCGTACTGATGTCCATCTCTTTTGTTTGCATTGCTTTTAATTACTTCAGTACCACGAATTCAGGTTTGTTTTGGTCTAGAAATAAATGATGTGAAGCTGTTTTCGAACCCGCAGCAGTGCACTGCATGCCCTTGGAGGCTCCTCCGCTCGCGTGCGCGCAAACACACACACACACAAACACACACACACACACACGGTGAAAAATGGTGCGTTTGTGTACTCCAAATGATGCTGTTCAAGACAATCAGAAAAATCTATTTGTTGTCCTATGTACCAAAAATCCTGCATAAATTATTCCAATGAAAGGAAATTACCGACATCTTACACCGCAGTCTTTACATTAATTAGCACATTTGTTATTTAGCTTGGTAATTAGCTACATGATTTAAGTGGTCACTTGAGACAAATAATAAAATTAGTATTTCTGTACAGGAGTTTGACAAATCTTCGTTCCAAACCTATACAGGGAAGTTCATGTTGGCTATGTAAGCATTTTCCTATAACATGGAAAAAAATGTAATATCTGAAGTAGTCTATAACATAAGTATAAACATTAGAGTATGACGACCCCAACAGCACCCCCCCTGGTGTGTGTAGAGTTAGAGAGGCTCTTTGTTCTGTCTAGTAAGAAAATCAAGACCAGAGAGGATTAAAAGTCAAGATCCTTTCATCCTTGCCTGGCCCAACGTTATCGTCTTGGTAAAAATAACCTATCACTCTCTCTCTCAGCCTCACACTCTCTAGTCTGTCACATCTCTCTCTCTCTCTCTCGATCTCTCACACTCTCAGCCTTGTCCCACTCTCTAGTCCAGACAGGTGTTAGTCTATAGTAAACAGGGTTCACTACCGTCCATTTCCCAGGTAGCATTTGCCATGTTAGCGGAACTTTTGTGTTTGTTACGTTTTTTTTTTTGCCGTTGCATCATGCTGACCTCACAAGATAAACCTGCTTGTCTTTGTGCCTTTTATTTCTGCTGATATGAGAAGGTTAATAGGTATGTAGCATGGCTGACTAGTAATCTGCTGACTTACACAGAAGTGTAGTGGGGTGCTGAAGTGTTTGAGTCATGCAGCAGGTAAAGTTTGAAAGAGTTTGTCAGATGACTCCGCAACATTTTGGAGGAGAAAAGAATTTTTAAAAAGTAAAGCACCAGGGGCTCTGTGTGTCGTCGTGTCTTTTGATGGTTGTTTCTAGAAGCAATGAAGTTACAAGGCAGGCCAGGGTGAGCCAGAACTTCCACTTGGGTTCTGTGTTGGCATGAATATTTCCCAATACATCAAACAGAAAGGAAGACAAGCCCATGCATGCCAGAGATTCCACACACTTGATGGGTAGTCAATGTGCAGTACCCTTGTTGGACCCATAGAGGGCGGTGTAGTCAGTAGCACAGCATTGGAGAGCTGAATGAATCCATTTGCCTTCAACGCATACCACCATATTCTTTGATAGAGTTCCAGTTTGCTGCTGTAACATAGATGTTCAGGGGTTTGTCTGAAAGTAGAGATGAAGAAGATAGTCACTGCATGGTTATGATCCAGCAAATCAGATCAGGAAGACTTCCTCATTACTTGTTTGATCAAAGGAAGTGATGATGTACTCGACTTGTAACATGAAATTGTTTGGCTTGTCATGATTTGTTTGCTGTTGTTGCAGCATGTGAAACTACTTAAACTAAATATAGGTGTGAAACAAAGGTACAACAAGGCAAACAGTGTGTGTACAAGAGAAAGAGAGACAGACAGAGAGAGAGGGAGAGAGAGACAGAGACAGAGGGAGAGAGACTGTATACTCTCATACTTACCCGCACATAAAAGAGCTTCCTCCAGGAGAGATGACTCTGACATGCTTTCTCTTCTAGAAAATACTGTCCCGCTACTTAGATCCCTTATATATGGTTGAGTCATTCAGCCATTTACAGCTTGTACACCCAGCTGTATCATTGTCCAGCTTTCATTACTCCACCTCCACCCTGGCCTTGTTACTGTCAGATCTTTCCCCTTGCTCTGTAATCCAACCCGTCTGTTTTGAAGTTGAAGTCCTTTTTTGAAGTTGTCCTATTTGTTTTTTTTGTTTTTTGTTTTTTTTCCTCCCCCCACACTCGCATGCATTACTTGGCATGGTTTCGTTTCCGTTTGATAAGAGGAGAGGAGAGGCTGTTTTTGGGAGCAGTTGGTGGGGAGGGGGGGGCTGACTGATCTCGTAGACAGAGTGTGTTTATGGGAGTTGTAACAAGGGAACTAATTAGTGAGTCATCACAGCGTGTGTGTGTGTTCCTGTACATGAGAGAATTATTCAATTTACAAAAAGTGAGCTCTTGCCAGTCAGTCAGGACTCACACACAGTGGGTTGATGTGCTAAATATTGTTAGCAGTGTATTGACAGAGGCTTAGAAGGCTAGACTGGTGTAGTAACTAATGGGGGTTGTTTGATTGGTTGCCTGGTTCACCTGAGCCTTTAGCCAAGTTATTTCCAATTTGATGAACTTCAGTCTTTGGTGCTTTCAACTGCACAGAATTATTAAGAAATGGAATCCTACTAATTAAAGTTCATTTTAGTGTGAAAGTATTGTTGTAGTGACCAGCAGTAAGGGTTCATGTGTAGAAACTCAACACCGTTAAGGATGTGTTATGCTCTATTTAGATCACATTCGTTTATTTTTGGCCTGGAATTTCAGAAAGAAGAAAATCTTGAGAAAATGATGAACGCAAGCAGTGTGGTTGAAGCGTGTTCCGTTGTTGTCTGGGTAACCTTACCATGTCCATGCGGCACGACGACAGTGGTGTTGTGACGGAAGGATGCCTTTCAGGAGGAGCTGGGAATCCCATTGGGAACATGGGGGGAGAAACGAAAGGAGCCTAAATGCTGACAAATCCCCAGAGAAAATTTGCCTCTATCAAGTAGGGCCCCGGGGTATTGGAGAGAGAAAGAGAGAATGAGACGGAGATAGAGAGACTGTTGGGGTCCATCAGAGTCAGTGCTCCAGTGGTGCCAAGATTTTGGGGGGAGGTACTCTCAGAGAAAAAGGATTTTTCATGGTTGTCAGTTTAAGAACCTTTTGGTCTAAATGTTCTGAAATGATCAAAGGTTCTTTGTGGAGGCCATTTGTATCCATTTCAAGTAAATGATTGCTGGTGCCTTTTAGCTTGTGGCAACATTTTTTGATATACATGCATTTCCCATAAAGGAAAGCACGAGCTGAAGAGGTGTAGATGCCACCATTTTTGTGAGTCCTGCTAACCAATAGTGCATCATTAACTGTGATCATTTGGATGATTCTGTCCTCTAGCCTATAGACTAATGCACATTTTGCTATTGGTCCAATAGCTTGGATGATTCTGTTCTTTACGGTTAAAGGAGCTGTATGCACGAAATTATTGAAACCTAAAATTTACCCTTGATGCATCATTAAGGGTTGAGGAATCACATTAAATTAAAATATTATCTTCACCGACAACAACAGTACAACCTGTAATTCCCCTGCTGAAATTGGCATGTGTTTTGCGTTTTTGTTTTGGGTCGCCACCTACCAATCACACTGCTAGAAAATGGTTTGCCAGTAACGGCAAATGCATAGGGCCTGGAATGGGAGGCAGACATGGATCATCCATCGGATCAAGTTGGCTTTTATTTACAGAATCGTTAGCTAATGTAGGCTATGTAGTTAACAGTGTCAGATCTGTGTTATCAGTGCTAATTTGCTGTGGAAAAAGTACTGTTGGCTAAACAAGATGTTGCAGACTAAACTCGAGGGCAAGTTCTTCAATCACAAACTAATTTGCAAACTGTCTGTTCACTTACATGCACAGCATAGGCTGTTTGGAATAAGGTCAATGTTTTATTGTCACAAAACTCTACGATAGGCAGATTCTTATCCAGCAAAATGCACGATAGCGCAGGGATGTGAAGTTGAGATAGTCCAAAATGGAGATTGCCAGCTAAGGTTTTGTTGCGACTGACGAGGTCACTCACATTAGGCTCCTTAAGAGGGATAGCCTACTCCTATAGCCTATTTTGATGGAAGCCAGAAAGTTTGAAATAAACTGCTGCAGTTGGCATGCTTTGGCTTTTTGTAGTGTTAGTAGCCTGATCTTGTCTTGCGCAGGCTTGTTAGGTCAGAAAGCCAAGGCATAGTTATACAAACGTTGTATTGTATGGCTTTACCATGTCATCATTGTATTACTGAAACATGACAAGACAGTATTCTTATGGAGCTTATAGCCTATGATTCTTAACATGGCAGCCTGCGAGAAGCTTGTTTCGATTGAGGCGGCAATGCCAGCATGAAACGCTAGAGGGAGCGGTCTTACATATAGCTCCTTTAATGTAGATTTAGCTCCCCTGTTTAAGGGAAAGTCGTGATGGTCTTAAAATATCTCCTCTCCAGTGGCCCTTGAGCACTTGATAGAGGCATCTCGAGCTGTGTGAGGACATATTGTGCAATCTTAAAGGGCAGCAACTAAAGCAGACGCGAACATGGACCTCTAGCTATCTGTACCACGCCTTGAAAGGGACACAAGATGCTAAAGGAAAACGCTGGTCATTTTCAACTGAAAGCCCTGTTGTTTGAGGCCACTGAGCGCTTTCAGTTGGAAAAAACGAAACATAGAATGTAGTTGACCATGAAGAGTAGGATGAATATGAATGAATGGGCAGCTGAAGCTAACCAGTGGCAGCAAGTTAAAGTAAAACTGAGTTAACCAAATGAGTTAGCTTTAGCGGCCGGCTTGCTGCTTGGTCCATGTTGTTCCACATTCTTTTTCCGACTGACAGCACTTGGTGACCTTGAGCAGTGGGGCTGTGGGTGGAAAATGTCTGTAGTTCTCCTTCATCAAGACATCATCACTGTAATCATTTTTGTTAGTGAATCTCCGGTTTAATTGTTTTTATTTATTTTATGTTTAGAGTGATGGCCCAGCATTTCAGTCTCCAGGAATGGGCAGAGTTGAGGGGAGGTTTATCTGAGAGACTCTTGCTGACGTCTGCATTTTAATGACGTCTGTCTTGCCTCCAGTCTGGATTGCATCTACTGACACTTAGGTGGAATTGCTGTTATCTCTCTTTCCTCCTGAAGGAATGTGTGTGTGTGTGTTTGTGTGTGTGTTTGGGTTGGTGTTTATGTTTGTGTGTGTGTGTGTGTGTGTGTGTGTGTGTGTGTGTGTGTGTGTGTGTGTGTGTGTGTGTGTGTGCGCACGCGCGCTTTTGGTTCTGTTCTGAACATAGAGCTCTGGTCTGACTGGAACAAGACACACATATGCATACACACACACACACTCATCCTCCCCTCTATACCCTCCTACACACACTGATTACATTTAACAGTGTACTCCCTCTTGTACACTCACACACACACTCACACACTCACACGCACACGCACTCGTTCACACAAAAGCACGCAAACACACACACCCTACTCTGTAGCTCTTTGTTTGTTTCTGTATATTTTTGTGCTCTTCTTCTCTTTTCTGTCAGTGTCTCAAACCCCCACTCGCTTATAGACCCCATTTAGAAGAGCCATTTAGAACTCCCCGAAGACACATTCACCATTAGATCGCGTGACACACACACACACATACATACACACTTTTGTTCTATTGATGTGCTTTACATGACCTCCCATAGTGAGCACTCCCATAGAAAACCATAAACAGTCTCTCTCACACACGCACACGCACATGCACACGCACACACAGAAAACCGCCAACATAGACACACACAGAGAGAGAGAGAGAGCGAGAGTCATGGGCTTACACATAAGCACATCACACATTCACAAACGCAGAGGCTTGCCAAATCAAACAGACAGACTCATATTCGTACGTCCACCTATGTGAACTCAGACACAGGACACACGTACACACAAATACACACCCATCACAGTCAGTCACTAAGATGAAGAAAGCTCAGCGTGTGAAATAATAATCTATACACTTTTGATCCCGTGAAGGAAATTTGGTCTCTGCATTCAACCCAATTGTGAATTAGTGAAACACACACAGCACTCAGTGACATGAAGCACACACTAACACACTAACCCGGAGCAGGTGGCTGCCAGAGTAGTATAGTGGCGCCCGGACACTTCAGCCATGGTTCACTGGTTGGGGATTGAACCAGCAACCCTTCATTTACAAGCCCGAAGCCGAACCAGTAGGCTTCCATGGCTGCCCCCCAACAGGCAGGAAATGTGTACAGTAGCTTCAGTCAGTGTAGCATGAAATTGCTCTGTTGGTGCCACACAAATGGTGTTTGTTTACCTGGGCACATCCTGTCAGGAAACTGAATGGTGTGTGTGTGTGTGTGTGTGTGTGTGTGTGTGTGAGAGAGTGTGAGTGTGTGAGTACACATATATGTATGCCTGTGACGTGTGTGCATGTGACTTAATTGTGTGTAGGTTTAGTGTGTGTATGCATGTCTTTGTCTGTAACTTGTGTACATGTGACACCTGTGTGGATGTGATGTGATGTGATGTGTGGTGTGTGCTGTATATCTGCACTGTGTTTGTGTATGTGTGTATCTAGGATGCGTATGCATGTGTGGTGTGTGTGTGTGAGTGAGTGAGGCAGAGCTAGGTTTTGTGTATAGACAGATGGGTTTCTATTTAGAGAAGGTCAAATGTGAGGTACCGTTTATTGTGTTTGCGTTCTTATGGCTTATTGTTTGCTCTCCTGTTTGCTTGCTTTCATGTGCTCCTCAGGGCCCATCTGGTAGGGCGTGTGTGTGTGTGTCTGTGTGTGTGTGTGTGTGTGTGTGTGTGTGTGTGTGTGTGTGTGTGTGTGTGTGTGTGTGTGTGTTTGTCTCGCTTTCCATGTGGGCGTGCTGAAACTCTGCAGAGGATACAGGCCCTTTCCTGTGACACACTGATTTGCCCTATGCTGCCACACGTATACACACGCACACACTCACTTGCACACACAGGCACACATTAACTCAAGATTGAGAGGAAGACTCTGAAGCGGACTTGTAGCAACCCTGTAATTGCATCACTGCACAAGCCAAGGTGCTCTGTCACACCATGCAATAGGTGGCAGTCAGCAGCTTGCATTTCTGAGTGTAACATGACACCTTTGTGATGTCACTTCCTGCTGCCTGAGACGGCCCAAAGCTCCACCTCTGCTTGGCTCTGAGTCAGAGCTCTCAGGTTACTCAATCCCCCTCTCCCCCCCTCCTTCTCTCTTTCTCTCTCTCTCTCTCTCTTTCTTTTTTCTATCTGTCTCCTTCTCCTGCTTTTTTTTCTTTCTTTCTTTCTTTTTTCTTTCTTTCTTTCTTTCTTTCTGTCACTCGTATTCCCACTCTGTCTGTCTGTCTGTCTCTCTGTCTGTCTCTCTCTCTCTCTCTCTCTCTCTCTCTCTCTCTCTCTCTCTCCTCTCCCCCTCCTCAGTGGGCAAGCATTGTTCTGTAAGCACCTGACTTTGAGATCTTTAAGGGGCCCGCATTAGGACCTTCAGTGGGCCCCTCCACCCCACCCCACCCCACCCCACCCCGCCATCGCCTCCTGCAAACTTTGACCCTGAAAAATCTGCCCCTGGAGAATGATAGGCATCTGAGCTTGCTGGCATGCCTCAGCTGCGTACCTTATTTATGAAGTCAGAGCGTCCTAGGAGGGAGGGACTTGAGGAGGTGGTTGTGGGGTGGGGGTGAGGGGGTGGTTGGAGAGGAAAGCAAGGGAGTGTGTGTCTGTGTGTGTGTGTGTGTGTGTGTGTGTGTGTGAGTGAGAGAGTGAGTGAGGGAGTGAGAAAGAGGGAGAGGACAAGTGGGAGAAACCAAAACACACTGTCGAGAGAGAGAGAGAGGAAGGGAGGGACGGGGCCGATCTCACGGGAGGAAAACAGACGAACAGAGAGAAAGAAAGAGAGAGAGAGAGACAGACAGAGAGAGAGTGACTGAAAGAGCGTAACAGAGGAAAGAGGGTGTTACCATCCACTGAAGGGGACAGCCACAGTAGCTGTGGAGCGAGTGATCAAGTGAGCAACTGAGAAAGCAAGAGAGCACCGGCAGCCCCGACCGGGTCTTGGATTACAGGAGTGCATTAAGGGACTAACGCTCACGTTCCACCCCGGGAGAGGGTCAGAGAGGGAGAGAGAGAGAGAGAGAGAGAGAGAGAGAGACACAGAAAGAGACTTCTGCCCCTCTCTTGGCTTGCCCCCTCTGCCTCTGTCTCTACTTGCTGAGCGCCTCTGCCTTCCTCCCTGCCT
>PYXC01001890.1:2025000-2072500 GCA_015244755.2 Tenualosa ilisha | reverse complement strand
ACACACACACACACACACACACACTTGCACAAACCCTTGGGGAACAATGGCTGCATTGACTCTTCAACATGGTGCAGCCAGAAGTGGCTGTTACTGTGGCATTCCATCTTAGATGCTATAAGAAAACAGAATCTTATCTTTCTCTCTCTCTCCATGTCTGTAACTCACTCTGTCTCTCTCTTTTTTTTTTTTTTTTTTTGTCAGTCTGTCAGTTTTATCTGTGATACCTGCACCTCGTTTGTCTGCCAGAATAGTGCTGGTCATGTGCACTCCACTCTCTCACTCTCTCTCTCACTCACTCACTCTCACTCTCTCACTCACTCACTCACTCATCTTGTTTGTTTCCATATTTTCTTTCATCTTTTTTTCCTTTTCATTTTTCTCCACTCTGTATATCTGTTCCATCATCTGTCTTTCTTTCTTTTTCTTTCACTCTCTCTTTGTCTCTTTCTTTCTCATTTCAGTTCTTTTCCCTTCTCTGGGGTTGAGATAGGGCCATGTGTGTGTGTGTGTGCGCGCGTGCATGTGTGTGTGCTCTCTTGCTGTACTCTGATACCTGCGTCTGGCACCGTCATACTCCATTGTAACACGAGGTGCAGGTGCTGTGGCAACAAGACGCTCTTCACTTAATTCTCTGTCATCAACCCCTACCCCTCTGCATCAAATCCCTCTACCACAGGCATGGGCTGTGTGTGTGTGTGTGTATGTGTGTGTGTGTGGTGCTTGTGTTTGTGTGTTTCTGACTTCCGGGTTCCTTTGCTTTCCTTGAAATGGGAGATGAGTATTTCTGCATTTGTTTGTGTGTGTGTGTGTGTGTGTGTGTGTGTGTGTGTGTGTGTGTCAGTGGTGTGTGTGTGTGTGTGTGTGTGTGTGTGTGTCAGTGTCAGTGTCAGCATCTTACTCATAGTGGTGCGGTCATTATGTTGTCCTTTAAACCTCATAGGCGTGAGTAATCTCAACACTCCATCCTTTATCACATGACTGTCATGGCACACATCCTGTGACAGTCTGGTCACAAAGTCACATGACTTTTGCGTGTGTGTGTGTTTGAATGGCTCATTACATTCCCTCTCCTACAACCGTTAGCTGAGCAAGTCATTACAACACACTCTTCTGTCGCCTTACCGTGCTGTGTCACACTGCCTAGGTCAAGAGTCACATAACCACTATTTGTGTGTGTGTGTGTGTGTGTGTGTGTTCATCTGTTTGAATGGGTCATGTTGTGTTCTCTCCTACAGCCGTCAACCCGTAGGTGACCTTCGACACTCCTGTTGTCACACTGCGGTCATGTCTTGTCACCGTCAGGGTCAAGAGCCCACAGCCCACAGGTCAACAGGTCACGAGGTGTAGAAAAATAGCCCTTCTGGTATGTGTGGTGTGGTGGGGACAGGGCTTCCTAATTAGCATCACTGGATTTGTCTTCAAACTCTTTGAGTGTAAGCCAGGGATGTTAAACTGAGTTGGTGGCCAAAGTCAGAGATGTGAGGTATTTGTGTGTGTGTGTGTGTGTGTGTGTCTGTCTGTGTGTGTCTGTGTTTGTTTATGTATAGGGTTTAGTGTGCCTGTATGTGGTGTGTATGGAGTGTATGTATGTTCTTATGCCTGTGTGTGTGTGTGTGTGTGTGTGTGTGTGTGTGTGTGTGTGTGTGTTGTGTGTGTGTGTGTGTGAGGTGTTAAAACACTCGCCTGCCTGTGTGCCATATATAACACGAGAGGCTTAAAACTCACTAGCACCTGTCACATGTAGCGATTCCCAACTCTCTTAGTTTCAGTTGCCCCCACCCCCCGCCCCCCTTTGTCCTCTCCCACTCTCTCTCTCTCTCTCTCTCTCTCTCTCTCCCTCCCTCTCTCCCTCTCTCCCTCTCTCCCCCCCTCTCTTTCTGCCAGATTCTTTTCCTTCTCATTTCTGAGACTTTTTTGAACTCTGGACTCTTTTTTTTTTTTTTTTTTTCTTTAAATCGGTTACAGACACACATTTTCACACACTCACTCTCTCGCTCAAAGACACACATTCTGTCTCTGATACGTACACACACACACACACACACACACACACACACTTGTGCCAAGTAGATTGTTGGAGCTTGACTGGAGAGCCATGCCACCAGTGGGATATCAGCGCTGCCATCTTTTTGGCTCAGTGCAGCACACCTGTCTTGTCCTGTGTCTCCCGACTGGTTCCATTCCCCTCTCTCAATCTATCTTTCTTTGTTTTTTCTTTCTTTCTTTTTTACTTTCAGTCTCTCTCTCTCTCTCTCTCTCTTTCTTTCTCTGTCTCTCCTTGACATGTTACATTATTTACACAGATAGTGAATGGCACGGCATTAGACACTGCACTTTCTAGCATGCTGTTCATTATCAAAAGCTGCTCTATTTCTCCCTCCCTTCCCTCCCTCCCTCTCTCTCTCTCTCTCTCTCTCTCTCTCTCTCCCTCCCTCCTTCCCTCCCTCCCTCTCTCTCTCCCTCTCCCTCTCCCTCTCCCTCTCCCTGTCTATTAATCTCTCTTGTTCTGTATCCCTGTCTCTCTCCCTCCCTCTCTCCTTATCCGTGTCTGTCCCTCTCCCACTCTCCATCAGTCATCGTTGCCACCCCCATCCTCCCTTGCTGTTCATCCCGTCACTATGTTACACCGTTGCCACAGTAGTGTGATGGACGCACAGTGCAGACTTGTAAAAGAGAAACATTTTAACTCTGTCTGCTTATCTGGGTCTGTCTGTGTGTGAGAACTCAGTGTATGTTCATGTACAGTGTGTGGTAGTGCATGCTTGTGTGTGTGTGTGTGTGTGTGTGTGTGTGTGTGTGTGTGTGTGTAGATATGTGTTTATTATATGGATGTATGTTTGGATGAATCATGAGGCTGGCACATTGGCCATAGAACAGCCTGTGACCTCAGAAACACCCAGGGGTCTGTCTGTGCCATGTGTCACCTCTGGTTTTTATTTAGAACAGAACACCACTGAGGTTCCGGAACACTTTCCATTAGTAGAACCCACCCAACTGGCAATACGTGGCTTACGGCAATTATCAAAGCATCGGAAGACTCCCTTCCTTGTGGCTGTAATGTTTTCACACATTTTGAACAAAACAAAAACAAAAACAAAACACCAAAAAAACAAAACCAGAACCATTCTCAACACCTTAGGGTGCCCTTAGTTTGTTTATTTAATTTTGCTTTGTGCATTTCTTCCTCTGCGTCATAAACATGTCACCATTCAAAAACAGATTAGCCCTAGCCTTGTAAATAATATGAGGCTCTTGCGCCATATTAGACGCAGCCTAATAAATGCAGCCAGAAATAGTGCCTGCTTTGTTTCGGGTGGGCCTTGCCTGTACTTGTGCTGATGGGTTTGGAGTGGGTACAGTGAAACTCATCTCTCTGGTATTGGTAAAGTAGATGAGCCTGTGTGGAGTCCACCCATCTCTTTCTTTGTCTCTCGCGCTCTCTCTCTCCCTCTCTCTCTCCCATTCTCTCGGTCCACCGCCACTCCCTCCAGCGGGCGTGTGTGTGAGGAAACGTGCTCCCATGATTCATAGTATCACCTGTTGTCTATGTTTGCTATGCCATGACTTGGATTTATTAATAGACTAGTGCTCCCAGTTGATCTGACACATGGTGTTGGGTGGTGGAGGTGGCTATGATGATATGAATGTAGGTCATGTATTTGTTTGTGACAGAGGTTATGAAGGTTGCAAAAGTGTGTTTTTGAGACATTGTACTTAGAATGGAACAGGCTGTTTTGTGTTAACAGCTCTGTAAACCGAGGGTAAAACTCTAATCGTACCAACAAAGCCTACGATGAAAGAATTGGGTTGAAACTATAGTGTCTGATTCTGTAGATTTTGTATATCTTGCCAATAGAGAAATAAGTTAGATTTGCTTCACTAACTTGGAAAAAGTATGTGAATAAATTTGCTATTATTGTTGCTATAATTACTAATAAATTGAAATTGGCTTAGTATCTGGCTAGTAATCTTGTAGCTGTAATGTAGGACAACGTTGTGTTGAGCAACATGACATGAATGGGGAGAGAGTGACTCAGCCGATGGGTGAAATGGCCAACTTTCTCACGAGCCCACCCAGTGTTTTTAGTCGGGTGCCTTTTCCTTCTTTTTGTCTTTCTGTGTCTTTTTAACATGTCACAGCATAATAGCAGGCTATTATGAAGTTAGTCACACCACCGACTTATCTATTAAGACACCACGGGGAACCACCAACCCCTTTCTGCCTCCTCCTTGCTTTGAATGAACCCACACTGTGAAATCTGCCACTGGGACACAAAAAATGACATGAAACGACACAGCATTTGGTCTTACGAATGATCCCTGGTGTGGTGGCCCCACGCTCCATATTAACGTCCTCCCCCTGAAGCTAAATTAATCTAATGGGAAACGAACCGAGTAGCTAAGCTCCCAGTCCCGTCTGAGAAAATGCTTGCACCCAAAATGTCACTTGTGGTGGTAATAAAGCTTGACGATCATAAAGTGCATCTGGGTTAGTGTACCGACTCTAAATCTATATTTTCCCCAAATGAAACCAGTCACACATGTGGCTTTGCACTTCTGTTTATGCACCCGTGGGAACGACTCCAGCACTTGGCCCGGGCCAGATTATATTTGCTATCTGCTCTGCTAGCTTTGCAGATTGCTCTGAGTGTACAGCAATTCTAATATTAAACCGTGATGAATCAGGGAAGAGACGCTAACCCAAGCAGGCCAGCTGTGGACGACTCTAGCATGTGGGGCTTAAATGTCAGCTGTTTCAGATTTTGATGAGATGTTCAGTTTGCTCTTGGGAATTACATATGATGGCTATGAATATCTATTGAACGCTTAATTAAGTGGGCTGACTCTTCTTGACTCTTCTTATTGAAGAGATGTTGGGAAACAGAACATGCAATAATTCTCTCTCTCTCTCTCTGTCTCTCTTCTCTGCCCCCTTCTCACCCCCTTCCCCGAACACCTTGTCTTTCCTTCTGTCTGCTCAGACGATGAAGTCGACCAGCAGCACGGCTCAGCAGGCAGCGATGGGGGGAACTCGGGCGACGGTTCCGTCCCAACCAAGAGCAAGGGCAAGTTCTCCAGCTTTGGCAAGATCTTCAAGCCCTGGAAGTGGAGGAAGAAGAAGAGCAGCGAGAAGTTCAAGGAGACCTCAGAAGGTGACTGCAGTGCTCTGAGAAGGAGGAGGAGGAGGATGATCAATTGAAAGTTCCATTTAAATGACATGGCGCATGTCATACCTGGTTCCATTCAGATAATGACTTGGCTAGTCCTCCAATCTTGTGTTGATGTACTAGAAACAGTCCTTAGTGTGTTGCATTGTAATCACAATTTTACATTTAAATTTCACCAAGGTCCCAGAAAAGAAAAAAACCCTCACAAGCATGATGTTCCTAGTCATGCTACCACCTCTTACAACAAGCAGTATGAGATTATAGAGAGACGGAAGACATTGGACGCCACACTCAAGTTCTTTAATTATAATAATCCTATGTTGTCACTATGTTGAGGTCTAAATAAGAGAAATATTAGATGGATTAAATTGAGTTATTGATGTATCTCACCCTTTCCCTCTCTTCTCAGTGCTGGAGAGGAAGATCTCGATGAGGAGGTCCCGACAGGAACTCATTGAACGGGGTGTTCTGAAAGAGATTCCTGAGAATGGTAAGGAGGGTGGGCTGCAGCACCATTGCGTTATAATCACTGCTGGATGAAATGAATGTTTTGTATGGTGCATGTGCATTACATCTACATGCGTGCATAGTCATAGTCAAAGTGGAACAGTTTCAGGTTTCTTTAGTGGTATTGCAAGTCCCTTTTCAGCTAGATGCCACTTATTTTGCTCAGTGATCTGGCTGTTTTTACGATATTTGAGATTACCGAGTGATGTACCTGTGTCTGTGTGCCTGTGTGTCTGTCTTTAGAAACAAACAATGCCAACCACTCCAAGGGGCCTCCATCCTCTTCAGCCAAGAACGGCCATGCTGTGGGTGGTGACCGGGATCGAGATCGTGACCGTGAACGAGACAGAGACAGAGATCGGGACGACCGGTCCTCTGTGTTCGGGGGTTCAGAACCGCCCCGAGTGAACCCCACCTGGCTTCCACAGGGTCCCGAGGACCGCAAGAGTAGCCTTGTCCCCGAGCCCGACCGCCGCAGCCTGCTACCCCCCGAAAACGACCGTCGCGGCCGCGCCCCCTCCGACGCCGCTTCAGAGCGCAAGAGACGAGCGCCGCCGCCACTGGACGTGGACGCCCGCATGCGCATCCATTCGGACCTGGACGTGAGCAGGACGGGCGCTTTAGACAGCGAAGAGGGGAAAAGGACCGCATCGCTCCCCCGCGGAGGACTGGGACTCGAGGAGGCCGTGTGAGGAGGGACGACCGGAAGGAGGACAGGTGAGGGACACTGATTGAATGTTTGAGAATAACCACTGTGATGATGGCATTAGGGCTTCACTTTGTTGTATGTATGTGTGTATTCTTATTTGCTTATTGTATAGATCCATTTTCTTTATGTATACATTTACTTTACTCTAGGAGAGATGAGAGAAGAGATGAGAGAAAAGACTGGAGAGACGACAGGCGAGATGAAAGGAGAGATGACCGGAGAGACGACAGAAAGGACGAGAGACGAGAAAGGAGGGATGAGAGAAAAGATGACAGGAAAGATGAGAGGAGGGATGAGAGAAAAGATGACAGGAGGGATGATAGAAGGGACGACCGAAGAGATGACCGGAGGGATGAAAGGAGAGATGACCGAAGAGACGACAGAAAGGAATGGCGAGATGACCGGGGACGGCGGGACGATCGCGATGAGCGAGACAGGCGAGTGGACAGGAGAGATGACCGGGACGGCCGGGACCGACGAGACGGCCGCAGGGATGAGCGGACAGATAGAGACGAACGGGAGAGACGCGATGGCAGAGAGGATCGAGATAGAGACCGGCGGGATGACCGGGACCGAAGAGACGAACGCGAGAGAACGAGAGATGAGCAAGAGAGAAGAGAGGAGAATGAGAGAAGAGAGGACAGAAAGGACTGGAGAGAAGACAGGGATAGAAGAGATGAGCGGGAGAGGAGAGACGTGCGGAGGCCATACTCGGAGATGGACGTGAGGCCGGTCATGCAGAAGAGCTCGTCAGAGGACGGACAGAGACAGAGGCCGGTCTCGGAGGCCACTGACCGCAGGAGCACTCTGCCTCGACACATGGCCATCACGGAGGAGCCCAGAGGGCGCACAGGTGAGCCAACACACATACACACACACACACACACACACACACACACACACACACACATGCGTGAATAGACTGATTATTGAGGAAATGAGAGGACATAGAGGTTAGCGCGTACACACACGCACAAACTTGCAAACAGACTCTGATTACTGAGGAAATGAGAAGACATATAGGTTAGCACACACACACACACACACACACACACACACACACACACACCTGAAACTAACAGGGAGTGCATGCATATGGCCCACAAACACACAGACTGCCCCAGGTTGTTTAGAAGAGAAGAGATTAAATTGCATACTGACATTTCTATCAGAAGGCTCATAAATGCTTAGAATTTTCTAGATTAACATCAGTGTAACTCAACACACCAACTCTTAATCACATGTATTATTGTATAGAATAGACTTTATTATCATGTCCAACGTGAAATTTTTCTCTGGTCTTACCATTAAACATGTATCTCAACTGCGATCCAGTTGGTCCATTAAAAACACATAAATATATGCAAATACAAAAAAAATCAGTGTATGTCAGTAATTATTCTGTGAACCTCCAGAGCCACAGTTGCGTGTCCCTCATCAGTGTAGAGCAAGTTGTTCCGTTTCCTACTGAACTTAACCGGAATATGCCGGAATGTGCCGTAGTTCCCTCCCAGCTTAGCCCCTCTGAAAGCTGCTTAAGTTCTCGCCTGGAGGAACCGCTCAGCTTTGACTGTGTTTCTCTCACATGCTTCTGAGCTGAATGTTTGTGCTATAAGCAGTGTTTGTATGTGTGTGTGTGTATAAGTGTGTTTATTTTGCCCATTAAGTGTTTTTTGTGTGTTGTGTTATGTTGTGTTGCTTAGTTTGCACAAGCAGTTATTTGGCATGACTTTTTTTTCTCTCTCTCCTTGTGTTCTCCCTTTCCTGTGTGTGTGTGTGTGTGTGTGTGTGTGTGTGTGTTTGTTGTGTGTTCTCGTGTGTGTCCTGTGAGTTATGTTTGTTTGTTTGTTTGTGTGTCCTCATGTTTGTGTTCTCTTACATGTTTGTTGTGCTTACTTGTGCAATGCTTGTGACATGCTTTGTGTCTGTTTGTGTGTTTGTGTTTACTGTTTGCTCTTGCGCCCCTGCTTGTTGCCCTGCGCTGCTTTGGTCCTCTGCATATTTCTCTTGTGTGTGTGAATTTGTATTTTGTGTCTGTTTGTCGTGTGTTGATTTACCTTGTTTCTCTGTGTTGTTGTTCGTTCATGTTATGTGGTGGTGTGTGTGTGTGTGTGTGTGTGTGTGTGTGTGTGTGTGTTGTGTGTGTGTGTGTGTGTGTGTGTGTGTATATGTTTGTTTTGTATGCATCGCATGCTGTGTGTTCTGTTTGTGCCTCCTGTCCTGCCGTAGGCTCACTGGGCGTGCGCTTCCCCTCTCAACATGACTCCGGACCAGGACGGGACTCCCTGAAGGACCCTCCACCCCCCCTTCACCCCAAACAGGCCATTATGCCCCCCAAGTGGCTCATGTCATCCACCGAGCAAACTGCCTCCCCCCCTGGTTCCTCCGCCTCCTCTTCATCTTCCTCCTCATCTTCCTCCTCCTCCGCTTCTGCACCCCCTATCGCCAAGCCTCCCCCTCGTACCGTGTCCCTGCTGGTACCTAACGACACCCCCACTCCCAACCCTGCACCCACTCCTCCCCCTCACGCAGGGGACCAGGACGCACACCCACCCTCCTCCGCCCCCGTGCCAGCGTCCGCACCCGTCCCTGCCCCCCCCCCCAAACAACCCCCGGTGCCCCCACCCAAGCCCACCAACCGCAACAGCAACCCCGCCCTACTAGGTAAGTCTCTCCATCCCGCCTGGCTGTTATAAAACTCACCGCTTCAGTCACTGATTGGCTGAAGGGTGACTCTACCCCACCACTCCAGTCACTGATTGGCTAGGGGGTGTGTCTGACTCAACGCTCCAGTCACTGATTGGCTGATGGGTGGCTCTACCATACCACTTCAGTCACTGATTGGCTGATGGGTGTCTCTAACCCATACCTGTGATATCTTGTGATGAAATCAGCTGCTTAAACAGCTCTAGTTCAGGCCAGGAATAGTGAAAGGTACCTGAGAGGTAACTGCTGCTGCCTCTGGTTCACCAAAATTTGTGCAGTGTTGCTGTGGCACCTCTAAGATAGTTAGCGACATAAAAAGAAGAATATCGGTTGCTCTGTGGCCCCCGAGTTCAAAAAGTTAAAAGTGAGATATTGATAACACCTTAGTTTGTGATGTATAGATACATAAGAAAAGCAGTAGTTTCTTTTCTCCTTACAGTAGGTAGTCAGAGAAGTCAGCTAAGGTGTGTGTTTACCTGACATGCAGGCATGTGCTGGTTTTCACATTCCTACTCAAGACAAGATTTAACATGAGAGTGTGTGCGTATGTGTGTGTGTTCGTAGCTGTGTTGTGTGTTCGTTATGGGGGCGCATATTATGGGGTGTTTTCAGTGTCAGATCATCTTGTGCTCCAGATAGCAGAAGGATGCTGCCCCAGGTCTGCGCCGCTTCAGAAACAGAGAGCCAGAAGCTGGGCTCTGCAGTCCTGGCCTCAAGTCAGGGTGTGTTAAGATGAGTGAAGATGAGTGTGTGTGTGTGTGTGTGTGTGTGTGTGTGTGTGTGCGCAGGTTCAGGCTCGCCTGTGCCGTGTTGTTGATTATGAGTATAGCTCCAACGTATTTTCTCTCTCACTTTCAAATTCAAAGTTTCATAAGATGCATTCCTGGCATAACACGTAGATACCTGCATTGCAAAAGCAGTTACTGCATACATGGCTCAAGATGAGACATTCTAAAGAGACGTGACACATGTACACGATGACTGATAAGAATAATCAGAACTCATACGTGTGACATGCTTGTTACAGTTCTCTCTATCTGTGCCTGGTGTATAACTTATTATTTATTTATTATATATAGTATTTCGCATTACTTTTTTTTTCTCTCTCGTGTTCTCCCTTTCCTGTGTGTGTGTGTGTGTGTTTTGCGTGTTCTCGTTTGTGTCCTGTGAGTTGTTTGTTTGCTGCCAGATGCTAAAGTAGACAGGCATGAATTTTCTCCTGTCACAGCTCGTCTCACACACACACACACACACACACGCACACACACATACATACACACACACACACACACACACACACACACACACACACACACACACATACATACACACACATAAGCCCACAAACCACTGCGAGTTCCCTACGGTACAACTCGGTTTGCAGTTTGCATTTGGAAACAGTTTCTAGCAGTGTAGCAAGCCTGCTTGCGTACATTCTGTGTGAAAAACAACCCCAGATGTCAGTGCAGTATCATGTTTGCCATTTACCTCATACCTCACTCTCTGCATACTTCAGTGGCGTGAGAGATAGACTTCATTTGCCTGCTAAGTTCGTTGAATTAGAAATACCTCCTCTAATTGGTCAGGCAGGTTTACACAGGCCCATGATGGGCTGGATTTCTATTTAATTCACACACACAGGGTGTGTGTGTGTGTGCGTGTGTGTTTGTGTCTGTGTTTGTGTTTGTGTCAGGGAGATTGACTGCAGGTTGTTTTTGTATTTTAGTTCATCTCACTAGTGTGCAGACCAGATCTCTGTCTCTCTCTCTCTCTCTCTCTCTCTCTCTCTCTCTCTCTCTCTCTCTCTCAATCTCAACACACACACACACACACACACACACACACACACACACACACACACACACACACACACACCACACACACACACACTGACAATGTATTCCAGCTCTGCTCCATCAGCAACCTCCACCTCCCTACCAGCTGCTGTCAGCATTCCTGCCCCTGGCCCTCTCACTCTGGGGAACCCAGCAGGGAGTGTGTGTGTGTGTGTGTGTGTGTATTTACCTCTTAAATGCCTGCCTTATCAGGACCCAGGAAGAGCCACTCCTTTCTTTCCTCTCCCCCTCCTTCCTCATGTGACGCTCCCAGAATGCAATGCTGTGTTCCCAGGGCATGAATATGAAAACTAGATAAACATTCCATGGATAGTGTCAGGAGATAGAGTGTAATGTGTGTGCATGCTATGCCCATGGGGCTATGCTAGTAAAACCTGTGTGTGTGTGTGTGTGTGTGTGTGTGTGTGTGTGTGTGTGTGTGTGTGTGTGTGTGCGGTGCGCGCGCTCAGTGTTGTAAAATTATGAGCTCACTAGTCATGAATGGTTATAACACATGTAAATCCGGGTCCTAGAGTAGCTTTTTGTTTGAAGATACCTGATGCAGTTCAGGGATCATCAGACTTTGATGTGGTACATTGGGCAGTAGAACACACACACAGACACACACACACACACCACTTCTGTCTCATTTGTCTCCCTATCGTCTTTACACACACACACACTTACTCACTTGCTCACTCTCTCTGGCTCTGTCTCAAACTCACATTCACACAAATTGATCTCTCTTACACATAAACAGTGACACGCTCATACTCTTGCATATTTGCACATAAATACAAAGTCCCTCACATGCAAATACATGTACATGCCTACACCCACCCACACAGACCTCAGCAGCGTGCACACACACACACTCACACACTCACACACAGACACACAGTCTCTCACATGCAAACACATGTACATGCCTACACCCACCCACACAGTCCTCAGCAGCGTGCGTGCGTGCACACACACACACACACACACACACACACACACACACACACACACACCACAGGCTTGCCCAATGCAGCACAGTATGCGGGCATGACCCTCTTCTCTCCTCTCACGCCAGTCCTGAGTGGCAGCTGAGACTTAGGCCAACTGGGCCGCTTTGTCCTATTTATACCCCCACAGATGTCTGCCTGAGACCATAGGCCCAGGGCAGCTCCGCCCCTCACCACCCACAGCCCACACACCCCAGCACCACTATGTATCGATCGTCTCTCTCTGGCCTTCACTGCCAACAGTGATTGGACTCATTACCCTAGATCAACATGCGCTATCAGGGAAGCCAAATGGGTAACTGAAGTGGAAGCCTGATATCAGCTCTGCTCAGAACCGTGGAAATGCAGAGTTGCATTTTAGTTTCAGGTTCTTTCATTCAGATCATCCCCACAGTTACTGTATTGTGTAGATGTACTTCACTGTGAAGTCTTTTGCGTTTGTGTGTTTTCTTGTTCTTGGGTACCATAGGCATGATTTTGGTGTCATCAACACCTCTCTAGCTGCTAAGAGCTCTAGAAACACTTTTCTTCCTCCCCCTACATTTTATACACTCCATTCTACTGCGTTAAGAGTCCATCTTGCTGAGAGAAGCTATTTGTAAAGTCTCTAATCAAGCTTCAGTCTGTGCTTATCGCCCCTGAGGAAAGACTCCCTAATCAAAGTTTATTTAGTGAAATAATTATGTCCACACAGAACCACATTGCTGAGTACATAAAGACGCTACTGATTGGCAGAACTTCTCTAACTCTAACTTGTGAAGTAAGATATTGAAACATGCAAATGCATGAAGTGTCCTCCCCAAGTGTTTAAGTACCTAAACTCATGAAGCCTCATACTTAAGCATTAAAAGTGACTGAATGAAAAAGCACTTGTGTCTTGGCTGTGTTGAATTGAGAGAGACCCAGGAAGTACTCCACTTCAGTGCTCAAGCACCTGAACTCATGAAGTACCCTACACTACTGTAGCGCCGTAAACCCATGACCTGCCTTGACCTTTGACCCTTGCCTCCTGTTCGCCTCCTATTCAGCCGCCACTCTGAACAGACGGCCCAACGCCCGTCCCCCGTTCTGCTGGACCAGCTGGCGTCGCCAGGGTGAGGGCGGGGTCTACCTGTCTCTACCCGCCTATCTGTGCCGACGGGCAATGCCCCCGAACTCCACAGGTATCCCAGGGGGCTGTGTTTTTTTTGTTTTTTTTTGTTTGTTTTTTTTTTCACCTGGCATGGAGCTCTGCATCGTCATAATTGACCAACCCTGTGATCCATTGCTCACTAAGATCCTGCGAATTTTAAAATGGACTAACAAACTCAAACTCCACAAATGCTAATTGCATGAACTTGGAAAACATGTAAGGAAAGTGAATGAGCGTAGGAGCATAACACATGTGTGTGAAGTGACTTTGTCACACACAGACACACCATCCATGTGCGTTGCCACGAAGTCACACACATAACCCTCATCATCTGACTTGTTCCATCCCTGTTGAATGCTGAACGTTTGTGAGGAATCTCGCCTCGCACTGCATGGTCATATGCCATTAGAATGAGAGTGGCATGTCGCCCCCGCCCTCTCCCCTCTCTCTTTTTCTCCCTCTCTCCCCTCAATCTCTCATCCCCTCTCTCCCTCCATTCCGTGTCGGCCAAGAGTGCTAGCATTGAAGCTAGAAGCTGTCTTGCATGCTAACTCCCATGCATTTGCCGTATGTTTGTGCAGACATGTCATGCTTCACATTAACCTTGTAAATCAGACAGACATGTGAGCTTGTGTATGCTCGGTGCCAAATGGTCAAAGGGGGGAAGGGGGTGTGTTTTTGTGTGTGTGTGTGTGTGTGTGCGTGCGTTTGGTACACAGGGCAAAGGTAAGCCTTGTGTTCAACCTTGCCTGACTGTGTCTCAGCTGTTTGTGTAACCATTAACTCCAAATGCTGACTGCAATCAGGGTTAGTTTGTTAATTAAAGAATATACATTTACTGCCCACAACTGTGTCCCTTTCTCTCTCTCTCTCTCTCTCTCTCTCTCCTCTCTCTCTCTCTCTTCTCTCTCTCTCTCTCTCTCTTCTCTCTCTCTCTCTCGCTTTTTCTTATTCTTATCACTCTCTCAGTCCTTTAGTTTAGTTTAGTCTGAGTTTAGAGTGCTTTTATTTTGTATTCACTCCCTCACTCCATCTCTTTAATATTCCCCAGTGTCTTGTATGTTTATGTAAACAATAACTGTTCATACGGAGAGAGAACAGTGTTGGGCCTTCTGCCACAGTAGAGTGAGCCAGTGCTGTGTGTGTGTGTGTGTGTGTGTGTGTGTGTGTGTGTGTGTGGGTGTGTGTGTGTGTGTGTGTGTGTGTGTGTGTGTGTGTGTGTGTGTGTGTGTGTGTGTGTGTGTGTGTGTGTGTGTGTGTGTGTGTGTGTGTGTGTGGTGTGCGCGCGCGCGCGCGCGCGCTCTAGCCTGTTCTTCTCTCCCATTGCTCCATGAATCTCTGCATTAAGCTGAGTATTTAACAACGTCTGATTGAGGTTCAGCTGTTTCTTGTTAGCACACATCCAAAGGCTTATAGTCTTATGTGTGTGAGGGCCCAGTGATTTGCTTGTGCTGGCACACATTGCCCTGTGCTTTTCTCCTCTCATGCCGCTTTCTTGGTCTTGGTCTGGTCACTCTTTCTTCTCTCACTTCTCTCTCTCTCTTTTTTTTTTTTTTTTCCCCTTCCCTACAGCGGAGTTGTCTCAGGCAGCCGGCGGCGCCAACCTGTTGCCTGTCAAGCGCTCCCCACCCACTCCACCCAAGAGGACGACGCCCGTCGCCAAGCGCCACTCCCAGGAACAGATCACCGCCCCGGCCAATCAGAGCGAGAGCTCGTCCTCCGCCCCACCTGCTTTCGTGCCCTTGTCTGTTCCCACCCCCACCCTCTCTTCCACTGTTTCAGGCGGCAGCGATGATGGTGCCCCAGTCTCCGTGGCAATCCAGCCTCCATCTCCGCCAGCCTTCTCGCCCCCGCCGGCGCACATACCCCCATCTCCGCCCCGCATCCAATTACACCCCCCCCAGCCCCAGCCAAGATCCGCCCAGGCCCCAGCCGCTCCTGTTTCTCAGGTGTCCGTGGTAGATCCGCCCAGTCCCACCACCGAGCCCCCCAGCCAGCCACCGATGCCCCTGCACCTGCTGATCGCACGGGCACTGGCCAGCCCGGGGCCGGTGATGCCCAACCCGGACGGCTCACAACGTGCCCACTCGCTGCTCTTCGACAAGCCGCCCGACATCCTGCTGGAGGGCGGCGGACGCCACTCGCTGCCCATCACCATCGAACCCCTCCGGCTGTGAGTATCTTACACACCAACCAACCAGCAAACATCAGGTTGATTATATAGAATAGTGTATTGCTCTGTGGTGCACAGCCATTGTGTTCAGTCACTCAGACATCATTGCTGGATGTCAAAGAATCGCCGTGCAGTGCATTGATTGAATGTGAATAGTGAAAGGCTTGGTCACACTTTTAAGTGTTTCCTATTTGCAGGAGGAATCCAAGAGTATGTTTTTATGTGTGAACACACGCACACACAAGTGCATTCTGCTGAAATAGCTGTGAAACGGACTGTAACTTTTATACCAGTTTGCCTTTGTAATTTTTGTTTGTCTGCAAGTGTGAGTTTAGAGTGTAGATGTAATTTTGTGGGAAGACTAGCACTGTCCCCATATGCAGTAGTTATGATTGCGTTAATTATAGCATCCGTTACATTATGCTACATCCACATCTGTAAGCTACAGCAGAGTCCTTGTGTTACTACTTGGAACCGCGGTGCCTTATTCTGACAGCCATTGGGCTTGATTGTGTCCGTTCTTAGCTTTGTGCTTTGTTTATCATGGCAACAACGGTTGCGTCTCCATAACATTTTATGACTTGGCCCATCTGCTATGAGAAACTCTTGTAAAGTAAAGGACACAGAGCTCTTGGAAGCTTAGCATGTAGCCTAACCTTGTTTATGGTATGGTGTTACCTGAAGCAATCATAGCAATAGATTATTTGTTTCTTCTATTACTATTAACTATTACTTTCTCTCTCTTTTGATTACTCTTCCTCCTTCCTCTTCTCCTTCTCATCTTCTCTCTCCTCTCTTTCGTTCTTTTTTTCTGTCTTTCTTTTTTCTTTACCACTCTCTTAAACTCTATCCCTTTTACTCTCCTTACCTCCCTACCTTCCTACCTCCCTTTCTCCCTTCTTCCCCCCCTTCTCTCTTCCCTCTCTTCCTCTCTCCGGCCTTTAACCCACCCCCCACCCCCCCTCAGGCCGGAGGATGATGACTTTGACATGGAAGAGGAGCTGCGTAAAGAGGAACTGCGTAAGCAGCAACAGCAGCATCGCTCGTCCCTCCAGCCCCGCCAGCCGCTCCAGCTCCAGACGCCCCTCGAGCCGCGCAGCCGACGCGGCCTTGTCGAGGACCCCCGCGTCTGCGTCATCCCCGAGACCGTCGGCCCCGGGGACAGTGAGGAGGAGGAGGAGGAGGAGGAGGAAGAGAGGGACTACGAGGAGAGCGACTCAGACGGACCCATCCTCTACAGGGATGACGATGAAGATGACGACGAGGATGTCCCTGTCGGTAAGTATAACTGATGTTAGGCCTGTTTTACCTTGCCTTGCATATGTCTAATGTTTGATTTGAAATGGCACGTCTATCCCTTCACTTTAAGCAAAAAGTCTGGACATACAGACATTTACTTTGCTTTAAACCTGTTGGTTCTGCCTTCACTTTCTGTGGGCTGATCTGTGTTGTCATTGCTTTAGGAGAGTATGCTGAAGTACTATAGTGAAATACAATATTGAGAGGTAGTATGGTGATGCTAGCCAGGCCACCTGCACCTAGGAAGTTCAAAATGATGAGAATAATAATAATAATAATAATAATAAAAAGGTTGAATTTGTTTAAATCAGCAGAGATAGTTTAAGATCTTTGATCCAAGAAAGGTTTGGAGTGTTGTCAGGGATTTGTATTTTCAGTTGTATTACACAACTATAAGGCGAGGCAGACATAGGCACTATAAAAACAGGCCTTATTGAGACCAAGTATGTCTTGGTATGTGTTTGTGTTTCTGTAAACAAGCTTTTTATCTCATTACTAATTACATGTAATTGTTTTTGAGTGTTGAGGTCTGTTTCCCTCAGGTAACGTGTAGGTCTGTTTCCCTAAGGTAACATGCAGTGTGCCTGTGTGTGTGTGTGTGTGTGTGTGTGTCTCAGGTGGTCTGGCGGGCCGTGTCAAGCGTAAGGACACTCTGGCACTGAAGCTGGAGCGGCAGCAGCAGCAGCTGCAGGACCCGAACCAGGAGAACAGCAGCTGGAAGAACAGGGAGCAGTGGGAGGCCGTCCGCAACAAGATCGGCAGTACACTCACACGGTATGACCTGTGTGTGTGTGTGTGTGTGTGTGTGTGTGTGTGTGTGTGTGTGTGTGTGTGTGTGTGTGTGTGTGTGTGTGTGTGTGTTTGGGTGGTGTATACTGCATTTATAGTTTATGGTGTGTGGCAGGCATCACCTTTCATTGCCTGTTTTTTGAGAATTTATTACCATCATTGCCCATCTCTCTCTGAGGTGGCGCTCCTGACACATGCTGTCATTAGATGCCCACTGTAACTCATGGGGGAAATGTCCACTGTCACGTACAGCAGAAAGATGTGATTTGAAACATAGCTTTCATTTGGTACTGTATTTTGAGAGGTGATGGTTGTTTTGAGTGAAAGTGTTAAGTTGACTGTGTAACCATTTGCTGCTGTTTTAATATATATATATATATTATGTGTGTGTGTGTGTGTGTGTTTGTTTGTCTGTCTGTTTGTCTTTGCAGGAGGTTAAGTCAGAGACCCACTGCTCAGGAATTGGAACAGAGGAACATTCTACCAGGTAAGACCACTTCTTCTCTTTTCTCCTCTCTTCTCTTCTCTTCATCATCCAAGCCCCCCCTCCCCCCATTCTGATTAGATCACTTCCTCATTCCTGTCTTACTTCTCTGACTCACTTTCTGATAAATGTCTTGGCAATGCACTTATCTCCCTCTCCTCTGTCATAAAAAAGGCCCTTACCTCTGCAGTCATAGACAATACAGCCACTAAATCACCATTGGTGCAGAGGCCCACATTTAAAGACACCAGCTCCCCCTGGTGGACACTCCAATCCTACACTCTGACCAAATAGTGACTTCAGGAAGTTAATGATTCCTGGCTTGAGATGTCCTACATACTTTGGATAAACGCATTTCCCAGCAGTCACAGGGCCTATCCCACAACATGACATACGTAGACAAAACACAGACTGGTTCTAAGAGTAGGTCTGTGGTCTGTTATTTTGTACTGCGGTTCCTCTTGAGAGACAAACTAGTGCAGACAGCGACAGAGACAGGGAAACAAAGCATTGGCAAAGGAAACACCACAGAGACTCATTACCGTTGCCTGATGTTGATGTTTACCAGCAGACAAACAGCTCTCCTTTCTCACTGCATTGGGAGTTTGCCTTTTTCTGTCAGTGCTTTCTCTCTCTCTCTCTCTCTCTGTCTATGATTACTCTTTCTGTAGTTCTCCTATCTTATTCATTTTTGTTTACACACACACACACACACACACACACACACACAGACACAATTTTCAGCTTTTGCCATGGCTTCCTTCCATGCTTCCTTTCCTTCAATCTCCCCTCACAAACTTTATATATTGCTGCCCCCACTCCCCCCTTTCTCTTCCTCCCATCTTGATCAAATGTTCTCTCCTGTACTGTAGTCATGAATGAGGCAGATCGGCGGGCGGAGAGAAGTGAGATCAAACGCAGACTCACCAGAAAGGTAAGAGAGCGATGGAACTGCCAGACAACACACATTTCAAATAACACACACACACACACACACACACACACACACACACACACACACACACACACACACAGTCTCTCACACTTCAGATTAACTCACAGATCAAAGACATTGGGCATTTTGCTCCCTGTTCCATTCAGCTCATAAATATAAATTTGAATTATACTGTTTAAAGAGTCTGTGCATTATGCTGAGTAGTGCTGTTTTATTCAAAGGCTGTCAATTTACACCTGCATTCATCTAACGTGTGTGTGTGTGTGTGTGTGTGTGTGTGTGTGTGTGTGTACAGCTGTCCCAAAGACCAACAGTGGCTGAGCTGCTGGCCAGGAAGATCCTGCGCTTCAATGAGTACGTGGAGTGCACCGACGCCCAGGAGTATGACCGCCGCGCAGACAAACCCTGGACCAAACTCACCCCTGCAGACAAGGTCTTTTTTTTGACCAAGTGCAACCCTACAGACACACATACACGCGCACAGACAGACAGACACACACACACACACACACACACACACACCATTTATGCATTCACACTTGTAATGTGAGAGGAGTAAGGATGACATGTAGATATTTAAGACGCTGTAAAATGTCACTGTAAATGTCATTTAATCTTGACATTTAGTTGCAAGTCTTGCTTCACCTTTTTTCTGGTTTTTTTGCATGTTGTAATGCAGTTCAGTAGATCCTTTATCTGCATTCTGAAGAGCTGTCTTATAACTCCGAGTAGGATGCACGACATCCAGCAGGATCTGATTAAGCTCTGAGTCACAGTGGCTCATCTCATCATTTTGTGTTGTGTGTTCTCTCTCTCTTCTCTCTCTCTCTCTCTCTCTCTCTCTCTCTCTCTCTCTCTCTCTCTCTGTCTCCCTCTCTCCACTTCTCCCTCTGCGTCTCCAGGCTGCCATCAGGAAAGAGCTCAATGACTTCAAGAGCACGGAGATGGAGGTGCACGAGGAGAGCAGGATCTACACTAGGTGGGCTTGATGTTGATAACATACACACACACACATACACTCACATAGGCATTCACATGCACATACTCGGCACGCTGCCATACAGTTGCATCACACTCACATTTAATCTAAACAAACACACACTCTCACTCACTCACTCACTCACTCACTCCCTCACACACTCACACACTCCATAAGAATCTTACATACTTGTCATGTCATGCCTTGCCATATATGTCAATGATAACTGACTCTCCTTTCAATGTTTAGGTTCCATCGGCCATAGGGTGTAACACAGCATCACTAGAGAGAGGCATGCAGCCTCTTTACCCATAATCCTTGCACCCTGGACCCACTGCCTCAAAGCCCTCTGGGATACCAAGGTCTTCCAAGGACCTAAGACTGCAGAAGATGACAAGTGGGCCCTGGGAACAATCCTGAATGGGTGCATTGCACTTCACCTGGGACATTTGTAAGGTGTGGAATGCCATCCCAGCTGGGGTAGAAACAGTTACACCATGGCTACTCAAGTTACCATGGCCCTATGGCTCGTACAAAGCAGTTGATCAGAGGGCCAAGAGTAGGAAGCTCACAGCAGAGAAGAGCAGAGTGGAATTCTGGGAAATTGAGTCCATTTTTATGCCCACTGCTGTGATACTGTTATGGCAGTCAGCCCTTTTACTTATGCAAGACTATACCCATCAAGTGCCCTTGGTCTGTCTGTTTTAGATGACATTTAGTAATAATTATGGTCTTTTTACTGAGGAATCTGGAATACCTGTGAATATGCTGATAGCAATGATGCTTTGCGGTTCTACTGACAATGGCAGCGATGTCATGAGTCATGTTAGTGAGAATGTGATACAAGCTATGTGATTGTGTGCGCAAGTGTAAGTGCATGCATGCGTGTGTGTGCGCATGTGCGTCTGTCTGTCTGAATTTTGGTGTGTGTGTGTGTGTGTGTGTGTGTGTGTGTATAATACATGTTTCAGAGAAAGCATGAAAGACTGTTGTGCATTTACTGTCTTGGCCTTACTATGGGTTGTCTGACAAGGTATCCAGTCCCTGTTACTAAACATTAGACCCAGACTGGATTCTGAACTGGAGAGTAGCATGCCTTCAGAAGACCAATACCATTAGCAATACCACATCAGTAGTAGGCTAGCATAGCACTACACCAGCAACACCAAACTAGCCAACAGCAGTCAGTCACTGGAGTTCTATGAGCAAGCTCTCTAATACGGAGCAGTGATATGGTCCTAGAGTCAGGGTATTATACTGGTACTAATGGTTAAGGGGGGTTCTGGACCAGTTCAGAGATGTGTTTTTAGGAAGTGTTGTTGCTAAGTTGGCTAGTTAGTAACGTTGTGTGTTGTTGCTAAAGTCGCTAGCTTGGTCGTGTTACTGTTTCACCCAGTGGTAGACCTACGCAACATAGCGATGGATGTTAGTAACAACACTGTTCAGAAGCTCAACCCAGGTCAGTTTTGTCTGCTGGCCCGGCCCCTGCTGACACATCCAAATACACCTCATGACTTTTATTTCTGACCAGCGTCTCAAGGCCACCCAAATTGGCCACGACTGGATCATGGCAAGGGGGGGGTAATGCAGGATGGTGGTTAGGTGGCAAACCTGGGTTTGTTAAGCTGTTAGCT
This sequence comes from Tenualosa ilisha, assembly GCA_015244755.2. Classification (NCBI taxonomy): domain Eukaryota; kingdom Metazoa; phylum Chordata; class Actinopteri; order Clupeiformes; family Clupeidae; genus Tenualosa; species Tenualosa ilisha. Next base: position 2,051,117 of record PYXC01001890.1, on the reverse strand, counting down.
GTTTGTTAGTTAAGCTGGAAGTAGCGATAAATCTGATAATAGAAGAGCCTGTAGGCTACTCTATTAGCAGGTTTACCACTTTCTCTAGGCCAAGTTTATCACCTTAACACCTTCTTGGAATATACCTCCGGTCAGAACCAGGTGCCGGTGGCCTATGGTGGTGTTCCTGAACCTGTGTTTATTTACCGAAAGTCTTTTTACTTGCTGGTCACATCACATGACAAGCTCCAGCCAATCAGATGGCCCTGGTGAGATGGACCACTTGGAAACTGAGATTGTAGATTGTACAGAGGGTGGGGGGTTTGGGTGGGTGATGGTAGGGGTTTATCAAGTCCACAGGTTAACTTTAAAGACACTAAGGTTGCATTCCATTACGTGGACTTGCGTCCTTGCATCCTTGAGCCGCATTTTAGAGTAACACTTACTGTAGTATGTTGTAAAAGGGAAGATAATAACAATGTCCTATTCAGTGTTTGCTCTTTCATACCATTTTTAAATTCTTTAAACGCTTACACTCTTTGGCCACTCTAAAGTTTCATAATAAACATGATTCATTGAAGTGCACTTTAAGGATGCAAGGCTGTAAGGATGTGTAATGGATTAGGACTGCCTATGCCCGTCATCACGGGCAAGTACAAACTGTTCTGAAGCACACAGTGCATTGCATTTTTTTTGTAAACTGGTTGATGGTACTTCGTGTTAACCAGTAGTATGTTCCTCACAAAGCCCAGTGTATAGAATCTGTAGATTTCACTGATTTGATGTATATGTTGTCTTCCTAATGTTAAAAAATGACATGTTTTAAATGTAATTAAAATGTTTCAGTATGTTTTGTAAGCACAATATTGACCGTATTGATCTTGTAACAACTGCAATATGACAGACTGGTTAAAAAAAAAAAAAAAAAAAAAGATTTATTTTAATGTTGTATAGTTTTTTACATAAAGAAATATGTTTCAACTACTAATGAATGGTCAATCCACAACTGAATTAAAAGTTTTAAAGTCTTCATTTGTAAGTATCCTCATTTACTTTACTTAATCATTAGGACTGCAAGGCTGCAATTAGTCATGTACAATAAAGGTAATTCTGTTCACTGATTGACACAAAAGTTGCAGTTGCATGGACTTCAGTGGAAATGAAGTGCTCTGATACAGATGAAGAATGAAGTTGTTTCAGACATTGTCAGCACATAGATTGTCTGCCTCCCCCAAACCTTAGCCAGTGTCTCACATCCAGCATACATAAATGCACTGTGGGCACAGACATCGCAGATGTCTCATAGAGCTTGAAGGCAGTTTGCTGCACTACTGCTGTACACCAGAAGGGGGCAACATTGTCCAACTGCATTAAATAATCATATGACAAATTCTTTTTTTTTTTTAATTGATGCAGTTGCTCTCTTTCCTGGCTTTATCAGGAGTGAAGGGTTGAGTGAAGTAGAGAGTCTGTGTGGGCTCGCCAAGTAGAGCGTGCTTCAGGACAAGAGTTGCATTTAGTCAATGATGGTAGACGATCTGTGCAGCTTCACCAGTTAGAGAGTGCCAGTCAGGCCAGAAACCACAACATCCACCCATCCCCTCCTTAGTCAATTGTCACTATGCTGTTAAAGAGCCTGTTTAAACTCTTGACCTTAAATAAATACGGCCTGTTTGACGTTGGCTCTCAAAGCTTTTTTCGTCATTCAAAAATTAAAGGGCTCTTCACTGATGCGCTCTTTTTGTCTCTTCTGTTGTTTCATCTGTGTGTGTTTATTACCAATATGCCATGACCCTTGAGAGCAATTGCTTTTCAAGTCTATGTTAGTGTTCTCTTAGTTAATGCTTTTTCAGATGGTTTTAGATTGATTTAAATCTCTGTTTTTGTGACTTAATCTGGATCATTTCATATCTCAGTCCTGTAACGCACAGCAGGCACACACACACACACACACACACACACACACACACACACACACACACATAGAGTTCTTAAACCTTGTTTTCCAGGCCCAGTAATCAGCCAATTAAGTGTGTGAATGTGTGTGTGTCTGCTAACTAGCCTCTCAAGCCTTTAGGTGTGTTGAAATTTCTCTACAAACTTCTACATCTGTGATTCCTAATATCATTAAGTGTGCTAATAGTCCATGCTAATGATTCATTTCCTGAATAACTGATTATTAATCAATGGAATCCCATTTGTTTCCATTTGTCCCTATTGATATTTTGATATAATCACTAGAACTTGCTGGGATGTGTTTCTTATTCAGCAACCCAGCAGGTGACAGAGGGAAAAAAACAGAAAAACAGTCAAAGAAATGGCATTGTGAATTGGCCTGCATTGATGCTGAAGAGCTGTCCCACCCCACCCCTCCACAAACACACACACACACTCTTCTCTCCATTTGCAGTTGTTTGGAAGATAATGGGGACCAACACTCTTTGCTGTGACGGGTGTGCACTGATGGAAGACTCTTACCGTCTCCTCCCCTGTCCTCTCCAGTACACATCTCCAGTAATGACACCTGCCTTCCACACAAACAGACAGAGGGTAAAAGGGTGGAGATGGGGGTCTGAGGAGGTGTAGAGATTGTGCCTGTGCCATTGTGATTCATCACAGAGGGAGCCTGCTGTTTTCACAGTGGACAAGGAAGTGTCTGCACTGTTGCATTGCAGCTGACTGCCTTAGAGTGGTTTATATGAGCTGATTTATATGTTTGTCTTTGTGATTTTAGAAAACGCTCAAATGCAGAAAGAAGCTTAATTACATGGTTGGAAAAGAAATTAATATGTTTTGTTACCAATAGGGTTTTAACTTTTAGTTTTCTGAAATTTCCTTTGGAATCAATAAAGTGGCCATGTATCTAAATGTATTTTATTGTCTGTAGACATTCGTGTTCCTAGTTGTTTATTTTGTAAAGAAGTTACATGTGTACTGCTGGATGATGTAGTTTGATACAATTGATGAGCAAATCTTTATTAAGGACACCTAAACTGCAATAGACCGCAGTGTGAGATGATCTGTCGCCAGGGACACAAAATGGCCTAGGGTCTCTCAGCAGATCAGTTTCCCCGAGTGGCTGATACAAACGGTTTGATGTGCAACGCTGTGCCGTTTAGTCATGCCCCAAACTAAAACAAAATGGTATCAAGGATTTCCAGACCACAAATACCCCAGTGTGGTCATCAACAGTCCAAAAGAGTTCAGGGATACAAAATGGCCTCTGGCATGTAGAACCTCTGGCACCCCTGAGTTTTATAACAATTTCAGAAGTAAATGCAAATGAACTCATTTTGTATGATCAGAATATTAAATAGAATGTTGAGTGCTGAATAACTACAAAAAATATTTAAATGCTATAAAATATTCTGTGTCTCACTGTCAGTGTCCACATGAACTGAATGACCCTGAATTGAAGATGGGTAATGCTGGAATACATGGAAGGTGGTGACATCCATAGCACCATTATATATGACTCTATGATTGTGTATGTGTAGTTCAGAAACCTTTAATGGCTGTCATTCTTGCGAAAAGCTCTGCAACCAAATATTTGTGAAGTAAACAACAACAGCTCTGGCAGGAGTACAAATTATTGGGCTATTATTTTATATTATTGGGCTATTATGCACATTTATTTTTGTCTAATTAACCTTGGATAGAAATATTTTCTGATTATACAACTTTGGTTGAGATGCATTATTTTGCTTGCAAGCATGAATCATAGATCTAATTCTAATTATAGATCTAATTCGTGAACTTGAAATCTTTCAGACAGCCCATTTAGGGTTGCAGATAATTTTGACCAAAACCATACATGACTGGAACTGTACAACTACAAAGCTTTTGATGTCAAAAGCTGGAATAGGTGTGTCCTTGAAAAACAAAATCCTGTCATGTCATTTGTCATTACTCTCTCTCTCTCTCTCTCTCTCTCTCTCTCTCTCGACTCAGACACAGCAACTACAGCAACATTGTGGGTTACAAAGCATGTCCCAGTCCTCAACTGTGGTAAATCCAAAAATTCATAAATTCTCAATAACTGCTCTCAAGCAAACCCATTCAATTATTTATTAGATGCACTACTAACTAATTAGTTAGATCAGACAGACAAACTCTGATTATCTGAGGACTGTGGAAGACTTTTTTGTTTTTAATGGGAACAAGGGGCAGACTGAAGTACAATTCTAAGCACCCTCTTTCCAGAAGTGCTTGCTGCAAATGAAGAAGAATAAGTGGATTACGCACTTCCCCCCCCACAAACACTCAGCTGTCACTAGTTTGGACAACTTGGAGAATATGTGTGCTGAAGTTTGCCGATACTTTCCCCAGATGATGCTGACATAAAAGAAAGGAAATCATCTTTGAAGCAATTGAAGGTATCTATATTCAAAACTCCCTTTATCCCCAATCAACCCCCCACCCCCTCCCCACCCCCACCCCGTCCCACTTCAAACATGCCCTCTCCTCTCCTCTCTCAGCAGATCGGAGGAGTTAGTTTGATGTGTTTGCTGAGCTCACCTACCGGGGGTCATGAAGTGTTACAATCTCTAAGCTGCTTGGCCTCATGGAGCGGCTCCTCTCTGCTCTCCCTAATGGGCTTTTTGAAATGCAGAGTTGCTAGATGGAGGATTGGAGTGGCCCTTCTCTCCTCCTCTTTCCCTCCATACCTCTTTCTCTCCATCCCTCCAGCTCTCACTCCCTGCCTCCCTTCTTCTTCAGCAGTGTGATGAAGACTTCACAGAAAGCAATTCTCGAAGAGGTACTCAAGCATAAGATTTGGCAGAGGTGACAGTGTGTGTGTGTGTGTGTGTGTGCGTGTGTGTATGTGTGAGGGTGAATGAAGGTGGTGAGGGTGATGAGTTTGTGTCCCCAATACACAAGTGTCCCCAATACACACACACACACACACACACACACACACACACACACACACACACACAAACACACACATATACACAGACACATACACACACAGCTCCAATTTCCACTGAGAGTCAATTGCTGGCTTTGGTCACCGAGATGGAACGGTGATTTAAAAAGTGCTGGCCTAACAAGGTTCCCTTGTCTTTGTTCTAATTTGTGAGCTGCTGTGAGTGAGGGCTGCAGAGAGATGTCTGTATGCTCTCCAGGGGTTCAAGTCAGGGGCTTCCCCCTTACCAATGCACACTCAAGGACTGGAGGAATTACAAGTGTGTGTGTGTGTGTGTGAGAGAGAGAGAGAGAGAGAGAGAGAGAGAGAGAAAGAGAGAGTGTCCAAGAGAAAGAAAGAAAGAAAGAAAGAAAATATGTTTTTTCTTTCTTTTTTGGTTTGGGAACTCTCTTTGAAATTCTCATTGGCCTATAACCACAGCTGTCATCTTGTGGGACACATTTTGTAGGAGGGAAGGGAGTTTGGGACCTGATTATCCCCACAAGAACATTTTTTTTCTGTCTCTTTATTCAGCAGGTCATGCAATCATGCAGAATATAGCCAGGCCCACTTTCAAAGCCATGACAATGGGCAACAGGCAGTCTATGTGGAATATACACATATTATGTTATATTAATTATTAATGTCATGTCATATTATATGTGTAATATCATATGAGACAATAATAAGGAATATTGAGGGTGAGAATGTTGGAATCAGAATGTATGTCTTTTTATTTTCATAGCCATATGCAGTTTATGACTTTTTGTTTCAGCCAGGCCTGACTCAGCTATCTCACCTATGACATGACTGTTATTTCATTCTGTTCCTGCTGTTCCCATCATGAGAGATAAGGTGGAATATTATGTTCGTGGGTTGTTTCAGTGCTTGCACTGTCTGCATTTGTCCCCTGCGTCAGTGGCTATCTGCTCTATGCTAGCACTAATCATGATCTGATTCAGTGTGTGTCCACGTCAGCTGGGATGACCAATGCCATCTCCTGTCAACCTGGAGCTGTACTTAAAGTAAGGCTATTTCCTTTTCTAGTTAGGGCGGTTGGTGGATCTTTATGTGAAGCATGCTGTCTCTCCCTTGATGCGCATCATAGTAAATAAATCTGTTCCTGATTTTTCTAACCGTTTTCTAAGACTTTGTCTGATGTTCTACTGATGTAACCTAAAACTTACTATCAACGGACATTCTTATTCTTCACTGTTTATCACGATCACTTTTGTTATCTAACCATGAGGCCATCAGCCTCCTGTGTTCCACTTCGTGCGTGACATAATGCCATACTTATGACAAAAAGGATTTGTATTCTAAAGCTCAACATAATAAAACAAACAAAAGAAAACAATCACAAAAAGAAGAACAAAAAAAGCAACCATTCACCAGTACGAACATAAAAGACACAGAGGACATAATAACAATAACATATAGATTGAGAGACACAGAGAAAACAGAGCGGACTAAACATCGTAACACACTAGAGTGGAAAAGGCTAGAGAGCTTAAAACATATCTCTCAAAGATTCAGCAAGACTGTGCCAAAAATCTAACGTCTTATCAGAAGCACCATTAATTCAAGCTGTAGAAAGCTCCAGATATATAACTTCCAGAGAGGTCTTAACAGAGAGAGTGTGAGGTGGCTTCTGATGGTTTACAATCATTTTCTTGGTGGCTGTGAGTCCAGCAAAAACAGCACACTTATTGAGTTCAGAAAAGTTAAGATTTGATAAGTCATTTAAAATCATTGCGCTCACAGACACAAGTATTCAGGTATCCAAGTCAGACTATTTGGATGCAACATTGTTCCAGAACCTACTGACCGGTGGACAGCCCCACTATGTGGTTCCAAATGTGTCAAAATGACATTGTGGTCAACCATTTATGTTGACTGAAGATGTGCTTAAACACGTCATGTCATTGGCACACGTTGCCTTCTTTAGCATTGCTTTTGCTGTTCCTCATGTCTTCCTGATCATTGGTCTTGCTGATAGATTCTTTATCATTGGTGTTGCTGTTACATACTGTTTATTGATTACATTGTCATGGGTTTTGCTATAACACATTGTCTGGTTTTACTGTTAGATATGTTGGTTTCTTTGGCATTGGTTTTGATTTACATATATGATGGGTTCCTGGAAAACCCTCCACATGCACTTGCTGCACTAGTACTTATCCAGGCAAGAGTGATAATATCTTGAATGAATATTTCGGTGAAATTGGGTTTTCATCAAATTGTTATTCTGTAACAGTCTATTCAGAATGCAAATCTTTTTGATACAGCCAAGTTATGCAAGTGATCAAATCAGATTTTAAAAGAGCCAATGCTAAAGAAGACAGCACGTGTAACAACAAAACCAGTACCAAAAAAGACAACTTGTGTAACTGCAAAACCAATTACAAAGTAGACAACATAGTACAACAGCATAAGAATACATAGACATTTTTATTACAGTAAAAATTAAAAATTAGACTAATTTGAACCAATGTTACACAGACCATAACATGTTTGAATACATCTTAACACAACATAAATGCTCAATCAAGATGTAGTTTTAGGACATTTGGAACCCATACCTCACATCATATTAAGATAAGTGCCCTGAGCTTCTAATAAACAGCGTGCACAAAAAGAATCACTGATGATAGTTTCACTGGTGTAAGATGTGTCCTATGAACAAAATTGTAATGAATTTGTTGATGGTCTGGGTTACTTGTGACATGTGTGTATTTGTGTGTGACTGTGTATGTTTGCAAACCTATCAATCTGTGAATTTTCTCTTGACAGGTGTACATATGAAGGAAAAATATGTCCTTTTATGTGTACCGCCCTCTCTGAGGAATGTGTATGTGTGTGTAATATCTATGTGTGTATGTGTGTGTTAGTCTTTGTCTAGATATCAGTCTGCCTCTCTCTCTCTCTCTCTGCTTGTTTATGTGTGTGCGTCTCCTCTCTCACTCCTTGTTTGTAATGTGTGTATGTGTGTGTGTGTGTGTGTGTGTGCGTGTGTGTGTGTGTGTATGTGTGTGTGAGTGTGTGTGTGTGTGTGAGGAAGAGAGAGAGGGGGAGAGTGAGGCACAGATAAGTCATCCATCTCACAGCAGGCTTCCATCTCTCTCCTGACAGTAGATTTCCTCCCAGCTTTCCTGCAAGCAGCACAGGCAAGCATGTCATGGTTAAATGTGATTTTGTGTTTGTGTGTGTGTGCATGTGTGTAGGTCGATAGATAGATAGGTAGGTAGGTAGGTAGATAGATAGATAGATAGATAGATAGATAGATAGATAGATAGATAGATAGATAGATAGATAGATAGATAGATAAATAGATAGATTGATAGATAGATAAATAGATAGATTACTGTTGTTGATGATGATGATATTCAATTCAATTCAATTCAGTTTTATTTATACAGCGCCTTTTACAATAGTATTGTCTCATGGCGCTTCACAGAAGGAGCACCCAAGAGCAACAGGGGCAAGGAAAAACTCCCTTATGTTCAGTTAATCTAGGAAGAAACCTTGGGCAGATCCACGACTCAAGGGCTAACCCAACTGCCAGGGGTCATGGAGAAAAATTACAATCAGTAGTAACCATGACAGACTATAAGTTGCCTATGGTTTAGCTAAGGTTCATAATAGTTCATAATAGAGTATTATCCCACTTTTACATTACATGGTAATCAGTCTATAGGTGGTTATCAGGAATTATGGCTGGACAATGTAGCAGCGGCCAGGCATAGTGACAAACTCGAAGGAGTGAGATGGTTCATGGGGGTAACAGTAAGGGTCCATTTGACAGCGCCATTGTGAGGGGGGGTCAATCACGAAGCCTCAGGAAGGGGTCGGGCCCAGCATCGGCGTCCAGGAAGGTCCTCTGTGATGGGGAGTCGGTCCTGACATGGGCCTCCCGTAGTGTTGGTTGTAGTCCACTCAGGAGGGGAGGGTGAGAGGAGTCCGCCAGAATGAGGCAGGGATGACACTCAGCAAAGATAATTGTGGACAGAGGAAAATAGTGAATTAGGCCAGGCTCACACATCAGAAAGCAAATGTGTAATTTGGGCATACATACATGTGTATAAAATATATATATATACATATAAATATTGAGAGAGAGCTGAAGGAGAGAGAGAGGGAGTTGTACGGCATGACACATGAAGGGTGTGCGGCGGCGCTAGGCTATAGCAGCATAACTAAGGTATGATGCATGGTAAACCAGCACCACTGCAGGGGTGGTCAGTGGCTGCCATGCCTCGCAACTGGGGGCAACAGCAGAGGCAGTCCCTTCCAAAAGACCCATGAGATGTGATGATTTGCCATGCACCATCCCTAACTATGGGAAACAGTAAAGAGGAAGGTTTTAAGTCTAGACTTAAAGGTGTTGAGAGTGTCCGCTTGTCGAATGTGGGGGGGAGATTATTCCACAGGAGGGTGCACTAACAAAAGGCTCTTCCTCCTATCGTAGATTTTGATATTCTTGGGATTACAAGGAGACCAGCATTTTGGGATCTTAGGGTTCTAGGAGGGTGGATATTAAGGATGAGGAAGAGGAAAGTAATTAAGTAACATCACTTCTAAGGGTAATAGGTAATAGGTATGACATTCAAACTGTTTAATTTTAAACTAAAAAAAAAATCATGTTCTTCTCCATTGTTCAGTGTTTTAAACTAAAAGACAAAGAGGAAACAGCCTCTCCTTGAAACCTATGCCTTTGTTTGATATCACAGCTCAGCTTGATCGGAAATAAGACCTTTCCGAGATTGATGCTGTGTGTGTGAGCAGTACACTCAAACACCCCGAAGGGGAACTGGGTATACAGTAATGTTGCAGTGATGGCCAACAAATAAGGAGCTATTTTTCATCCTCACAAGTGTTCACTCTTCATTACCACATTACTTTTTTATCAACCGGGGAAGAAGAAAAAAGACCCAGTGAGGCTGTCGTTTGCTCGTCCCCTCTGGGAATTTCTTCTCCAGTTGGGTGGGAGTCTTTTATCACCAACTCTGCATCCCTTCTTCTGTTCTTCGGTCAGTAAACACCTCTCTCTCTCTCTCTCGAAGCCATTAGGCATTGCTTATGCCTTTGGCCGTTCACGCACACTACAGTGGGAACCTCCCTGGTGAAGAGTTCTGTCGTGCACCGTGAGACACAGCTGTGGTTAGAGCGTGATGTCATTAGCCAGCTCCTCAACCGCACACCGCACCGGCCAATTAGCAGTCTCCCCCGTGTCTTTGAAGGAGTTTTGAACAAGTGAACGAAACAAACAACAACAGAATAAATAAACAAATAAATTAGTGGGAGAAGCACTGGGAAACAAAGCAACTTTGTTAAACTTGTTCATTTGTGCCACTGCTGGAGAATGGCCTGTTGCCAAGGGAGGAGAGTGGGGGGGACCTGCCGGGCTTGTTACTGTGACATTTTACACAAGCATAATTAACACAGAGACAAAGACTCTCACTGTGGTGGCTCTTGTGGTAAAAAAAAAAAGTTCAGGAGGCAAGACAAGAGAAAGTGTTATCCACAAAACTGCAAAAAGTTTCTGTGCGTCTGTGACACACTTTGCACTTTGCACACTATGCTAATTCTGGATCTGCTAAATTGATTGAATAAAGTGCCAGTAATTCCAGATAGATAGCTATTTGTTTTGCCCTCTCATGGATACCTCATGGGACACATTTTGTGTGAGCACAGAATAAGCCTAAATAAATAAAATAAGATATGTAGTCTAACAGACACTGTAGATATAAATTAGTATTAGTTTTGCTATCTTTAACATTATTTATGCCTATGTTTTTTTTGTTTGTTTGTTTTTTTACAAGAAAGACTATATATTTGTCTGTATTCACCAACATTTGTATTAGGCTATATTTCAAATGTTAGTATTTTTAGTTTATAATGTTGTGTTTTTGTGTTGTATGTCACTTTGGATAAGAGTGCCTGCAATAAACATAAAATATAAACATCATATAACAGACCACTGACAGCGGTTTCAGCCTCACACACAAGAGGATTCAAGGGATTGTTGGACAGGCTTGCCAAAAAAAAAAAATGCTGATTTTATTCTGACATGCTGTGTTATCACACAGACACACACAGACACAGCAGAAACCTTTGTGGTTTACATCATCATCCACTCATCATGTTTTTGCGTCTGTTTGCTCTTCCCTGCTGGAGCAAAAGGGATTATCTATTGTAAGCAGATTTTAGATTTTGGATTTTAATTTTTTCCTTTTCTTTTTTTTTTGGTAAGGGATGTTTCCAAATGTTGTATCATCGAATCAAAACATTAACATTGTTTCTTCAGAGGGCTGTTGTCTTATATTGTCTATTAAGATAACACAGCCAGCTGATTTGACATCTGGTATAGCAATAAAGTACTAAGCTTGGAAAGAGAGCGATATAGAGTGAGATTACTTTTACAGCTGTGACTGGCTCACGTGATCTAGGCCATCTCTGACCTTTCTGTGTGACTGTGTACTGGAAATGTTTCCCTCTAGCCAGAAAATCTCATACATTATGTAGCAGTGAATGGTAGACTTCTCCCAGAGGTACGCTCCTGGCCTGAAGCAAACTCACCACAGAACAGAGCACTCATGTTCAGTGTATCTGTGAGGATTACTATGGGGTCAGCAAAGCTACACAAAGAAAGTTTGAGCGTTTCTACATTAGTGATTTCTTTGTCTCCTTCAGTGTATGGGGCTGGATGAGTTAATGAGTTGAAATAGTATTTCACCCTAGTGTGTGTCTTCCTTTGTGTGTGTGATTTCTTCATTTACAGTTTCTTTGTTTCTTTCAGTGTGTGGGGGTGGATGAGTTTGTGGTGGCCCAGTATTTCACGGTGATGTGCGAGTGTATGTCTGTGTGTGTGTGTGTGTGTGTATGTGTGTGTGTGTGTGTTTCAATCTCTGAAGGTTGAAAGTGGAGCATTACTGAGAGAGGCTACTGCAGCGTGATAAAGTGTTTCTGAGAGGAATTAATCTGGAGGTAAATAGGTGTGTGTGTCGATTAGGCTGCCACAGTGGGCCAGACGGATAGCCAGCCGGGAAAATGAGAGACGGAGAGCAGGCAGTAACGGGGGAGAGGCTCCACTTCGATTTGGAGACATTATTTATGTTGGTTTTCCCTCTACTGACTGTTGAGATTATATTCAACTGTGTGAGTCAGCATATCAGACTTCAGTTTCTACACCTTTCGTACCTCTTTCTATCTCTCTCTCTTTCTTTATTTACATCTTCTCAGTCACTCATCACTATCTCTCACTCTGTCAGTCCCTCTTGCTTCATCACGCTCTTTTTTCTCTCGTTTACACTTCCTCTATCTTTTTATCAATTTCGATGTCCGTCTGTCTTGATATGTCACTCTTCATCTCCATGTCTGAGCATCTTGCTTCTTGAATCTTTCTTTTGCTGTCAATCTTTATCTACAAACCTGTTGCTTCATGACTCTCCTTTCCTCTTCACTCACAGTCTCTCTCTTATTTTTGGTTGTTTACCTGTTCTTTTTTTTTTTCTTTCACAGTCTCCCCTACCCACTTTACTTACCCTCTCCATATCTCTCTTTCCCTTTTTTTTTCTTTTTTTACTCTTCACTCTCGCCATCCATCTCCCAGATCCCCCACCACTGCCACTAACTCTCTTGGTGCGTCATTCTCTCCCTTCTTTCCATTCTCTCTCTCTCTCTCTCTCACACACACACACTTTCTTGCATTGCATTTCTAGTTTGTCCACGTATGAAAATGTACCTAACTCATTTGCATGCCAGACACATACGCACACAAAGAAAAACATTACAAAAAACATTATATGGATAAAACAAAAGAAATTGTGAAGAGGAGCACTTCTTTCTCATTACTTTTTATTGCCGCCATAAAAGAAGGCTAGATTAGCCCATTTCACAGCTCTCATCAGAACCGTTATGTGGAGCAGTAGCCAACTAAAGAGCAACTGAGAAGGCAGTGGCAGCCTCTGAATCATCACTGATTGCCTGGTCTTCATAGTGAGCCACCCACGGGGGCCACTGAGTCTATCTCCATCTACTAATTGGGCTAACTTTGTGATTAAAGCGCATCCTAACATATTATGAAGTATTGTTTGGCCTTCAGTGAGCTGTCTGTCTTTGTTAAGTACATATTAGATTGTGTATATAATGTTTTGTGTATTTGGTGAACTGACTGACACTTGTTTTTTGTCTTTTCCTCGAGTTCCTGTGGTGGGAGGCTATAATAATGCTCTAATGTTTTCTCTCTGCATGGAAGGAGATGGGGGAGGAATTGTAAAAAGAAGACAAACAAACAACTAAAATAATTAAATATGTGTCTTTCTTCTCACCGCCTCCACTCTGATCTATCTCCCTCTATCACAGACTCAATGTAGACATGCACTGATGAAGTTCCCTGGTGGCGTCTGTCTTCCTCCCACGTTGATTTGAGTGTGAGACACTCACTCACTTCCTTGGCTGCTGATCCCTTTTTATCAGACATGGGCACTCTTGTTTCTTGTTCCTTTTTTTTGGGGGGGGGGGGGGGGGGTAGCAGAAGTGGTGACATATCGTCATGACAGCCGTAACAGGCTCAGGCGAAGTGGGGGGTAAGAGAAGGAACAGACCGGTGCCTGATGGGAGTGTATCTCCACACAGCATGGCAGATCAGTGCCCCCCCCCCCCCCCCCAATGCACACACACACACACACACACCACACACAAACACACACACACATCCTTTACTACCTCCACCCCACCCATCCCAAAGATTTGAGCATTTTCCTTCTTCCTCTCTTTATCCTTTCTCCTTCCCACCATGTGGCACTTCTTTGCTAATCCACCTACATGTCTGTCTCTCTCTCTCTCTCTCAGACACACACACACACACACACACTCCTGGTGTCTGGTGCCAGGCCAAAACCGTAGCCGCACTGTCAGCTTTGTGCACGTCTTAACGTCTGTGCTGTCCATCCGATGAGCCAGCACGTTTCAAACGCTCTTGGCAAAAAGCTGAAGGCAAGAGAGTGTGATTGGCGTCGGCTGGATAAAGGCCTAAACAAAAAAGCCAAAGAGAGAAAAAAAAACAATAACAGTACTGAGTGGGACCAAAAAAAACCCTCAGACTCAGACGCAGGAACTCCACAGTCTCTGCACTTCTTGCTTTTGACATCAAGGTTTGTGGCCCTCTGTCTACTTGCAGACATTTTCTTGCTGCTGTGCACTGCATGCCTCGTCTGTGACCGTTGTCTGCTTTCTTTGAGGCCATGAAGAACCACAGGGTCAGTAAGAGCCTGCCTCTGTTTCCAGGGAGAACAGCTTCTTCGTCTGTGCAACCCTGCCTCCCCCATCACTCTCTTTCACCATCTCTCTCCTCCCTGTTTCTCTTTCTCTCACTCTCTCACTGTGCAACTGACCAGGCAATGTATAATGTACTGTTTACCAGTGCTTAATGCATACTAAGAAAACAATATTGTGTACTGACTGCCCCATGTATAAAACTCACCCATATATTAACAGCCATTTACACAATATTACTTATAGACTTATTGATCAAGCTCAGATCATAATTTCATGAGAAAGAATGAGTAAAAGAACATTCCCATGTATTCCCCGCCCCCCACAATAACTTAGACTGTAGAGAATGAAAAGAATGCATTTTGCTAAATCAATGTAGAACCTTGTTTAATAATGGGGAATACATGTACGTCACATGCTAGATACCAACATTAAAAATAGTAATTCATAAATATGAAGATTAAAATAAAATACGAAAATAATCTGACTCACCATTTTATTTTTTTAACCCCTAATAATGCATTAAGCTTTAAATAACAAAAAACACAATCAGTTAATCAATCAAGTAGTTTTATCAATTAATCGGTCAAAAAAACCTATGGATAACTCTAAAATCTAGTTTATTAATCGGGAAATTACAGTAGCATCTTTCTTCCCCCATACCTCTCTTCCTCTTCCCTTCTATCTCTCATTTCTCCATCTCTCTTTCTTTCTCTCTCTCTCTCTCTCTCCAAACCTTTGTGAAACAGATCAAACCAAACCAACCAAAGCATCTCCATCCATCTCTCCCTGCTTCCCTCCATCCATACTTCTCCTCCATCTCTTTGTCCCTGTATTGCTCTCTCAGTCTTCCACTCTCTCTCTTTCTCTCTGTTGCTGTCTCTCTCTCTCTCTCTCTCCTTTTCAAGAGACTGCCATGCTGAGGGCAGGTCATCTTAACCCCAGGCTCAGCGTGAGCTCCTCCTCGCCTCTAGTGAACGTGGCCTGGTTCCTGTTCTGGTTGGTCATCATTCAAGTATTTACCTTCCATTTAGGGGGTATAAGGTGAAGAGGGAGGCCAAAGGGGAAGAAGAAGAAAGAAATCAATGAAACAGCAAGGGATTAAATCTCGAAGATAGATTGTGTTAGTGCACAAGTGCTGCAAGACAGGTCACTTGTGTGTTTTCTCTGTCGGCTAAATTGAAAAAGTTTTAGCTTTAACAAATTACTCATACGCGAGCACGCGCTTCTCTGCGGCATCACTATGACAGCTATTGAGACACCTGTCCTCCTTGACAAAAGCCCCTCAGAGAGGACCAAGGTGGCAGCTGGCCGATTAATCACCTGGCAGAGGGTGTTTCTAGAAGCTTCTAGTGCTGAATGTTTTCGCATGAAACACAACTGCTGCAACAACATGCTAGACCAACATGCTGAAATACACCAGGGAAAACATGAGTGGCCATCAATTTATGTAGGAACGTAATAGTGGGTTCTATTCCGGGCTTTGACGAGCGCAGGGAATTTCTGTTGTTTGTGTTGGGAGGCTTTAGGAACATCATCAAAAGCTCTAGTACTATTCTGACATAAAGGAGACCGATAGAGGGCTTTTTACTGAGTGCTTTGAAGTGTCTATTAACAGCTGTGTTAAGTCTAGGTGTTGTAGGAATCTGGGTTTGAAATAAATGGTTATTCTGAACCACAGATGGCCTAGATGCACTATGGGTCTAGAGAGATTCTTGGTACATTTGATGAATACCTCTGCACTGTGGCGTTTGCAGTCAGAGGCTTATTTCTGGGGTTGCTGTGCATATTAACTCGTGTTGTTACTACTTTTCTCTCTTGTAACTCTTTTTAGGTTCTTGTAACAGCAGAGTAAAGCCTGAGCACAATGATACATAAAGTAGCAGTCAGTCATCTTCTCACCAACTATTACATCATCAACATTTTGGGCACACTCATGGTCTGCGTCACCTGTATTACATTAAAGGCATACCAGGCAAATCCTCACCAGTACATATAGCAATATGATAAGAGAAACAATAAGAACCAGCAACAAAGTTATTGAGCATCGTTTTACCAGTGAAACAGCTTTGGTTTTATTTTATGTCACATCGCTGTTGTTGTCTTGAAGAAGCCATAATGAGCTTCATTCACCCCGTAATTAATCATTTTACCATTATCACTTTGTGTCAACAACCTGGTGAATTAACCTTCTAGAGGGATAAAATATATCTCTAACATCTATAATCTATCTGTATATTATTGATGGTCTTTCCTGACAAAATGCACAAGTTTTGCGATGTCTCTTTCAAAATTACCTTCCCTCCAGTGACACACAAAGACCTTTTTAATTACCCACCACATGCTCGCTCTGCCAATCAACCCCTTCCTTCCTCATGTCATTGCTTTTTAAATGCTATCACACTGTATTAATTAGCTCTGCTGTCTGTTATGTCATAGCTACAAATTGCCTTTTCCAGTGGTCAACTAAATGAGTGTGTGATGTTTGCCCAGCTTGTGTGCATAAATTGATTGCTTGCCAATAAATCAGCCATTGTCTGCTAGCTGTCTTGAAGTCATTATGGTAAATATTGTGGACCTCTGAAGATACCGTCTGCCATCATACAGTATACAACTGTGCTTTATTTTCTGTTCCATGGAGTGTAAGTGCAGTTTTATAGTTGAATGTCACAGTAGAATGCCACTAGTCATTTTTACACCCTTGTAAATGTCCAGTCTTGACTTCGCTTGCTTGCTTTACTGACAAATCACCTCATTTCACAGCTAATGTCTCACCATTCCACACTACAAAAGGTGCAACAAACCACTGGTCCTGGTTACCACAGATGTAGTGCTAATTTGTCAGTGGCAGAGGTTCCACATGAAGTGTGCAAAGTCCTCCATTGTTCTGTACTCTATATAACTTACCTCTTCTGCAATGAGAGATTGCAGATCAAGGACTTGATCCTTTCAGACACTATGTTATGTTTTGGAGTAAATGTTATGTACTGGATAACAGAGGTAGACCATATCCACCTTTTGTGTCATTATCTCTCAAAATGTCACAAATGTGGTGTGTCATGTGCTTTCTGTAAAACTTTTTTTTATATTTTTTTATATTTTTATAACAGTGTGAAAATCTGCCATCTTTGGTTTACATACATATCTGGTATAGCTTTACCAGTGTGATGAGTCATGCTTTCTTCAGTGACACTTTGTTAACATGACGATTGGTGTCCTCTCCAATAAAACTTTGGGTGATGTGACGCCAGGTCTTTGCCAGGTTTGGGCCACGCTCTCATGTCGATCATAGCAGCCTCTCTGTGACTTGTAGCATTATAACCATGGTTATAAGACGATGTCACCAACAGCAGATGCACGTCAGCTTAGGGCTTGTGGTGAAGTCTTCTGCCGTCTGCTCTCTGGGTTGTAACCTTGCAAGCATGATGCGCAATGCGACAGCTGGTTCAGCTTGCAGATGGATTGAAACCGAATCATATGACGTGCCACCAAGGACAGGAGATGCCTACAGGCAGTTGCTGTCTAAGAATAGAACACGTGCTCAGCTCAGAATAGCAGCCTCGTCTGAATAGCACTGATGTAACTTCCACAGACATTTTTTTTTTTATTTGTGCAAATGCAAGGAATGCAAAAAGTCTAAAAAAAAACCTTAAATGCTGAGTTCATGGATTCCATTTAGCCACTTAAAGTCTTTTAAAAACGTTTTTTTCTGCGCATTGTAACGTTGTTGTTGTAGTAGTGACCTTTTTTGTTTATGTTTATTTAAATCCCTGTGTAAGCTGACCACAAACCTATTCAAGCTTTTAGTGATACCAACTCACACCTCTTGTCCCATGATAAAAGCTTGTTTGTGGACTCCAGGATAGCAACAGCAGTCATATAACAACATCCTGTCTAGGTTTTAGGATCTTGGCCTGCCCCTGGTCATAAGTCTATCTCCAGTGAATTTATATTTCATAACAGAAGGCGACAGCATTGGTTGTTTAACAGTAAGAGTGGAAGAAAAAAATTCTCAAACCGAAGATTCCAGAGTATTCTACATTTTTAGCTGTAGAATACTCTGTGTCATAGCTATGCATGTTTTAAATTATTGATGGATGCACATATCTGATCAGTGGAGCTCTAGCACGTCTGACATCCAAATGTAGACATCCCCTCAGATGTTAGCAGGAAAAGGTAATACAATATGTGTTTTGAGCGATAACAGCATTGAACCTTTTATTAATATAAGCAAATGTTTTCATGAAAATTATCAGTGGATACAATTCAACAATCAGTGAATATTTGTTTTGACACGTCTGCAACATCCACGACAATTCCATCACATTGTCTACAGGTTTTCTCTTCTGAGCTTTTCTCAGTGAAGGGAACACACTGGAGTTCTTTGAAGTCACTATTACTATTGCTAACCCTGGTTTTGATGTGAGTTTTTAAAAGCAACGCTATGTAATAATTCTCCACTATTTAAGGTATCTCTTAAAGTTTTGGTATCATCTTCAAATTAATCTGGATAGGATATAGTCATATGAAGGGCAGGTGAACACGCATGTTATTCCCACCAGCCATATGCAATTTTTGCAATTCCGGGTACAGGGTAGGAAACGAAATGAAATGAAATGAAAATTATTGACTGAATTGTCATTAAACATCAAATAGCATGTTCTGGCAATGCCAGTAACAACCTGGACTTACTGGAGGTGACAGAGAGATGGATGATTGACAAGCTGATGAACCTTCCAAGAAAACACCCTTGATCAACTGAACAACAAGCTTGTTGAGCTGAACAGCACCTTTGGTGACAGGCCGATCCCCTCCAGCTATCTTTTCTGTCTGTGAACTGTCAAACTTCAAACTCCACCCCTCTTGATTGCTATGACAAACTGATATGACATTGTATTTCTTTGCATTTATTTCTGTGGTATTTGTGTGTGTGTGTGTGTGTGTGTGTGTGCATGTGTGTCTCTTTGAACTGGACAGTGCTGTTGTGACACTGACTTTTCCCTCTGAGCCATAGGTTTGACCCGAGAGCTCTGTGCTCAGAGAGGAACAATAGAGAGTGAATGTCTGTGTGTATGTGTGTGTGTTTGTGTGTGTGTGTGTGTATGTTGTGTGTGTGTGTGTGTTTTTGTGTTGATGAGCAGCATGTCTAGCATAGTAGTTTTTTTGTTTTTGTATATTGTGTTGTGTGTGTGTGTGTTGTTTGCGTGTGTGTGTGTGTATGTGTGTGTGTGAGTGTGTGCGTGTGTGTCTTTGTGTGTTGATGCAAGCAGGCATGTCCTGAAAAGCATAGCTAGGCTTCAGGTTTGTATGTGTGTTTGTGAGTATATGTGTGTGTGTGTGTGTGTGTGTCATGTGCGTGTGCGTGTGCGTGTGCGTGTGCATGTGTGTATCTGTGTGTGTTACTTGGTTCCCACTAGGAAAACACAATGTTGTGCCCTCTCTGAGCTTAAAATGTGTGGGCTATTTATATGCCTTACGGCAAAGGTTTGTTCCCAAACTATAATTGAGTTTCTATTTTCATATAGTTTTTTCATAGTTAGGAGGAGGCTGAGAGCCACAGTGTGATCTGAAAGAAAAGTGGCAAAAAAAAATATATATATGCATATATTTGCATATATTATATATAATATATAAATATATGCATATATATATTTTTTTTTTTGCCACTTTTCTTTCAGATCACACTGTGGCTCTCAGCCTCCTCCTAACTATTGGTCATTATCAAAGCTACACCAAAAGGCGAAGTGGACGCTGTCATCCTGCTGCCATAACACAGCTGAATAGGAGCGAGCGCCAATGGCTTCCATGTATATTTATGAGAGGACCTGTCAGGCTGTTCATAAAAGCTCTGCAATTACTTCAGCCGTGATGCAGTACATTTTACTGCACATGAAAGACTGCTGTAGGGACCCATGCCGTCAGAATGCAGTTAATTTTCACATTACTTTTATACAATTGATGATGTCTATAAAATGAATTGATTGTTTTTTCCGGCTGGAGGGAGCCGATAGTATGGATACTGTATAAATTACAACTGTTGACACCAAGTTAATGTCTAACCATTTATATTTTTCATAATTCACAAATATCTGCAGCAGTATGTCTTAACCTTTGTTTCATCCTTGTTTATTTCCGTCTCCTGTAAATGGAGTGAAAAGTTCTCTAGTAGGTGATGAGGTGAACTTGCTCACCTTCTCTCCTTTTTGCACCAATTGTGTTCTTTCCGCCTTATTACACTACATTAAAGACCCGAGGTTCCCACTGAACCGAGAGGTTAATGAGAGCTGGATGATAGAGCCTGTGGCTTCATATCGGCAAGACCGTCTCAAAAGAGTGTGTTCCATTCATCCCTTACTTAGCTTGGTCTCTCAATGGGCTCTGCATCCTCCAATGAGAAGAGGTTTGGCAATGTCAACACGTGGCGCTTCCGTCCGGGGATAATTGTGCGGAGAGGAGAAGAGAGGGGAGTGGGATCTTGCATTGTGTTCTCTTGTGTCATACCTTCTATAGGACTCCTCTCTGGGAGATAGACTCAGTGGACACCCTAATTTGATGTCTCATCTGTCCCTATTGGTTGCCTGTACACGATACAGGGACACCTACAAAGCAAATAGGCTATTTCCTTCACTGAAAGGATGGTGGCCTGTAGGTGACTGCTTTTAGTAGAACAGTTCATTTTTATTGTCCTTCTTCTTACATTGTAATTACACCATTAAGTTTAATGTAATTGACCACTGTGAAACTGCACTCACTTAAAGGAGCGGTAGAACATTTTTTTAAACCATTTCCCCTGAGGAAATTAAAATCTTCAAACCCAGATTAGATCAAATATCAGTAAGTATAATATAAGTATAGTATAAGTATAATATCAGTAAGTATAGTAAGTATCAGTAAGTATATAAGTATAGTATAATAAGTCAATTGATTAAATCTTCTGACATCAAAATTATATATATATATATATATATGTCAGTCATGACAGGCAGCTGTAAAATCCCCAACCAGTCACCCTGCACACCCTTCAACTAACTTGTATACATAGTACTGTAGCTAGGTGGTAAATAATGGGTGTTTGTATTTTGAAATTTAATATTCCAGCAGGATAACACTGTTATAAATTGTCCATCCCCATTTGTGATATACCTCTTTTTTACAGCATCTTCAAGTCTGTGTTCAGCAGTGGACTATCTGCAGATGCTGCTAGATTTGAACAGGCTAAAAGCTAAAAGTTACCAACTCACCTGGCGAGGAGTGCTCAACAAAGCTATGGTTTATGTCCCCCTGTTGGGAGGGAGGGAGCATGTGATTGTGAACTGTAGTGATGGGTGGATGTGATATAAGAGTTGACAGCAGTCAGCAGGGGCGGTTTTGTACCCCACAGAAGCCAGTCAAGGTACAGCCACACAATAAAACAGCAGGGATGCAGCACAATAATAATGCAAATGTTTATTCACTTGCTGCAGACACTTTAATTCAAAGAAGTTTATAGAATTGTGCACATGTTCATCTGTCATCAGCATCTGTGTTGCATGGGTATTACTGTACTGTAAAAGCATACTAGGCAAGTCTTAACTACTGCACTCCTCCTACAATCCCCCCCTACATCCTACATGTGGATTTGTTTGCCAAGCAATGGGAGCTTGCGACACTGATTTTCGAAGAGTTGAATGACAAGGTCATCACTCAGAAATTTCTTTAAGCTCATATGTAAGTTACTTTCAATTTCATTCAGTGGAGGTCAACGCTTGGCATCTTGTGAGCATGGTAAATTCACCAAGAGACTGTAGATGGAGCAGAGAGAGCCTTCATTTTTTCCCCGTAATAAGTCATTTAGCCATAAAATTGACTACAAAGACGGTAAATTGACCTAAAATTCTTGCCTGGTATCCCTTCAAGAAAAAAACTCAAGAACCACAGGTGCACTTTTACAAGCCATTCCTACTGCGCTCAATGATCTCAATGCTCATAATGAAAAATACACTATGAGCAGATTGGATCTTAAAAGGTACTCTTACATCATTAGTGAGCATAGAATGTACCTGAATATGGAAGAAAAAAAAAAAAGCATTGCCAGATGAACACTATTTATGTTGATCTCTTTTGCTATCGAACCACCTGGTGCCTCTCTTCCCCCCATAGAGCTTCATCAATCCAGATAGAGTCTGACTGAGACTGATGTCATTGATTTGAGTGTTTTCTCATCTCGGTTTCATACCAGCCTGTGTTCTCTCTGAAAGCTAGCACAGGTCGAGTTGTCTCCCTGCTAATGGAACAGACAGTGCCTTGTATCTCTTCAAGAAAAGAAGAATATTGCAATGCAGTGTACTTTAATGCAGGGTATTGTGAACGAAATAAATGAAATTGCTTTAAAATGTTCCTTGTGTGAAAGGCCGTTTTATATTCTCATGTAAATTAGATAAACTGCTAAGGCCTGACTTATAATAGTAGGCTATATGTCGTGAAATTGGCTACAACCTCAACTTCAGTATAGGTGACAGCAAGGACATCATGGAAATTGTAATTAGTGTAATTTAAATGTTCTCACGCATCATAGAATACGTTAGCACAAGTGCTGGCCTCACCGTGTGTGTGTGTGTGTGTGTGTGTGTGTGTCAGTGACACTTCCCAGGTGCCATACATGTTTTTGACAGTAAGTAATAAAGCACTGTGCCTTTCTGCAAACAGCCACTATCTGTGGTGAAAAAGGTGCAGCGTAGTGACCAAGGATGTGGGCTAGCAGGCACTTTCCAGCACTTCCTAGCTGCCACCATTGTGTCCTTGATCAGGGCACTTAAAGGAGTATTCCAGTGTAATACTTACCTATATGATTTAGGTATTTATTAATTTTTTGTGATGACAAAGAGTGCAAATCTAAGTTGGTGATCAAAACATTAGTTATGGGAGTAGTCTTAGTGTAAGGGTTTAGGTCATTGTCTCATTATTTCTCTGGTCGCCACCATTTGCTTTGGTGAGATTGCTTTCTTAAGGCAATGCTATGTGTTATTTTGCAAATGCATGATCCAGTCTCCAGCCTTACTCAAAACTACCCTAATTGATGTAATTTTGGTTACATTCATTATCACAGCTGACATATATTTAATCAATTTCAACCTAATACTAATACTTTGAAATACCCAGGTCTTTAGAGTTGAGCGACCTAAATTACTAAGTAATGTCAGCTAAGTAAGGAAGGAAGGAAAGAGGGAAATAAGGAAGTAAGGAAAGTGAATAAATAAGAGAATGTAGATTGTTCTAGTTGAGGGAGGACAATTAACATCTGCTGATGATTTGAGTTTGCTGTCACACCCAAGCAGGACCTCATGTAGTGGGAAATGAAAAATCCGTAACAAGCAGAAAGTGTTGCAGAAAGGGCTCCAATCTTATGACATTGTGCTGACATTGTGGGTGGCTGTCACCTGTGCTTTAGTGCTCTGATTGTCCCTGAAGTCTGCCATCACAATTGGTGGTCGATGAGGTAAGGACACATTGTCCTCTCAATGTGCTCTAACTCTTGAGTATTGAGGGGGGAAGATTGGACTTTGTGTTTAAAATATCACATGCTTTTCTTATTCTTTTTTTCTGGTTTCCTTCTCTCTCTCTCTCTCTCTCTGTGTGTGGTGTGTGTGTGTGTGTGTGTGTGTGTGTGTGTGTGTGTGTGTGCGTGCGTGTGTGTGTGCGTTATCTGCCACTCACTATCCCTATTCTATCATGCCCTACAGGCACACAAACCTTTGAATACCAACAGGTCTGTCCGCCATAGATAAGCTGTATATTTAAACGCACAGGAGCATCTGTCTGCCCACATGAAAAGACCCTCTTTTAGAATGATTGTCTAAAATAATGCAACAAATTAGTTCAAAACAAAACTAAAAGGATTTGACATTTTAAACACCACTAAGAATAGAGCAGTTGCCACTGACAAAAAGCCACATGGAGAAAATGTGCACCTTTGAAAAAATGTACCTTTGCTCGATGCAGGGCTCAGCAGTTGAGTTTATTTCATCATCTGGCCATAAGAAAACAAAGATGGTTCTGAGGTTAGTTATCTACAGACACAAGGAAGGATGGTGAATCCTTGAATCTGTATTCCTCGTTTACATTTCCATATAACATTGTTCAGTTTGATAGATTTATCAGTCCATTGGTTAGTTCCAGATTGTGCAGGGTGACTCGATGGGGTCTTCACAGCCCTGCCCATTCCACTGGTGGCAGATGTTTTTATTATTACTATTTTGATAGCAGAAAACTAAGTTAACTGACTGTGCTTGAGGTTGGAAGATTTAAGTAATTTAGCAGAAATGGCATTAGAGAAGACCTCATACCCCTTGTTTAAAATGGGCATACCCCATATTGCTATCTGTTCATTTTATTAAAGACAGAGGCCGTCAGTACAGAGCGTAATTATGGTGATTATTCATGTTAATCCATTTTACAACTGTAAATAAAAGATCCTGTGTGTATTCATTAGGAAGCATACAGAAAACACAAACTCAATTGAAGTTTATTAAGAATTAACTTGTGGTTTATGGTGTATTGCTAATCATTTTCACAAACAATGTGTTATGCATGATAAATAAATGTGAGAGAAAATGGTAGCTGAAAAATCATAATAAAGTTTTAATAGTGTACTGCTAATGAATGAATTATAAGTGGTAATAGCCAGTCAGCCAGTGTGTCAATAATAAAATAGTCTTTAGATGTACTGCAAGCCATTTTACTGGCATAGAGGCAGTACTAGTGAACTGAAGCAATAGTGGGGAAATCTGGTCAGCAGACATTCGTGGAAATGTCCTGCTGAACTACCATTTGGCTAACTGCTAATTGCTATCTGCCATCAGGCTTCTCGGCAATGTGATTAGCGCTTTTTAGCTCGATTAGCGCATTTGAAGTAAGTAACACAGCATAATGACAGCATCTTCAGTGTTGCAATACAGAGTCAAAGAGAGAGAGAGAGAGAGAGAGGTGGGACGGTCATGGAGGAAGGGAGGATAAGGGAGTGAGAGGGGGGAGGAAAGCGAGAGAGAGAATGAATCAGAGAGAGAAACCAGATGAAGATGGAGAGCGCCTGAAATTGTATGGAAGAGAGAGGGGCACTGGGGGGGGGTGGAGGGTGATTAAGAGACAAGTTGAAAGAGGAAAGGTGAGGGAGTGAGAAAGAAGCAGATAGAAACAAGATAGAAATACAGAAAGAGGGATCAAATGGAAGGGGGAGGAAGAGAGGAATTGAGTATTTAGAGAGAGAGAGAGAAGGATGGGGAAAAGCACTCTGTGTACTGATTCCCTGATCTGTTCTTTCACGCTCCAGTGCCATCCAGTTAGCTTTGGCTTGCATTAGCTCCAATAAGTATTCGGCAGCTCACTGTCAGCCTGCAGAGGTAATTGGAATTCATTACAGGAAAATACCCAAACTACAGAGGAAAAGAGAGCAGGTCTTCAAGCAGAATTAAACTACACAAATGAAAGAAACGAGTCGTTACAGAACGTCCTTCAGTTGAGGTCATGGCACAAAAAACTCAGTACTCAGGACTCTCTGAAGTGGGCTAATAAGGGATCTGTATAAAGGGTCACAATTTCAGCTGAGGCGCTGATTTGAAGTGTTGAAATGTTGCCTGTGCTCTCATGTTATGCTCTCTGACAACGTGCAAATATGTGCAGTACGAGAGTCCCTCTGGGTTATTCAGAGAACTTTCTGTGCAGTGGTTGTTGACACTTCCTTTCCTGGAGTACAGCATCTAAAAGTAGATCACGAGAATAGTCATGGCTTGACATGAGGAAGGTCAGTCTGATTCTTAAACCAACTTTGTATTCTAACTGGTATTGATGATGACTGGTGTTGAAGTGTTAGTGTTACAAGTGTTTACATTTTCTTGTCCTTCTCTGTATGCTACATGCTTAAAAAATAAAAAGCCTGAGAAAACCTATTGTTAATTTTTATACCGTATTATATAGATGG